>VXAC01008058.1:612698-812439 GCA_013399225.1 Rhipidura dahli
TATTTTCCCGAGGCTTTGCCCAGCTCTGTTTACGCGTGGCACTAATAAGCTTCAGGAGGCAGCAGCATTGCTTTAAGCTTTGAATTGCTGTTCACAAAAAGGAATGTTCATCCCGACAGGCTCATTGTCATGGCAACGGGAGATTCCCCAGTTCCCCCCCACCCCTTACAAGGGTGCCGTTGCCGGAGAGGCGATGCGCGCCTGGCTTGTCCCGAGGGATTTAGCCCTGCTGAGGGCAGGTGTGCTGGGGGCCGCGGTGGGAGGTGGATGGAAACAACAGGAGAGGCACATTCTCCACGGAGCATCTCTCGGGCAGGATGTCTCCAGTGTACCACAGACCCAAAGGGAAGATGGGAACGGGTGAAGTTTAGCTAGCTCTGACATCAGTCCATAGCAAAGGGGGGATGATGGAAGTAGGACCTTTGGATAATTCTAAGTAATACCTGCTGCCTTTAATGAGTGACTTGAATTGATAATATTTTTCTGTGAATTACATTTTCATGTAGCCCCTGCTGCCCAGGCGTGGTGAGGCTGCACCATTTGCACGCTCTGGCACAGGGCAAACCCTGTGCTGAGAGATCTCAGCAGTGCCATAAAATGCACAAATTTACTCTTCCAGTCAACAGTGGAGAACAGAGACAGGGCTGATTTGGTTACTTGGCTTGCACAGAAAGCTCTGGAGCCCTGATGGGCTGCAGGCTGCAAAAGCACAATTTTACAAAGGTAAACTTTCAGAGAGCTCAAACATCTTTGAATAAGAGGGTGTTTGCTAGGACATGTTTTACACCTGCTGTGATGACATCAAGCAAGCAAACATGACCGTCACCTCCTACAGCAAGTGCTTCTCCCCTGTGCCACATGCCAAGGCATTCATCAGAGCAAGCTGGGCCCAAATAGTCATGAGGTGAGAAGTGGGAAAAACATTACAAAGGAATTTGAGCACTGTGGCTTTCACCATGAAAGCCACCTGCATTACCCAGGTAATGCCCAAAGAACCTCGAAGTGACTCTTTTGAGGATATTGGTGGTATCACTTATTGGCATTTCAGTCCCTGGAGGACTGGTCTCTCCAGAGCACAGGCTGACAAGGGTGTAGTTTTGCTGCTGGCATGTAGGTGTTCTTGAGAAGCTCACAAAAAAGAAAACTTTCATGTAGAGAATGCACAGAGAGCAATCCCTGCTCTTGGGAGCTTCCAGTTCAAAACCTCAATCCTTTTCATGAGGAAACCAGACAAGGACCTAGAAGCAAATTGGGAAAAAATGCTCCAGCAATGTTCTGCCTGGGAACACACAAATAAATACACCTGACAATGCCAAGCATTGAATGGAATCAGTCACAATTTAAAGTCTACCATCGTTGGCTCTAAGTGAGCTCCATGGAGAACACAGAGCAAGAGGAATCTCCTTCCCCAAGCTGGGAATGATACTCAGTTTTTCCTGGCTTTCAGCTGGAGCAGGAGCCCACATTCCCAGCACTGCCTAAGCCTGGCAGTCAGCAGGTGAGAGCCAAGGTGACAAATTCTGAGTGAATTAGAGAAAAGCCATTATTTGCCATAGATGCTGAATTGATTTTGGATGGTAGAAGCTCACCTGACCCAATATAGACCCAAGAGGTCCTTTCCTTTTGGAAAACCATTCAGAATGAACAGATACTTTTCTTTAGTGGACTAGCTGCTGTCATCTGCTTGTCATTGTGGAAATCTTTGCAATGCCACCTGTAGGCCAATAGTGGGAAAGCAAGGGCCACGTGTTCTGCTGTTGGCTTTTTTTTTTTTTCCTGTCACAACACGTGTCATCAAACCAGCAGAAATGCTGCCCATTTCACACAGAACTACTGCCTGTAGTAAGATTTCATTAATTGCAAACGAGAGCAGGACTTGGCCCAAACAGTGGAAGTAATAGATGGTCCCTACAATTAAACATTAAGTGTATGTCCATTGATTTACCTGCAGTATTTCAAAATAATTAGGCTGGCACAATACATCTTAGTCTCTGTGAATTTAATATCCCAGAAATCATTTAAAGTCTTTCTGATTCTACCTGCTTTGTGAAATGCTGTATTTCTCCTGCGATTCAGTGCTAAAGCAAGGGCAATTTAGTAAAATCCAATGAGGCATGCATTGCATGCTAAAATACAATTTCTTTTTGTTTCCCAGGTGAACAGCTTTCAGTTTTACTCCAGTTCTTTTTCCATATGGTTCATTAGATTTACCTTCCTAAAGAATTTGAATTTTTATTCATCCTTTGGAAAGTCCTTAAGATGGTGTAAATAAGAAAGGAAGCTTTCAGGAAGACCAGAGAGAAAGTTTTCAAGAACACTTAAAGCACCCCAGAAAGTCAAAATCCACTTCCTTGGTCTCCATTCCCAGGCTATTAACCACAGTACCATTGTGAATGATTAACCTTTTCTGAATGTATCTGACTTCTGCCTTTATAAATCCTGTCTCAGGGAGGGAAAAACAAAAGGGCATCTGATAAGCCTTCAGGCCTGGAGCTTGCTGAAGTTCAAGGGACTTGCAGCAGATACAGCATCTCCTTACTTTGCTGGTTTAGCTTTGAATGAACAAGTAAATCTGGAGCTGGAAAAACAAGACACTTATTGCCGGTAACTGAAATGAGGGACAAGGCAGAGAGCTGCTGGTAATAAAAGCAGAAGAACACGGAGACCAATTTGCTGGCTCCGGGTAATATCAACTTGCTAACACAGCACTGAATACAAAACATGTTTGATAAGCCTTGGTTTTGCCTGTGTATCCAACACACTTGATAGTATTTCATTCAACTGAAGTTCACTTCTTTGCATGTTTAATTGCATTGTAGTTTCTACCCAAGAGCTATTGACTCAAGTTGCCAGGAGAACAAAGTAAAAACAGAACACATAACCCAAGGAAATGCCAAAGTTAGAGCATTAGACACTGAAAAGCCAACATAAATACCATATATACTCATCTCCAATTGTTTATCTGTATGTGAGGTACTCTTATATTTGGTGGAGTGGTAATATTTAATTACAGATGGACACATTTGAAAGGTTAGCAAATGAAAACCAGTTTTTCGTTAGATGACTGCCAAATTCTGCCAAAGAATCTTGGTTTACTATCACTGACAACTGAGTAACACCTCCCCCACACCCCCTAAAGTCCACTTGCTTACAAATGCAGGGCTGAAAAGCAAGCCTCTTGCATCCAGGCCATTTTGCAAAGCTCACTGAGGCTGCTGGAGAGCTGTGTTCAAAAATAAACAAATCTTTACACGGTGGAATACGCCCAGCCCTTTGCCCAGCTTACATCCCAGGCAAAGGGCTGGGAAATACAGAGAAGTGATTTTGCCTGGCTTTCAGTCACAGACATTATACAGAAATTTCGGATCATGCCTAAACAATCTTTAGGGAACATAAGAAATGCTAAAAGAGCCAGGAGAGCCTGGTTACTTCTGTAACTCTGCTCACAGGCAGACAATACTAAGACTGGCCTTAACAAGTGTCCACTTGTGCAATGGCTGCTCTGTGAGTGACTGTAATGATCTGCTGTCACTGGGGCTCCGCACCAGCTGAGGCAAACAGCAAAGGCACAAGTTAACAGCTCAGCACTGAGAAAAACAAGGACTTTGAGTTGTGTGTCCAGGAGAGCATCCAAGAGTTAACTGGGGATAGCCTCTGAGTTTGCCTTTCAGTTTGGGGATTGAGGCCACAAAGGACTGAGATGCACTGGCTTGTGGAGAAGGTTTCACCTCTGTGGCCACGGACACAGCCTGGTCGGGGCCATACCACATGCTAAAGAACAGTCTTGCTGCCAGCTGGGGTAAAAAGGAAGGTGGAGGAAGGACTTGAGTTCTCTCTCAATGCCCTGATGCCCCTCCCTGCCCTGACACAGTTGCTGCAGTTTGTGCTACCAAACCCCCACAAATCCTCCTGAAATTGCTGCAACTTCAGCATCCCATTGCAGGCTGCAGGGGCTGCAGCACTCTGGGATTCTCTGCACAAGAGGTTGTTTGCTCCCAGCCCAGGTGTATCAGTCCTCTCTAATATTCCCATAGTGCCAAGTCAGCTGGGTTACCTCAAAACCCATTTGCTGGGGTGTGAAGTGGCTGGTGCTTTCTCTGAAGTTCTTGATGCAGGCCAGGTTTAAAATCTTTTAATGTCAACAGAAGCCTACCCGCTGAGTTCTGTATACTTTGAATTAAGCACTGTGTACATAGATTTTCTACTTAGGGCAATAAAGAGCTTGGTTATTCTGTCCTCATTAACACTGATTGGATCTGGGCATCCAGATTGTTTGTGTAGCTTAACAAATGCCAGCCATAAAGCACAATATACTCACGTACAGCATATGTGTTTTTTTCTTAGCTGGGATTCAGCCGGAGCTGTTTCTGGTTATAAAAAATAGTTATTGGTGAAAACCACCTGCACCCCAGAGCAATGAGACAGTGGAATTTATTCCATTGCACAGACCTGTTAATTAAAACTATCATTCATATCACTGAAAAATGAACAGCCACAGAGACAAACTGCCCTGGAGCTTGCTCTTTCATTCTATAGTAATCATTTCACACAACATAATTATCTTGAAAAGTTGCTGATGACAAGGCTAAAATACAAAAATATTCACGAGTATCTCCACAAACAGTTTATTGATGTGCTTGCTAAATTTTCAGCACATACAGAGGTTGGGAGAGGACTTTGCTTGTCTACTTTAACATTTGCATTTGCTGTTCATAAGAAAATATGGGCTTGATGATGTTAATTGCAGCTCTTTCATCTTTCTGCTTCAAGCTGTATTATAACTGACCTAGCTTAAATCTGCAGTACTAAAGGGATCCAGCACCAGAGGGATATATCCTGTGTCCTATCTTCTGTGATGTTCCACAACATGCCCTCCAATCTGAGCTTCCAAGCAGCTAATGCACCACTGCCCAAGCTCTCCTATCTAAAGGCAGTGCTGAGTAATCTGGACAGAAAAAGGATGCAAAGACCTATTTTAATATAATTCTCCTGTGAATGGCATGGTCTCAGATAGAAAGCAAAGCTTGTGTGAGGTTCCAGGAGTGCTGAAAATGCCCATGTAGGTTATATACCACAGCTGTGGGCAGCAGTTAAGGACTGAATCATGAGGCAGCTTCTGTGGTTACAGTTATCAGCATAATGTTGTAGCACAACATCATGAACTGCCTGAACAGGCAGGGGAGGTTTGCTTTGAAGGAAATTCATGCAACAGAGAGAAGTCGAGCTACTCATTCTGGGTGCAGTGTAATTAATGAAAGCCCTTCTGGGAAATGCCCAGGTCAGTTTCCCGTGGGCACAAGGCACCAAAGTCCAAACCTGATGCACTGCAACTCAGAGCGATGCTAAGCCTTGCACCCACATGGAGGGAGTCTTCTGTCCCTGGCTCTGCTGCACTTCTCAGACAGCACTGTGAACTACAGACACGCTTCAAGAGGAGGAGTGGAGGCTGAGGAGAGCTGCATCCTTACAAAAAATGTGAAGGACAGGTAGATACGGCTCCAGCAGTGCTTTTCCTGGGAACAGACCCCCCAAGCAGAGAGAGACAGTGGCATCAGTGTGGTTAAAGCCTCTCACTGTGTTCTGCTTCACACTTCACCCTTCTCTCAGATGGAGACCAGTGACACAGGAAGGGAGATAAAGAGGCCCTATTTCTGACAACAGCCCTGGAAAGCCTGGCTTTGCAGCAGCTCAGGAGCTGCCCAGCAGGCTTTCAGGAGTGGGATTTGTGCTCCTTGCAAGAAGAAGGCAGTGGAGCAATATGTTTTTTAGACAGAAAATATCAAAACAAAATGAAAATACATAAGCGTTTGTTATCTGAGGCTATGAGCTGTATCTTGCAGATTCAGGGAAGCAGCTTGGCTGAATCCCTCTGGAGGCACCAAAGCCTGACTGGGAGCAGGGCCAGATAAATCAGCGCTTGGGAGAACATTGCTGAAAGATTACAGTTTATCCATACAGGAGCAATTAGAATTTTCCCAGTGACATTATTAAGTCCAGGCAAGTATACATGGAAAAGACACACGATGCCTTCTAGAGGAGAAGGAGGTTGACCAGCTGGAGTGATGCCAGTGGAGGGTCACCAAGCTGGTTGTGAACACTGTCTGGCTTCACCAGGGCTTGTAGAGTCTAGAGAAGAGGGAATCTCCATCCTTGGGATACCGAGAAAGAGGATTTAAACCACAACCAAACCCTTACAAACACCACCTTCACCAGACCCTAATCTATTGCTGTCAGACAGGTCTCTAAAACTGACACTTCTGGTGCTTGCCCAGAATGCTTTGGAAGGAGACACCAGAAATGAAGGTAAGTCAGGTGAAACTTTGAATCATCACAGGTGAAAAGGACACCTAACACACATGCAACTGGCTGATGTTATTAGAAATGTATTTTGCATGGAAGAATCCTCTGCAACAGCTTATCCAAAGCAGGGTGTTTGTTTTGCCTGCTCACTTCCCTTCAGGGTGCTTCCTTTGCTTTTCTGTGCAAACCTCTAACAGAGGTCACTAAATATTTCTGATTTATGCTGGTACATAGAACTAGAGAATGTGTTGACAGGCAAAAGCAATTTAATTGCAGTCAGGTTGCATTTTTAAATCCTCAGCCCCTGACCTTCAAGAAAAGTCTGACTACAGTGAGCACAGAAAACATATCCATCACTGTGCTGGGGAAAAAGAATGGGAAGACAAAAACCAGAGTGTGTCCATTCTGAAAATTAGCAGTTATTATTTTTTGCTCTGCATTTAATAAGCTTCTGATTAAAGAAGATTTTCAGGGTTTCCCAAATACGGTTTCTTCTCTGGCTAAAGTCAATTTGGTATCTGTACACTCAAGAAAAGCCTGTGTGTTTAAGTCAGAAAATCTGCATTAATATTAATGCTGAACAGAAAAGGAATTTGGGAGTTGGACTATTTGGCAGTTCTAACAAATGTGCTCAAAGGTGTGTTTAACCCAAGACATAACCCATTTTTGTCATCACCCAGCAGTTTCAAAGGAAAAAAAGAAGTGATGCCACTGGCATTTTTCCAGCATGGGAAGGATGCAGCAAACGTCGGGACCTGACTGATTATCCCAGGGCACCTCCACCCTAATTGTCACTCCAACACAGAGCTCCCCGGTGGCCTCCATCAAGTCATTGCTCCTGTCTGACCTAATTTTCTCAGCTGCAGAAGCAGGATAATACTGACTCATACAGGATTTATGATGGGAAAAGGATTTATTTTATCTTATAAACCACAACTGAGAGATGCCAGGAGTTAAAGGCCCAGTGTGGCAGCAGTAGAGAAATGGAGGATCTCTCACGTTAGGAATTTGGTGTTTAATCAGCTGGGGATGACCCAGGGAGAAAAAGCAGCACTTGCATTTCTAAAGGGGGAACTGCTGTTCTGATGAATTATTCTGCACTTTATCTGTATGTTTAATTTTATTTTTCCATTCATACACCTAAGAGACTATGGAATAATCGCTGATTTTGTTAAATGAACAAATTATATGATGAATTTTGTACTTTTTTTTTCTTATAAGTATGACCATTTCACTCCACTTTGTAACCTGGCAATTGCTGACAGGGTTGCATAAAACTTTGAGAATGTTTATGGCAGGGACTTACTCCACTGCTCAGGTTTCCCAAACAAGACAGATATGCCAGGTACACAAGATCATCCTAAAAATGTGGAAGAACTTTTGCCTGTAGCATTTTTGTTGCTCTCAAGACCTGTGCCGAGTCTCCTGGTTTCCTAGAGAGAATCATTAATATTCTCCTGTCAAGTGAAACTTGATAAATCTCCACTGGGGGTCTCTGTTCTTCAGAGTTTCCAGGTTTCAATGCCCTGAGACTGACTCGAAGTTCTTCAATGGGAAGGAGACCTGAGAGCCTCCATGAAGCACAGGAGGGCTGTGGGTAAAACTGTGCTGACTTCCCAAAGGGAGGTCCTGACCAACCATCCAGGTCAGAGTGTTTACAGAGAGCATTGGAAATCCCATTTTCCAGCACTACTTCATTTTCCCATCTAGTCCCCCTGTTCACATGCAGGGAACACTTGATAGCCATGACCACAATCCTAAGGAATCACAGAATAGTTGAGGCTGGAAAGGACCTCATGAGATTCCCTAGCCTTACTTGCTTGGTCAAGCACAGTCAGCCAGAGCAGGTTGCCCAGCTCTGTACCCAGCTGGGTTTTGAATGTCTTTACACATGGAGAGCTTCCAAGACCCCCAGCACTGCTACTGTAGTAAGTTGATCACAAAACTCCTGAGAACTGAACCAGCTCTGAGAAGGAGACAGAAGTTCAGCAAAGATTCCTTCCAACCCAAACTGTTTTACAGGAACACCAGGACCATAATTCTGGCAAGATGCTTTGCTGAATTTGAGAAGAGCTTTCACGGCTGTAAGGGAACACCTGAAACACTGGCTCCTTGGCCCACAGATCAACCTAGAGCAAGAGTTCAGAGAAAAGGAAAAATCCAGAACTACAAGCCATCAGGGGGCTGCGGAGGATGCTCCAGAGGAAGCCAGGGGTGGATAGCAGAGCACTGGAGGCAGACTGAGTCTCTGGCTGCAGTGAGGATCAGCCTATGGCTCTCTCCTGAGGAACACTTCATCTAGAGCTGGCCTTGGAGGCTGGGTGTTCATGTCAGGGTGCAGCTCAGGGCTGAGGCAGGGGGCCAGAGGTACAACTGGGTTTTCAGAAGGCCAGGACCCAACAGAAGCTGTTTCTGCAAGCAGTTGTGCTTCAGCAATAGCTGACCTTTTCAAGGATTTGAGACCCAATACAGAAACATTCAGAGAATGTGCATATACAGCATTACAACATTACTACAAGTCCCCAGTGGCTACAGAACCCAAAATCTGAGAAAAGACAAAAGAGATCTAATTTTGGCAATGAATTAGTCAAGTTAATTATCACAGGGCTTTGTTATAACTTAAGGGTCTCAAACTGACTGATAATATTTGTGAAGGTTTCAAAATTTTCTATAGACCACAACATTTTTTTTTAACCTTAAGAAATTATATGAAAGACATAAAAGAATATTTTAACTGAAAAGGTCAATGCTTGCAAGTCAACAAATTAATAATTTAGAGTTGTCTGTGGGATATAAGCTTGACCCTGTGATACTTGTGCCCTAAAATGATGTGCTCACACACTGGTTTTCAAGCACTGAGGGCTGTGTCCCCTTACACTCCTCGTGCTGCAGCTGTGTGACACGGCCACACTGCCCACACATGACGCACCTCTCATCATTAGCTGTCTTCTTCATTTTCTCCTCTCTGCTCCCACTCCACTCAATTAGCAGGCTGTGACTGAGCAATGCTTAACAGAGAGCAAGAAGCCTCAAGTGAAAGGAAATTTGCCTTTAGAAAAAAGAAATGGGAAGAGCACCAGAGCATCTAATGAGATATATACATAAATAGGGCAGTATTTTATTGAATCACAAAGGAACATCCTTTGTAAAGGATTAAAAACAAAACAAAACAAAACAAAACAAAACAAAACAAAACAAAACAAAACAACAACAGAAAAACCCGGAAAACTGGTAGTTTTCTTCTTTAGATTCATGACCAGAATAATGAAGTGGTGTCAAATATCACAGGACATTTGGATGCATCCATTAATAAGCAACGGAGAGCTTTTCTAGGAGTCAGGTAGGACTAAGCTGCCAGATAACTAGTGGAAGAATTATTTTATTGCCATCAACTATTGCTTCTGGTACTAAACTGAAAATTTAAAAAGCATTAGCTAGTCATTGTTTTCCTTTCACTTCAGGAAGTCTGCAAGAGATACAAGATTCCTTACTCAATGTACAAATTCTTCAGACTTACTTAACTGGGATCAAATCAGTATCTCAGCTTTTCTAACAATAAAAGTTTTCAAGAAAGGAAGTGAAAAAAAAAAAGCAATTTTTATTCTTCCTCACTCCTCCTTTCAAATTTTTCTCTTTTTAAGTCTAATTTTACCTCTTTTCATGGTACTACTGAAAAAGAGAGAAAGGAAAACAAACACAAAGGGAACAAAGCAAAATTTTAACATCTATTCCTGCACTTGGGAACAAAAGAATGCTCTGTGGTTTTAAACAACAGTTTTTCATTCAGAATTTCCTGGTGATCTTACATGCAGGTATAATGCTTTGGAGTAAGGATTGCAATCAAACAGAAGGGGAAAAAGAGATGCAGCTGTTTTGTGAGAGCTCCCACAGGCTGCTGGAGAGGCTGCAAAGAGCTGCTGACCACCAAAGAGCCTCTGAAGGCCCTTACTGCACTTAGCTTTGAGCTCTCAAATCTCTACAACTCTCCTGAGTGCACTAAAAATCACAACAAATAAATTTGTGCCTTCACTTCCCTCAGCAGAATAAACCCAAAGTGTAGGGAAGCCATTGTAAAGATGACATCCAATTGAACAATACTGAAATGATTTAATTTATAAATATTATTGAAATTATTTAATTCGTAAAATTAAAATGCCCATGGTAATGCAGGCAGCAAAAGGAAGGCTAAACAACTGCACTGACCTCAAACCTGGATCCACAGAAAGTGCCTCAAAGCCCTCTGGTGCCTCTGTAAAGCTTCCAAGTTTCCTGGAGGTTTGACTTCAAGGATGTGGTTTCTAGGAAAATCATTGCTTTTTATTGCTCCTTTAGTAGCACCAGGAACACAGAAAATTAACAGAGCTTTAGGACTTGCTTGAAAGAGGTTTAAGGTAAGGCTGTAATTATACAGAGTTTAAACAGCACTCACAAGACTTTAAAAAATATACAGCTCCCTGTAACAGGCATTTTGAACCACGTGGTCAATCAAGGCAGTGTTGACAGACACCAAATCTCCAGCGAAGGTGTGGAAACCCTTGGAGGAGACAGGTTGGTAACTGTAGTGCAAACCCCAAACTGGGTGACAGCCAGCAGTGGAGCCAGTGCGTGTGTCACTGCTCCCCCATGGGTCACCTACGGGCAAAATAGATTTATGCTTGTGAATATGGTAATATAAAAGCCAGGGCAAGCCTGAGCTCTTGACTGTTCCCAGATATTACAGTAGTGGAGACAGAGATTTAAAAAAAAATTTCAAAATCACTGCTTTTGAAGTGTTTTCTTGACCTGCACTAGCACCTCTCGTTTTAATATTTATTCTTTGACTAAGAAGAACCACTGAAGAGAGAAATCATTCCTTGGGAAAAAAAACCCCAGACAAACAAATCTACAAATAAAATAATTTTCTCAGTGGTTCTGGGTAGCTGGTGGTTCATCTCTTAAAGGCAGAGCATTTCTGGGGAAGATAAGAAGGGTCAGCCTAGAAAAAGGGTGGAAATACTGACATCCCCTATCTCAAGAGCTGCTGGTGTTGGTGTGGTGGGGGAAGCAGCTGCTGCTGGTTCCAGTGTGGTCACCCAGGGCTGTGGGCACCCCAAAATGAGGGGGATGGGGGTGTTTTGCCAGCCCCCGCTGCTGCAGCCCCGCTGGCGGCCAACAGGTGGCGTCACTGCATTCATGATAAATGGCATTTACTAGAAAAAGGTAAGTTCTGTAAAATATTCCTAACGTTTTAACCCAAAAGCCCAAATAATTAAACTTTTTTTTTTCCTAGAAAAAAAGACTCAGCTATGAGGTGAAACGTCGACCTTCCATGCAGCCCAGGAAGAAACACACTTTCCCAACTCCATCACCATGGAAGCACAGTGAGGAAATAAATCTTCCAACCAGTCTCACCGACAGGCAAAAGCCCAAACACCCGGGACCAGCGAGGGAAGATTGAAGCCAGTGCCTCCACTCCCCTTGTCCTGCCTTTTGGGCTGACCTTTAGTCTCCAGTGTTTGGAGGAGCGTGGAGGCTCTTCACGCTCTGTCAGCACACCTAACAAGCAGGGCATGCAAATTCATTGTTTGCAGAGGCAGTGCTTGGAATTTTTCCTTTCTGGCAGCAAAAAGGACCATGGGACTTTTTTGGCTGGGAGGGATACAGGAGGCTCAGGCTGCTAATTCAAAGCCTGGCAGGTATGGCCTCATCAGCCTGCAGACAGCAGCTTGCCCTGCTCATACCTCAAGCTGGTGAGACACACCTGTCTGGCCAGGGCCACCCACTCCTGCTGATCCACAGGTGGGGAGGGCCAGTGCCACCCTCAGGCACGGCACCCACAGTTACTCAGTTTGCCACTCACTCTCCCTGCCAAGCCTGGCAGCAGGGCCAGGGCTGTGCCGTCCTCACCAGTGGGGAGGGACTCGTGTGCTTTCCCAGCCCAGTCAGCACCAAGCACAGGCATTTGCAGTCATGGCTCCTGTGCCAGGAACAGCAATGACACCTCTTTCTGCTAAATAAGCAGTGCAGGTAGTCCTTCTGCACCACAGACACTTTGCAGGCCATGTCCTGCCCCAGTCTTCTGGCAGGAAGGGCTTGAAGTTTTTTAAAAGCAGTTGGTGAGTGAAATAAGCCCCCCAATACACAAAGCCCTGCTTTCTCTTGCTGTTGCTAAGCCACTGAAAAGCAAATTGGATATTACATCCCCTTGTCCACTCCAAAGAAAGCTCTGCATGTTTGTACACATGCTGGGTGGGGTGCACAGGGTGGTTTTGGGGTGCAGATGACAGCAGCTCCATCCCAAAAGCGCTGGGAGCTGGATGGCTGTGATAGCACAGCACTATTGATCCACAAGATGGGATCTGCACGTTTGCATGGAGGATGAACAAGAAGGACCAGTAAAACGTGTGTGGGTCGTGCTGACAGCCAGTCCCACACTCCCAGTGCCTTTCCAGTTAGAACAGGGAATGAACTCCCACCTGCAACACAACCACACCTTCTTAGGGGGACCCTTTACATGGATCCACACCAAAAAGAAATAATAATAAAAAAACCAGTATTTAAAGAGCAGGTTCTGATGCCAAGGGTTCAGTGGTGATCAGCAGCACTTCCACCATAACCAAGAAGGGAAAGAAAGGCCTTGCCTCCAACCTTGGTGAGAAAGCACAACGAGAGCTGGCAGGATCACACCAGACCCACTTCTGGAAATCAGCTGAGTCTTGATGCTGCAGCAATTACCTTTGCTGTTCTCACTCCCAAGTCTACTGGGCTCTTCCCAATTCTGCAGAGGCTACAGATGTAGGAAGGAGCCCTGCTCTGTGCCCTGCAGTCAGGATAACTACACCCCATACCATGGCACTGCTCTGCCTGCCTGCCAAATAGCAGAACCCCCCCTTGAATCTCTGCTGTCAATAAAAAAAAAAGCTCTTTCTCTAGCACCCAGCTTGTTTCTTGTCTCTGATGTGAGTGAACCCCCCAGGACTGGCACAGTCCCTACAGCACAGTGCTCCCAGCATGGCTTGTTTTACAGCACAACAAGAGCTGCTTACACAGGGCAGGGCTCCCACTTCTGTGCCCACTTGGGTCCCTGCCCAGACACACCGAAACCACCTGCATTAGAGCAATAGGAGAGTGGCAAATTTAAGAGCCTCAGAGTGCCAAGCATATATGGGGATTATTTCAACTTCATGGGTTCCCAGTGCCACACACATACTCCTTGAAGAAATCCCTTAAAACTGTCTGGTTCCAAATAACCTATATACATCACTGGCCCTGAAGATGACACATGATGAAATGGCCTTACAAAACAAATCCTTACATTTCAGCCCAGCAGAGCATCCAAGTGCACAGCAAAGCCAAGACAAACACTGCACTGCTTTCGCCTGGAAACATACGTGGCTTGAAAATCCCCATTGTTGCTCTATCCCAGAAAATGATTCATCCTCCCCCCGGGGTTTTGCCTTGCCTCCGCACATTTCGCAAGACTCCCGGCTTTATAACAGCATGGTGACTCCTGGCAGATCCCTCAGCTCGCTTGAGAGCGAGGAGGCAGCAGCTAATCCTCCTAACGATGATTTTCCTCCTGCAGCATTTCTTCCTGCTGGCCACAGACTTACTGCTCGCCATGACCCTGTCCTGCTTCTTTTATGCCTTCGCGTGTGTTTCCATCGCGTTTCTGACCTGCTGCATCATCATCTTCTCCTTCGGCACCATGGAGAGGAACGCCGATGTGAAAGGGAGAGCAATTGTAATTCTCGTGTCCAACAGTTCCATTGGGAGGATGTTTGCAAGGAACCTGGATAAAGCAGGTTTCGGGGTGTCTGCTGCACAGTGGCCTGCTCAAGAGAAGAGGACAGTGATGGAAGAGTGCTCATCAAACAAGGAGGTAGCCCAGCTCCACCTGACTGAAGATGAGTATCAGAAGACAGTGAAAACCTTCATAGAAAGCCACTTATCCCTGAAAGGTAACTTTTAGGGCAAACTTGTGGATTGTGCCTACTGTAGAAATTAAAATGCACAAGATTGTGAAATCGTAGTTTAGCAAATGAGGAAGGGAAGAATGTTTTAGAAAATGATAATAACACTCTAACTGCATTGCATTTTGTTGTGCAAAACAAAAATTTTGCTTTTTCCAGGGGAAAGAGCCTGCTGTGGCTGTGAAAAGCCCCAGTAGACCCCAGTCCCTGGAGGAAGGCAAGGTAGGCCAAGGAAGGAGGGAGAGAAGGTTCTACCAAGGCAGAGGGCTGGACTTGCCCTGAGAAGAAAACACAGAGATGGACAAGGGGGAGCAATGCCCAGACAGTGACCTGAGGTGAAGGAACGTGTTTGATTTTTAACCTCTTCTGGATTAAAAAAAAACCTCAACTGAACTCCCTCTTGACTTCTTGGCTGCTGTGGGATTCATAAGAGTTAGGTCAGAGCTTTGTGTGGCAGACTGGGACAGTGTCTTTGAACCACACTGCCATCATTTCTGTGGGAATACAGGACCGAAAGCAGCCTGCAGAGCTCATCTGGTACAGCACGGGGCCAGTGTCCTACTGAGGGCATGGCTGTAAGCACTGCTGGGGAATCTCCCTGGCTCTTTCTAGGTGAAGGGTGCCAGTGGGAAGACTGGCTTATGCCCTGCTGAGTAACCCCTGCTATCCAGGAGTGTGTGTCTCCACAGCCATAATTTTACACCTATTGGGAGTGACAGAACATTCAGCCTCAGCCACCAGGGCTGTAACCTCATTGCCCTCAGGGCCACAGGGTTACATGGGAAGAGGCCAACCCCTCTCCTCCACTGTGAACCTACCTAAGGGCCCTCTGAGTTGCAGAGCTCTCTCTGCTCCCCCATACTGCCTCCTTCCTTCTCCAGCTTCTCCGCCCCTCTCCTCCTTGCTCGTCCCTCTGGGGTCTCTCCAAGGCTCCCTTTGAGGTTTCCTCAGGGCAGCCTCTCTGCTTGCTCACACTGAGCTGAGGTCTCAGACAACATCCACATCTCCCCAAGACAAGTAAGACCCTTTGCACTGCTGCCCAGCACTGAAAGTAGTCTTTGTGCTCCCAGGTCCTGCAGAGGAAGGACATTTTGGAAGTCAGAGCACGCACCACAAAGCCTCCCATACTGCAGACACCCTTTGGAGAGGCAGTAGGGAACCCCAGCCAACACCTGCTGCTGGCTGCAGCTTTTCAGGACACAGTTCTCTCACACTGCTCTTCTCCTCAGAAGCACCCAGCAGACCAGCAGTTCCTGTGCAACTCTGCATGGCCCAGGATACATCCCCCAGTTCACGGCCTGCCCACAGGCTCCAGAAAGAGGTCCCTCCACACCAGCAGTGGGTTTCAGACTGAGTGCTCAGCTGCCTGCTTGAACGTTTAGGCTCACTTACCCTGGGAAAATTAGTCTGGTGAAACATTCCTGTGTGGACAAGGCTTAAAAGCTCTCCAAGCTGAGTATCAGCATAATCCTGCTCTGGAAATGAACAACAGAGGCTTTCTTAACCAGTAATGA
This sequence comes from Rhipidura dahli, assembly GCA_013399225.1. Lineage (NCBI taxonomy): Eukaryota > Metazoa > Chordata > Aves > Passeriformes > Rhipiduridae > Rhipidura > Rhipidura dahli. Next base: position 628,465 of record VXAC01008058.1, read on the forward strand.
TCTGTGGGAGCTGGTGATTTCTGTGGGCCTGTGCTGTTCTAATTAAATGAGACTCTGGCACAGTGATACCTGTCTTTTTTTGCTCTTGACTAGTTTGATCCCTGTGCTAGTTAAAGGCTTTTGCAGGTGTCATGTTTTTTTGACAGGGTGATCTGTCATAGGGTCCATGAAGTTTTACATTTAGGATCTCCTGCATAATATTCACATCACAGACGTGGATGTTGAAATGTATTTCCCAAGTGCTGACCCAATTGCATGGAAGATCAAAGCAGTATGTTGGGAGGGGAAAAAAAAAAGAAAAATAAAAGAAAAATTTAAAAAGGGAAAGAAAACCTCACCATTTTCTTAGATTTCTTTGTTAACAGTTTTGAGTGAGTGCTGGTATCCATTCTGCAAAATTTACTGTAAGGCGAAACATGAAAACACCACCACCAACTGACTGATAAATGAAAGAATTGAAACCAAATCAAAAGCCTACACTGGTGGGTCCCCACATGCAGTTTGGTCAGCAGGATCCGGACAAGGGCAGGAGAGAGTTTGTGCTGAAGGGCAGAACCGTTACACAACCTTCTCCATTTAAAAACTTCTCTTACGTGCTTTGTGTATGCAATTTTTAATTTTTATAGAAAGGAACCTCTGCTAGTTTTTATGGGGTTTGTTTTTGGGTTTTTTTAATTACTTGTCCCCATAGGACATTTTTACCATTATATCTTTGCTATTGCGAATAAATGATACTCGCTCTATATAATCAAATCTTTTGAAATTCATCCTAAATGCCTTTCAGATTTACACAGTGAATACAGAACCCCCCAGTCATGGTTCCTTCTAGAATTAAAATACTTAAGACAGCTAAAATAATCTGGTTTTCATTCTAGTACAGGCCCAGCAACCCAAATTTCCAGGAAGGTTAACACCTTTATTTTGCAGTGACTGTACAAATTAATAAGGTGCTATCAGGCCTAAGGAAAACGTAACAAAGATACAGAGAAATGCAAGTCAGCCCCCTTCCAAATTCTTCCTTTGCTGTGTGATAGCTTAACTTGGTTCATGAAAAGCCTTTGGTTCTTCTGGCTTTTAGCCTTTGGTGCCTTTATATCAGATATTTAAACTTTCTCTGTGACCAAGAGGTTAAAGAGACAGAGGGAAAAAGATGAGAGAAGGAGTTTTATTGCTCACCTCCAGTAGCTGAGCTTGTACTATCAGATATTGCAAGAGCTCTTGGCATTGTGTCCGAGTCCTCTGTGATCCAGCTGCTTGACAAACTGCTGTGCTGTGTTGCTCCTTGGGCAGGTTGCCTGAAAATACTGGCAATTGCTTCACGATACTCAGGATTGACTGCAGGGAGGGTGGGGTAGGGCAAGCAGGAAAAAATGTAGAGATGGGCAAGACCTAACAGAGAACAACCTGACCTGACTAAAAAAGAGTTCAGACAACCAGGTGCTCATGTGGTTAACTGCTGGAGCCTCTGCTGTCACAGCACCTCGGGGTTCCCCTGATCACACACACAACAGTCACAGGGCTAAGCAAAACCAGCAGTGACTGTGCCAGAGGATCACACAGTGGGTTGGGTTGGGAGGGGCCTTAAAGGCCACCTAGGTCCAACCCCAATGCCATGGGCAGGGATGCCGTACACTAGACCTGGTTGCTCAAAGCCCCATCCAGCCTGGCCCTGAACATTTCCAGGGATGAGGCATCTTCTGTATTTCCTCAGATTCCCACAGGAGAGATGAACATTGATATGAGCAAGGCCTCACACAGCACAGTCTCCCCCTCTTCGTTCAGATCTCTGCTATTCTGAAGTTGTTTGCAAGAGTCCTGTTGGTTTTCACTGGGTCAGGATTTCATTTCTTGTACCTGAATCTCAGATAAGACATGACAACTGCTGGATTCTTTGGTACTTGCCACCTTCCCTGTGTCCCTATCTCTCAAATAGGAGGGACAAGAACTTTTACACAAGCAGAGAACATTAATTTGCATCAGTTCTGTAATTCCTAAATAATGTTAGGATGCATGTCTGAAAGACTCTCTCACCACCACCCTTCACCATGGTGGTTCAGACCAGCTGGAATTGCACATTTCCAAGCCTTGTTCTTCAGGCTCCAAAGGGCGTGGAGAGAGCTGCCTGTGCAGACAGCTAGGCCAGTGGGAGATATTGGACTGTCATCTTTGGCCATCTGTCCTCATCTCCATGTTGCTGTTGGCAAAGTGGCTCTCATGACCTCCCCCTAAGTTAGTGCAGGCAAGATCACCTTATCATTTGATCAATTTAAATAGGTGTGTTAAATCATGTTAATCCAGCTGATTACTTTCTTGTGTGCACCACAGGATGTTCCTGCAATCTCTGTGAGCAGAGCTGTGAGGGCAGTCACACCAGCCTGGGCAGGTACAGCTAATCCTGGGCACAGAAAGGCATCCACAGGTGCCGTGGCTTGCTCGAGGCTGTGCACTGAGGTGCTGGCAGAGCTGTACAGAGCACTGAGGCATCGAGGCTTCCAGCAGCCCCGAGGCTCCTCAGACAGTCACCCCCTCTTCCAGAGGTCAGGCTGCTTTTGCAGCTCTGCTGTGCAGCAGGTAGCAGTGGTAGATGCTCTCCTGGTACTCCCCCTTGCCTTGTACCTTTCCTTCAGCATCCCCAGACTTTGGTTTGCCATACAGTTTAGTTCAGGAAGGCACTCTTGGGACAGAGATCTAGAAAGGAAGACCCTACAGTGAGCCTGAACAGGAGACAGAGACATTGGAACTGCTGCCTTGTGTGGTGGACACACCATAGAAACTCTTTTGCTTTCTTAGGATGCCAGTGTGGTTGACCAGGTTATTTTATTACAATGTAATCCTTACTCACTCTCCATGCTATGCTTACCTTAGGATAAAGGCAAGGCCATTCCTATACTCAGAGCAGAGGGGAAGTTCAGCTTTCTTTTGAAACAGTATAGCTTAGTACATGGCATGAGCAGCCATGCCTACCAGCAGCAGAGATGTATGGAACAGATGCAATAATCATTGACTGCAATAAACTACAAGAGAGTAGGGGTGAATAAAGCAAACAAAATCACACACTCATGCAATTTTAAAGAGTACTGCGTTATTTAACTTTGCTCAGCTACAACAACTGCTGGCCACCTTGGATAAATCAGCCCAATTTCCAAGCTGTAAATGACCATGCTTGGACTTAGGAGTGAAATTAATAATTTTTGCAGCGATCCTTTCATGCCTTTAGTGGGGGTTATCCAGAAGTCTTTGAAAAACTGGCTTGCAATTACATTGCCTTCCTGTCTCTTGGGGATTTATCAAAACAAGAGAAGCATTTTGATACAGCAGCATCAGGGCTATGAAACAACCCAGAGACAGAAAATAGATCTCATTCTGAAAGTACATGCTGGGAGGGGTTATTTATTTTAAGATGAAGGGAGCTCCCTAGTCAAAGCTTCTTTTTAAAAATAAGGATCTATGCATCATCTAGAGCCAAGTTTTCTTTTTCCAAATGAAGCCTTGCATCCAGTACCTACACTTTATGGGAGGCCAATTTTCACTTCCTTGAACTGGTTTTGTAATTTCTTGTTTCGACAGACAACCTCTCTGCCAAGAGCTGAGCACCCAGGACATACACACAGAACCTCATGATTCAAGCATTACACAATCCAGAAAAGCTGCAGCAACACTTCTCCTCCATCCCCATCCCTCACTCACTGCCAGTGGGCAGAGCCCATCTGGGTTCAAAACCTCCATCCCAAAGCTTTGGGTTTTTGCTTGGTGGTGGTGGAGGATCACTGCTTGCAAACCAAGATCTTTAAGCAATAATTAAAAATGCATTTTGGTCTGCCCTCTGTTAAAAAGAGGGTTATTTATCGGGATGCATTCAGGACACGTTGCCATGCTCACCACTAATGTCATTCATGAGTACGAGATGAAAGAGAAGGAGGTGAAAGAGCCCTGTGCTCCTAAGGCCTTTTTTATCTTTCTTCCAAATCTTCCATTTGTTGATAGGAACAGAAATGGATCATTTCGCAAAAAGAAACTAAACAAAGCCCAGGCAGTTGGATGCTTATGTTATAGTGGCTCCTAAATTCTGCCAGAAGCCATTTTTAGCATCCTAAAACAGCACCCTCTTCACACTGCCCCCGCTTAACTCATGTGGATTTTGGTCCTAAACCATAAGTTTATCTTACAACAACCCCTAGACAAGAGTTGATTTACAAGCTGCATCAATCATTAAACCACACAAGACTGAAAAGTATTTTTAGAGATTGTTTTAGAGATTGCCAGAAAGATATCTATATTTATGATATGTCATTCTTGAAACAAGTGATCAACACACTTTCATGCAACTGCAGTGGCAGGATTAGAGATGCAAAGTGAAATAAACCCAAAAGTATCCTGGAAGCTGTTTATTTACCACTTACGCATGATGCTAAACTAATTTCTGATCCTGGAAGTCATTGGAAATAGTCACAGGTGTAACATAACCTCTACACTAATTAAAAAACTTCCCAGACAAGAGCTTAGCTTTGTACCAGTTTAGAGGTATTGTCTTTCATTAACCAGAGCTGGGCAGCTTCTGACCAGAAAATATTTTTGAAAAATACCAGGATTAAAGCCCGAAGAGTTCTCCAAATCAAAATAATGGCCTTTTTTTTCTCCCCCAGAAAGTGTGTCTGCACCTGTATTTTTTTTTACTCCGCCCCTTGCCTCAGTCCTTCAGAAAAGTTTTCTAGAGGTCAGTTTTAACAGGGAATGGGAGCCAAGTAAGAAAAAGATTCCTGCAGCTCTAGTTTCCCATGTTACTGTGTTTGGAGATGGAAACTCCTAAACAGTTCTAACACATATGCTTAGAGACTTAATTTGAATTATGTGGTAAAACTGAATATGCATAAAAATGGAACACTTCTGTATATGATAAATACCTCCCTGATACAAATAAATTATCTACAATTACAGAACTTCTGAGTAGATTATTTATTTTAAATCTACTCTTTCCATACTTCCCATTGAACAAACTGTTTTCCCAACACTTATGCTACAAACCCCAAGGTAACACATAAGGACTATGTGGCATTTTCAGTAGGAAAAGGGGGGCAAGAGCAAACTCTTGTACAGAGCTCTCCTTGCAGCAGGACAGAGGACTTGGCCAGGTCTATGGTCAGCACAGCCCCTGGAGCTTTGCATTGGACTACACCATTCTCTGCTTTCCTGGGTAGGTCCTGAGGGGAAAAGGCTGGCAGGTACAGCCTGTGGCACTAAAGCTCTTGAAAATCTGAGCACACAGCTGAATTTCACCCCTTGGTAGGCTGACTTACTTCTAAGTTCATACTGACTTCAAAAAAAATGGCATAAGTTTAGGCCAGGCCACCATCTGCCACCAGAGGGTTAAAAATCAACCTGTTTTTCACACCTATTGAACTATAAATTAATGTGGTGAGAACATTTTAGACCTGATGCCTCATTATCATTAGTCAAATAATTTGTTCTGACTATGTTGTCAAAAAGGAGTACCTTCCTTCTGTTCTTAGGTGCTTTTTCCTGGTTTCTAGAACTACATTTATTCTTAAGTATTCACTGCTCTGGTTTGGTCAAATAGCTTGAAATCTATAAGCTGTCTGATAAGACATTACCCTGCCAGGTAGCATTCATTTCTAACCCCTAATTGGATGTGAGCAACTTTTTAAACCACCAGACTGAGGCACAACAAATAGTTATTTTCAATAATGAATAGCATTCATATTTCCTCCCATAAAAATATGTATCACCAGAGAAGCATTCCCAGTGGTTATTTACACATTTACACCTGCATGTGTCTATCTGGCACAACATCTGACTGCTTCTCTCATTGGCTTTTCCCTCTAGGACTCAGCATTAGTGTTTAAATTCCATTCTGCCTTGTCTTCGAGGTGGAAGCACAACATACACACCACAGAAGTCCATTTAAACCTTAGAGCAGTGCCAAAATCCATTAGCCACAAAAGTTTTTTATTTTTCTTATCCCATTTTGGATTTGAACTGCTCTTTTCCTGTAAGAATCCAAGTGCCTGTCCTTGTTTTCCCCACGCCCATTTAAAATGGTCATCATTAAATTAACTGAGATGTCACCAATCTAAAGCTAAAACTCCTTTCATGTTACTTGCCTTCCTCTCCTTCTCTTTGGCCACCTTTGTGGTTTCATACTAAATACAGTGAAAATGCATTTTCTCCCTTTTGTTGCTACCCAAGACTTGCACAAAATCAGGAAAGCTTTTAGTCCTCATTAGAGATTTGAATTTCCATCCTATTTTAAATTATGGAGAGCACATTTTCCAATGAATAAACACAGTAATGGAAAATTCCTGAGCAGTTCCCATAACCACACATACAATATTAACTAATTTACCAGGCATCAAACTGCAAAGGGAGGTACCAGGTCCTTCTTATCCATCCATTCAAGAACAGCAGAATCCAGAGTTATTTATATAAGGTCCAGAAAATAAAAAAAATACAGGCAGACATATGAGAATAAATTATAACCTAAAAGAAAAAGTCTATAATAATATAACAGAAGCAAAGTCCCCAATGTTTGGATGCTGGAAATGGAGGTGACAGGAGGAACGCTCCCATCATCCATTTGCTCTCTGCATCCCTCTCTTTAGACCTCTCCAGCAGATTTTTTTATTCATGGCACTAGCTCCAGGGCACAGATCATGTCTGTCTGCGTCAGTCATGTGGATACTGATGCAAAACAGGTCGATGCATTGACTCTGCAACTCAGACATGGGAGCAGGTAAAAGGAGACTTTCACTCTTAGCTCTGTTTTCTGAGAAGCAGAGAGGTAAAGTGCTGACAAGGACAATTCTTGGCCAGAAAAATGTCATGTGGAGTTTTCTTGGGTTCTTGCTAGGACACTAGGGAGGTATTTCCCCTTCATACCTTTTTCTCTCTAACCAAGGCCAGGCAGGGCACTTCTTTCCTCAAGCAGGAAGTCACTGTCTCCTCCAACAGCACCCAGCCCTTCTCCCATGGATGCACTGTCTGAAGACAATCTGGAGCAGCCACCAGGTTTTATGGAAATATGGTTCCTAAGCAGACACTGCATTCCTATGGGTCAGAGCCCTTTGGCACCCTGAAGTTGCACAAGTATGCAGATAAAAATCCCCTCTCAAAGGTCATTCACTGTAGCACAGACAGAAAGGCCCCAGTTCTAATTAATTTGTTCTACAGAGTAACAAACTTTTGTGCCTGAATATGCCCCCGTGTGATATTTGGACATAATGGCTTGGCATTACAAAGGGAATAAGTGCCTTAAAGAGAACAGGTCTCATTCAGTGATGGTTTCTAACAAATGCCATTTGATTTTTCCTCAAGCATATTTCTTGGAAAATACTTCCCTTGCTTTGGTTCTAAGAAAAGCAATTTGCTAACATTTGTCTGATCATAAAATTGATTTGACCTTCTGCAAATAATCTGACTTTCCAGTGGTTTGCTGAACCTTTTGAAGTGCATTAGGTTGTTCATAGAACACAGCTTTCTCTTGTTTATTCCGAATGGCCTTTTCATATAATTGATGGAAACACTTCCGAAGTTTTTGTAAAAACAACTTCAAGGAACTGATTAAAAAAATAAAGACTTGAAATTCCAATGTAATATGTTATTACACTTTTCAGTGGACACAGGGAGGAATAACTGTCTTTGAACCAGATCTATTTCTAACACTGTGAGTCTTGCACACTATGGCCCCCTCCTCCCCAGCATGGATTGCTGCTGTTGAGCTCATTACCTTTAAGTTTTTAATTAGAATGAGTTGCAAGTGGCAAGATTTCATCTGTACCCCTATGTCTTTGGAGAAACACCACCATGTAATTCAAGAATGAGCCTGGTCAGTTAACTTAGCTGATACCCTGTTGATTTGGCAGGCATGTATGGGAAGATGAGGAAGCCATCAATCCTGATATGGGATGAAGGGGCACCAGACACACCTGGGTTACCTGAGAGAAAAACCTCCTGTGAGGGGAAGAAGGCTTTCAAGGCTCCACGCAGGAACTGCTTATTTCAAGCAGGTACAGCTGAGCATATTGCATTTCTCTGACAATGTCTAGATGAGGGGCAAAATGTCTTTATAATGTTGCAGCCAATACAGGGGGTTTTTCTTAGCATTCTTTCCAAAATGTCAAAAGCAAAGGCCTTGTTTGTGGCCATTCCTCATCAAGACTGGTCATGGACAGCTTAAAATGTGGGTTTAAAGATTTTAGCTAATATTCTGAAAAACTCTTGCTCTATCAGACTGGTCTTTTAAAAAAGACTACCTGGGTAGGACAGAGCCAACATGTGCAAAATCTGCTCTGCAAAGCTCCCACTGTCCCAGGGACCACCTTAGTTCCATCCTTCTGACATCAAAAACAAAACCCTGTGGCTCCCATCAGCAACATTCAATTCAGCAGCACCAGGCCTTTATCAGATGGCAGAAATTCTCCTGGTTTGCTCTTCCCACAGAAAATTCTGCTGCTTTAGCATCCACTTGGAAGAGGTGTGTTGACAGGACTAATTGTTTGTAGGAAGGAAGACTTCCTGATTAGAAACAACCCTCTAATCAAAGCATGGCTTTATTTATTTACATGTCACAGTCATTTGTAGTTACTTATTCAATCATGAATTCAATCAATATTTAGTTTTAGCTGCATGTGAAATCTCCTCTGAAAGACTGTCACCATTTGAGGGTGTCCTCTGGGCTTGTAAGAGCTTCCACAGCAGAGACAGGTTCTGGCCCCAGGGAAGGGATGACTCTGGCTGTAGTGTCCCAATGCACTTGGCAACAGAGCAATGACAGAAAAAATTGTAAGATCAGGCAGCTAAGCACTCCTTTATGAAATAGCAGGAAAAAGTAGGCATCTCTTCCTTTCCCAAATGGAAAGTATTATATGTGGAATATATCCCAGAAAGATGAGGTAAATGATCAAGAATTCCCCCCCAATTGCCTGATTCTCCCCCTCTCTCCTTACTTACCACAAGCCCCTCTGGATCCCAGGCAGCCAGCGTTGGGAGGTGCAGCAGTGATGGTCCCCCTGCTAAACCTCCTGCTGCTGGCTTCCATGACCCAGGTCATACTTTGGGGGCACATTTGCACAGTGTGGAGGAAGCTCAGCCTCTGAGCAGCCCCTTCCCCAGAGCCCTGGCACAAAGAGCAGTGCTAGGAGTGGGACAGGTATCAGAACCTCTAGGCTGTTCACTCTGGAAATCCAAACCCTGTAAAGGCTGTGCTGAAGATACTTTTCTTTTTGACATATTAATGTTGTCTTTTGCTACTGAGTAGTTAAACAGCACCACTTTTCTATTTGCAGCTCTCTGCTTCACAGTCCTCTTTCACCCACTGAGCTTTGTCCTGACTCTCCTGAAGAGAAGCCCATGGCTGCTCATGCCTCTGCTGAAGTCCAAAAACTGACAGGTGAGGCAGCACCCTCACAGCTCAGTTACCTGCCGGGGTAACCAGCACCTCCTGTACCAGCAGCTCTTACCTCTGCTGGGACAGGGCAGGGGCACCCAGGTGGTAGGGAGAGGGCTGGGGAGGGCTGGGAAAGCAGCCTCCTGCAGCACTCGGACACCTGAAGGCTGCTGCCTTTCTGCAACAATGTGGCCCTCAGGGATCCAGCCCGGGGCACAGCAGTAGATTCAAATCAGTAGCAAACAAAGACCAGCCAGCTCAGTCTCCAACACCGAGGCATTCACTGCTCCCCAGCAACTCAATGGATTTTAAGACAAACAGTAGTTGCTCTTAAAGGGCAAACCCCAAAATATCCTATCTCTTGTTCCTTGCTGGATCATCTCTCCCCGTATTCTCACTGCTGCAGGCTCTGAAGGCTCTTGAATTACTTTTACTCCAGCACGTGGCTACAAAAGCAATTGAAATTATGTTCCCCAACATCCCTGCTTGAGAAGAAGCACCTAGAGCACCCTATGATTCTCTGGTCCAGGCTTTAGGACAGGAGAGAAAACAGAAAAAAACCCCTCTAAAAACAGAAAATAAAAAGCCAGACAGGTCATGACATGACCTGCCAGTGTCCCCACTGGTCAGTCTAACCTTTTCTTGCTGAAGGGGAAAGGATCCCTGGCTCTCCATCTAACACTACCACAGGTGTCTGGTTCTCAGTAGCATCTTTAACCTTCCTGAGTGTTGGATCAGGGCCATAAAGCAGGCTGTGGATACTGCATGAAACACAGAGGTGGATACAGCCTGATAGCCCCTGCCTTGTCTCACCAGTGGCCACTGCAGCAGCTGGGACAAGGCAGGATGTGCAGCCAAACAGCAGCAGGAACAAACCCAGTGAAATGAGTGAACAGCACGGAAGAGCTAAAACTCTCCCGCTGTCTTTCAGCCAGAAAGGAAACCCATGGAGCACTACACATTAACACTGTCACACCACAGTGAGAAAAAGGAGCATAGCTGGGATCAGAAGTGACAAACTCATGGCAGCAGGGGATTATGAGTGGTGACTTCAATTGCAAGACAACGAAAAGCTGTGGATGAAGACAGAAAACATCTTCAGAACCATGACACAGGTCTCCAGCTCCCTTGCAAGTCTAATCTGTAAGGAAGAGAACACCGAGACACTGAAATTTTGGGTTGTTCATTACAATGCTGTACTGTGCACACTGTGATATGCACAGGGAAAAAAAAAACATCTGAGGTGAAAGGAAATAAAGGAAGAACTCTGCTGGGAAGCAAAATGCTAGGACTTGGTTTTCATTATCTAAAGCCACAACTCAGAATTGCCTGACTGATGATAAGAGATGTCACCCACCCAGGGAGCTGGATCCAGGGAGGAAAAGGAAAGCTTTCAAAACAGCTTCTGTAAGACATTAAACCAGCTTAATATCAAATCAGACCAAAACCAAACACTTTAATTCTGTAACATCAAAGCACTGACTGAGAACATGCTAAAGCAGAAAATTCCTGAATTAAAAGCTTGAGGTTTTAGTCTTTACACTTTTGGCAAATAACCAGTCACATGAATAAAGCCAAACCCATATATTCAGCAGAACGTCCCAGGAAACGTTTCCTTTAGTCAGAACCCTGCTTTGAGCCAGTGTTGTCAACTCCCTCAGTGCAAAATCCCCTTCTGTGCACATAACCCTGTACAATTTCAGCTGATAACCATTATTTTCTCCTCCAAAATATGGCAGGGGACACGTGTGGGCTGCTGCATGGCTCTTGCTTCTCTCCCAAAGTGACCTTCAAGCAAAGGATGCTGCCTGCTTGTATACACTGTAGTATTCATGGTCTGAAATTAGACACATTATGTGAGCAAAGCTCCTGAAGACTTCAGTGGAAGTTATGCTGGCCTGAGGACTTAGGAATGGCCTACATTTGTTTATAAAGCTTTCCAGTCCATTGGGATACAGGGAACTACTGTGTGCAAGCATAAAATTATGACTGTGAGGCAATACAACCATGAGATACATTATAATACAACTTAAAGGTATGCACTTAAAAGTATGTTTAACACAAATTAGTTATATCAAACTAACAGTGAAGTTATAGACTGCTGAAGATGACTAAGGGATGTGAATGCCCAGATGCTTTTAATTTGAGTGGGAATGAGGGATTTGAATTCCTTAAATAGTGTTGAATGTTTCATCACTGACATATAGCAAAAAAAATTAAACCGACTGGCTCTTCAAGCCTACAAACCTGGCCAAAAGATTCTGGCAACATCTTTTTAGACACATCTCCCCAAACACAGAGCCATTAAAATTAGAGATTCAGAAATTCCTGAAAACATTCCAAGTCTTGATGAAGGTTTTCAAAAAAAAAAAATCCCAGCAATTCCAACATGTTTTTCAATAGATCACTTTGATCCATATAATAAAAATGTAATTGGGCTATAAGAGTCTGCTTGAAGAAAAACAGCTTTAGCACCACATCCTGTGTCCTGCAACTCAGAATAGAAACAACTGATCATCCAAGACCTGTTATTTCACCTCAGTCTCAACTGCAACACTTCAATTTTTTTAACCTTTTTAAGAAAGCATGGAATTCCATTTCAAATAGAACAGATTTTCCTCAGCAACACTGTAAAATTATTTCCCAACAGAACCAAAATGTTAGTGAAGATGGAGAAGCAGAGGGAAGCTGGTTACATGAACACATCCTTTTAGCATTTTAAATTATGTTAATAACTAATCTACAAGCAAATATTATTCCTTTAGAGATGCTTGCATGCCTGTCAAAAGATACTAAGAGAGCATCCCCTTGGGTTAAATATTCTCCCGCATTGTCACTCCCTTAGTAGCAGTCTCTCTCTATTCTGGGGGCACTTTTCTCCTGACTTTCCTCTCCTGAGCAGGGGTCAGCCACAGAAACAACTCCACTGAAGCCAGAGCAGGCACTACCCACCTCAACAGTGGATACTGGGAGGTGTTTCACACAGCCGGAGGTGAGAAATTTCCCTTCATGTGTTTATTGTATTCAGGGAAGGACAAAGAGAGAGGAGAAGGCAGGGAAGCAAAATAATGATTAGTGTAATGGGATTTGCTATTCTTGTTAATAGTTTAATCAATATAAACATATACAGAACCCTCTTACGTGACTGCTGTGCTCAAGTGTCTCTATATTTAGCTCAACACTCTTAAGCCATGGGTAGCATCACCTGCATCTCTACTACCCACTTTTGCAACAAAAAAAGAGGCAGGACTGGGATTTCCTGCATCTAAAACTCAGCCATGCACAACTGACCATTCCATAGTGTGTCCTGGCTGGACTGGATACTCCAGACACACCATATGGAGGTGACAGGTCTCAGGACAGGTGAGGCTTGCTCAATATGAGCAGGATAATCTTATGTGTACTGTGCTCCAAGGCACTGCTTGCACCAGACCTGCAGGTGCAGCCACACATGCTTGAGGCACTGGAGACAGCCCAACACTTCCAAGGCTGTGGAGATCACACACACTTGGATCCTGTGCTTGTCACAGTTTTTCCTTAGAGGAATAATTTAGCAGCAGCTCCTGACTTGGGAGTTCATCAATGAGATACATAAGAGATGCAAAGGACAGGAAAGCACACAGTCACAGAGGGACAGGGCAGAACTGGTGCCAGCACCCATGGAGGTGACTGCGGTGAGGCTGGTGGTGCCCCACTGGCTTTGCTGAGATTTGCCTTAGAGCAGTTGTATTTGCTGTTTCATACCGTGACACTTATGGGATATTACTGGTGTCATTCCACAGGACACAGCATGTGTTCTAAGGAGCCACAGGCCTTCCTTACAATTCTTTACCTTGATTTTAGGCAGAGAGAAAGTTTGCCTTAACTTTTGCTTTCATCTCTCTAAATAGTGCCAAAAGCATATATAAACATCCTATTGGTGTATCAGTACAAAGCTCATTTAAAAGGCTTAAAACTGACTTTGAAATAAGCTGAGACAATCTCCAAATTGACAAGTGCAAGGCAGGGGGGAAATAATCTCTGCTAAAGGCAGATTTCCCTACAGAACAGCTTTCCCCATCCAAAAGCTGTCCCCACAACCTCATGAGAGGGAAGTTTTGCCATTTATAGCTGTTCATCTGTGAGCAGACACATCACTGAAAACAGTGACTGCCACAGGCAGCATCCATCCGAGGAGCCTGGATTCCATGTCCCAGAGCACAGGAACTCAGAAACGTGAAGTCACAAGATTAGTTTGCTATAATGTGTCTAATTTATCTTGGCATTCTCTAGGGATGATTAAAAAAATAGCAAAAAATAACTATGGGCAATGTTGTATCAGCTCTGAGAAGCATGAAAAACCACAACTGCAAGAAACAATGCCTTATGGGTAGGTGAGTTATTTTGGCCTTTCAAATATTTTTTTTTTTAATAAGAAACAATTCACAAGTTTCCATTGTGCCACTTGGATGCACTTTGCACTGCACTGTGTCACAGGTCAGCTCATGCCCAAGGCAAAGCCTGAAATGCCATTTGCAGTGGAGAGCCAAGACTGTCACCACACAAACACATTCAAGCAGATGCAAATATTGATAACTCAGCAATACAGGGAAAGTTCCATGCTTCCGAGGAGAAGTTGAATAACAATGCTATCTTGCCAAGGGCCAGTGGAACAAACCTCAAACACTGATCAAAACCCTAAATACAGCTGAATCCTTGTTTCAGAAGAGGTCTCCCACTCCTCTGCCTCTTTTGCAATGGATGTGAGAACCTGTCTCCCTGTAGAGACAGGGCAGTGAAACTGACAGGAGCATTACAGAGCTGTGACCTAGGGAAAAGAGAAAGCCAAGAGGTCTGGAGTCTTAATCCAGTGTTCCAGGAGCCATTTATATGCCAGACAAGCTTTGGATAATGCTGCTGACCAATCACGTTACAACATTTGAACTTGAACATTTCTGTCAAAGAAATCTTAACGTTTTCAAGAATTTGCGTTTAGGAAACTGAGATCAAGCCCATTAGACATTGGTTGTCCCACCAATTGGTCAGTTTTCCTAATGAGGAGAATTCGGTGAAACTGCTTTCTGGGGAGCTTGTTTATAAAGCAAGTTCAGCAGCCAAGCAAAAATTCCAGTTACCTCAGTTATTCCCTATTTGTAGTACTACTGCTGCTGCTTGGAGAGCTGTCAGAAACCTGTTCTACACTACTGCTCTCTATCATCCTCCAAAACCATCACTGAGGTGCTGAGGCAAAGTGGAACAAAATCAACAACTTGTACTTCATGCACTAATTATCAAGTGAGTTTCAAGTTAGCTATTGCGATTTACTAGTTGCTGCATGCACCCTCTCACCCTGTTCTTACATTTAATACTTGTTACGCAAGTGAGTCACACATTCAGTACTTCTAAAATGCAAAACCTCTGGATAACTAGAGATGTACTGCTGAGAAGACAAGACTCCTTTTCCATCGATGTGAGATTACTGGCTCTTAGTTAAATCAACCTGGACCTCATGCTGGTAGATGAGTGTAAATTAGCCCTAATAGAACCAGAGGTCTAGAAGGGCTTTCCAGAGGTTATTTAATCCACTGGCCTGTGTAGGAGAGGACATGCATAGACCTTTCCAGACATACTTTAGCTTTTTTGAAAGAGTCACAGACCTCTCCCAGGGAATCTGTTCCAATCCTTCACACTCCCTTAGCATCAGATGAATTAATAAAGTGCCCCAATTTTCCCTTGAAGCAATTTAGCCCAAAGCTTCTCAACTGCCAGGGTCAGGAAGACCAAATTATTGCTTTTTTTCTTTTGCAGCAGCTGACAGTGTTTCGGGGAGAAATACAGTCTTCCCCTTGGCCTCCCTCTTGTGAGGATGAAACCCCCTCCCTCTTCCCTAGCAAATTGAGACTTTTGGAGCTTGGATCAGTTTTCCTGCTTTCCTTTTCATGCTCAACTTTGAAGTACCCTAGGCAAAAGCAAACACTCCTGCTTGCTGGGTTATTGCACTTGCCACAGGGGGAACAGTCCTACTCGCACACTTAAAACGTGCCCTTTTCTGTAACAACATGGTATTGTTTATTGATGATCAGCCTGAGCGCCATCAAAATCTTTCATCCTTATTGATAAGTCAACTACACACATAGCTGTTGGTCCCCAACCCATCATAACTATACAACAACCTATATCAAGAGTTTATTGCAATACACAAATCTGTACCAGCAGAGGGACAATGCACTGTGCCAGCTGGATGGCAAGCTGCTTTTGGTTGGGTTTTTACCACTCTCCACTTGCAAACATCATGCTGAATTCCAACCCTACCCAGTGTGCTCACAGC
Source organism: Rhipidura dahli (assembly GCA_013399225.1). NCBI lineage: Eukaryota > Metazoa > Chordata > Aves > Passeriformes > Rhipiduridae > Rhipidura > Rhipidura dahli. The sequence goes on from VXAC01008058.1 coordinate 644,172, forward strand.
CTTTTCAAAGTGTTGCCAGCTGCAAGTTTAAACTGTGTGCTCTCTCTTGCATCAGCCATTCCACAGGTGTAAACAAAACACAGATGCAAACCAGAACCCCCCTCAGACACATCCCTATCAATTTTCCAACCAGTTTTGCATCCAGATATTTTCATCTATGTCATCATCATAAAAGCACATGTGAAGCAGCTTCAGAACTCAAACCTTTGAGTCTTGTGTCTCAAAAAATTATGCTGCCCATTACTCATCCCCTCAATTTCTTCTCAGTGCTCTCCAATAGTTTGGTTATTTGTTCAATGTTTTTCCAGGAACCAAAGCTAAGCTGACAGGTCTATAACTTTAGACCAGCTTGTTAGCACCACTTCTGGACCTACAGCTCAAACCTGCACTCCTGGGCTTTGCTCCAACAGGCCACTTTAGCACATATTTAATTAAGAGGGAGAGACATCTGTGGCTGTAGAGGAGTTGAGTCACATGCTTATTGCTACACATGTGCTTAGATGTTTTTCTGGTTTCTAAGAATAGATACATTTAAAAAACCCGAACAAACAAAACCCAACACACCAAACCAGAGATGTATTTTCATACCATGCTTATGACTTTAAGAATGGAAAGACCCACAAATACTAAACATTGATTCAGACTTTTCACTCATCCTAGGAAATAATTTTCCAATACCCTATGATCATCTCCACTATGGTGACTTCTTTTACTACTGTGCTGCTTCATTCTCTTGTTTTGTTAGATCTCTCTCAAACACCCATAATACCTATTACATTATGCCTCCAGCACATTCTTCAGCCTTATTAGCCCTTCCTTTCAGGGAGATAATGAATTGATTAGATGTCACTTAGTCTGTCATGAACTGCTACCGACACCTCTTGCAGCAGCTTTCTGTGCATTCCAAGAGTATTTTTATGCTTCTGAAAGACAGAGCACTGAGAGCTCTGGAGAACAAGATTGATCTCATTCCCAGGCCAGCTCTGCCCAGATCAGCTCACACCAACAGAACAATTAGATCTCCTGACTTTAGGATTACCTATAGCAACATCCCAGGACAAAGCAGCACATTGAAAACAGCCCACACAATGGTGAAGCTGACCCAAAATTGACCCAAAATCCTCTGCTGCTCTCCACGACCACACCCCCAGATCAAAAAAACCTAACCCAACCTCCACCCAAGGCAGCTTGCTTAAATACAGCTCTGGATGTGATGCTACTGCTTAGCAAATGAACCACTTACAGCTGTGGAGTGGGCTGGACTCCCCCCACTGGTAATCCCTCAGCTCTGCCAGCCCAATGGATAATTGTCCCTTGAACAGCATCACCTAGATCATCAGGTGCTGAGCCCCAGCCCCTAATTCCTATCAGCTTTGCTCTGCTAGGTTTTCCCTGTTTCTTTCGCTGCTTGTTCCTCGCTTCCAAGCCCAGGATGGATGTGGTCAGTCAGGTTTTCTTCCACACCTCTTCTATCTAATTTCTTCATTCTCTCCACATGAATCTCTTCCCCAGCTCTGCTAAGAGACCTCAAAGCACACTGCTTATTCCAAACTAAATTTATCTTATGCATACAGAATTGGGAAGGAATTCCAGCTACCAGAGCTCTCGTGCAAGCTAATTATTCTTCAAAGAAGTTTTAGGCAGTCCCAGGGAGCATCTAACTATTGATTTTCTACTCTGTATACTTTCCCTGCAAAATGTAATCATTCTCCTCCTGTCTCACAGTGTCACTCATCTCTCAGAACAACCTGGGAACAATAAAAGACTGGAATAGAGGGCACCAAGAAGGGCACCATCAAAAAATACATCTCTGTACAAGCAGTCTGTAAAAGCAAACCCAAGAAATGTCTGTAGACCTTGTTTAATATTCATCAGCTAGTGTAGTGTATAACTGAAACCCAAATGTAGCTGTTATGAAAATTTAGGCTAGAAGGAAATCAAATGGAGACAGCGTTCTCAGGATGCTGCCTTCAGAGTTTCTCATTTCTGGATTTCTAACATAAATGTACCACAGAGAGAAATGTTATTGATATATCGGTTGCTTACAAATGGCTACATTTTTATATAAATTCACTTCTTGAAAAAAAAGAAGAGATTTGGATTTGCCAATCAGAAACTCCAAGGAACTGGCCTAGTATGAATCTATTCCTAACAAACGATTTTATGGAACAACAAAGTAAAAATGGAATTGAGACCAGCACATTTAAACACCCTGTTGGCGCAATATTAAGCTGGGGATTTTCCTCCATCTCCTTGCACAAGAAAGCCCTTGACACATGATTAACTTAATGAAAATTAAGAATGCCTTCTGGCTTCAGAAATTTAGCACCTTTAAATATACCTTTAATCAGAGTATTTAAGCAGATACTTGACTTCCATGCTGCTGCTTAATTCCTGTGTGTTCGCTATGAGTTCCAGCCTACTTAAGGACACCATCGAATCATCCTTTGACACTGCCCAGTGAACTGCCTGCTGAAGGACAGGCAGGCTCTGGAGGGGCCAGAAACACCTTTATCATAATCAGACAACACAGGCAGGAAGATAAGGGCTTGTTAGGAGGGAACAGGGAGAACAGGGCAGAATTGCCCACGTCAATGCTGCCAAAATCCTGTGATGTAACTTTAAGCCACTCCCTGAGTGTTTTAATCAGGACAGGGCTGCACAGGGCCAGCTCCACGAGCTGCCTTTGAGTCCTTGTTGACCTTTGTCAAGGATTTGCTCTTCCCTCGTGGTATGGCCATGACAGGGTAAAGAACTGATTTTGATTTCTTCCATGCCTAGGATTAGAACCTTGCAGAACCTGGGACAAATGTTGGCTCTGAGGCTGTGCCACCCAAACTTGAGCCTGGTTTAATCAAGTTTTGTCACCCCCTTTCCTCTAGATGTCAAATCACAGTTCAGGTGGGAAAATGAAATCCTTTGGAAAGTAGAACACACAATTACCATTTGTGGTAGGGGTTTTTTACTCTTTTTTTTTCAGACATTTCCAAGTCTTTCCTGTTTCCCTTGGGAAAATAAATTCTTATCAGAAGCTATTTAATGACAGAAAAGGAAAAGATATTATAAACTTAAAGAAAAAAAACCAGCTGAGCAAATTTAGGTAAACTGTGTCCTCCTGCTGCTGCTGCTGCTGCCAGGCTGAGAAGTTGGTGCTCAGAGCACAGCTCCTTTCGTATGCCAACACTTACTATGCATCCTGGCATTCATTATTTACCAGCCTCCATGTGACACAGGACTTTCAGAAACAGGATATTCTTTAGCAACCCAAATAAGAACTCAGCCTCCAAACATTCCCAGTGCTTTGGGAATGGCTTTGATTCTCACTGGTCTGAAAAACTACAGTGGCCATCTCAGTGCACTGCCAGAGCAACACCAGTGGGCTCTGCTTGAAAGGAATCTGGTTTGAGGTGGAAATACCATCACAGAATTGGGCTGCTCTGTGGCACACTATCTGAATTTGAGTCAAATTCCTGTTCCCTGATTGTTTGGCACCCTTGAAAATCTGCCAAAATTATAAAGGAAATGAAACACCACCAGAGGAAGGGAATGGCCAAAACCCACATGCAAAGTTTATCATTAAAACCTTAAACCTGAAGTTCCAAATCCAAAGGCTTAAAGTTATGCTTTTAGCCCCCTGTGAGGAGCATTAAGAATGACCCAGTTTAAAGTGACTCTGAGCAGCTGGAGCCCTGTCAGGAGGCCTTGAACATTCCCTGTGCTTGCTGCAAAGCATCTCCCTTACATTTGGGGGTCCATTCAATAAGTGGGCATTTGCACAATGGCAAGAAGTACCCTGGCAAAATCCCTTTAGGATTTAAAATACATTTTCACTTTACCAGCATTAACAAGAGCAGTGTCTTCTACACCTTCAGGCATCTGCATGCCAAGAAATGAGGGCAAGATGCACAGATAATGCAAGCCAAAGGAGAAGATAAGCTGGGAAGAAGCCAAGCTTCACCCAGGAGCAGAGTGACATTTCAGAACATTATGCTTGGCAAGGTGCCAGTCCAAATGATCTGCACTGCCTGGGCTGGAAAAGTGAGCCCCCATATTGCTGTAATGGTGCAGCTGCAATTTCTCACCAGTGATGCAACTGTTAGGGGAGGCAAAAATCCCAAGTCAGGGAAACTGCTCAGCTCAGGGGTATAGGAAAACACCAGCTTCCCAAAAATGGGCCCTGTATGTTCTCATAGAAGAAGGACTAAAGAGGAGGCAGGGAAATGGGCTTAGAAACTGTCCTAAACAATAACATTTCCATCCTTTTATCCTCAAAGAGCTGGTTCTGCCAGCCATGTTGTCCCCCTTTGAACCCAGAAACTGGTGGTCTGTGCTGCCCCAGTGGAGGGCCAAGGAAGTAACCCTCTGCAATTGGTCAGAGATGTCGGGCTGGACAGTGCTTCTGGCAGCTGGAAATTGAACTGTGTCAGAGAAGCCAAGCCTTCTATTCTGTGGGCTTTCCAGGAGGAAACCAGACCTATTGATTAATTCCTTTTGCATAATGTAGGTGAGGTTTGGAACCAGATGCAGGTGGGTGAGTGGTAACTGCTGTCACTTGAGTCACTCTCTGTGGGTCTCAAATTGCATCAGTGAGCTTAGCAGCAACTTCAGTATCTCGGTTTCTCCTGCTCTCTGCTGTTTATGATATGGCTCCTCTTGCACCCTTCCAGCTCTACAGCAGAGTTGACTTTTGACTTCTATTTTAAAACATTCTATTTGACTTCTATTAAAAAAAAAAAACAAAAAAAACCCAAAACCTTTTTATATTTCCATCCTTTGGGCTTTTAATTTTTTTTTATTTTTTTTTTTTTTTTGAGGGGGCAACAGGGTCTGCAGGTATTAATCTTGTCCGGCACACAGGACAACTTAGACTTGTAAATAAGGAAACCAGGCTTCTCTGTCACATTTGTCTCTGATTTGACCTGTTCTCTTAGACCATTTCTCCTGCACTTCCTTACCCATCCTTGTGCCCTCACTACCAGCTGACACACTGCTAAGGAGAGGCACATGATAGTACAAAATTGCAGAGTAATTTCCACAGAGCTAGTTCCATTAGAAATTGGTGCCTTGGCTCTTCCAGCCTGGACTGACTGGCAAATGATGTGCCACCTTCTGGGCTGTGCTTGGACAGCTGAACACGAGGCCAAAAGGAATGTGAACCACCCAGTCTCTGATTTATACCCTTAGCTAGAGAGGGATGACAGTAAAATTATCCACACCTTCCCCTGTTACTGGCATTTTGCAGGATGACAGACCTGGTGCTTTCCCAGCAGACTCCTGGCTGTGCTGGTCATCACCTCTAAGTGCAGCCTGCCCTTCCCATGAATGTCACCTCACTCTAGAAGTAAGCAGCGATCTGGGGTTATTCAGCAGCTGTATCACCACGGGCTCTGTTCGGAATGAACAAACGCGAGCGCTTCTGAGGCCTGCAAGCTGATGGCACCACGGAGCAGTGAAAGGAGACGCTGCTCTGTGCTAAGTCAGGGAAAGAGCAGCACCCTCCTGTGCTCATGTGTATTTACTGCACTGCAAACTGAGAGCTCTTTTGCTGCTCATCAGCACCAAGTATTTTTTCGCCATCTGCCTCCTAGGTCTCTTTCATTGCACCCCCTTCCAGGGTGTGTTTTCAGGGATGTTACTTGCCCGCTATTCCTCTAAATCATCCCAGCCTGCCTGGTTTCCCCGCGGTATTTCCTGCTTGTCAGTGTGTCTCATCTGCTTCCTGCCCATCGGATCCTGCGGCGCAGGTGAGGGCTGGCACATCCACTCAGCACTATCCCAACCCTTAAACCCGCAGAGGGTTTAAGGAGAGGGTGCTGCTCGGGGCTGCCGGGCAGAGGCCACTTCTGCCCGCACAGGGAAAGTGGAAGGTTTTCAGGGCAAGCCTCTTTTTTCGCAGGTTTCTCCCGCACAGGCTGCCACCTCGTGGGCATCGTCTGGCACAGGCGTTTTCCTGGAAATAGCAACTCCCAAGTGCAAAGAACTCGTTACTGTAAATATTCTGCTCTGATGATCCAAGGAAACCGCAACCCTTCGGGTCCCTGGCTTGGGAAAATTGTAGAAGTGTAGAGATGATAGAGTTGTTCAACTTCTAACATGGTTGGTGGGACTGATTTCCCATAAAAATAAGAGCTCTAACAGGCAAATCTATAGGTGCCAGAGTGGAATATTAGTCAGAAACAGCAAGATTGGCACACTTCTTATTGAAAAGCTTCCTCTGTCACTGTAGGAACTCCTTGTATGAGTCAGATTTCACATTTCTATCTCTTGCATGCTGAGAATCTGCAGTCAAATTAATGTAAATGTGTCCTCTACTTTTTCAGGCACTTACTTTACAGTATTAATCAAAATTACTGAAAGTTAATTCTGGGCATACTTGGAGTGGGATATTTAAGGCCTGTGTAAATTGCTTTTAAAATTTGCTAATTCTTATGCTGGATCAGTTTATCATAATTGAACTGATTTTGTATCTACTCTGACACCACTGGAAATTCCCAACATGTGACAGTGTAAGTGCTTTCCACTATGTGGGAAGAGTCTCTATGTTTAAACACATGCTGTTTCTCAAACAAAAATAACTTTTAACCAGAGAGAAATCCTAATTTCATAATGTTGTGTCCTTTTTTAAGTAATCCTCAGGTTGAAAACAGTTTACCTGATGAATCAGTATCTGCACACTGTGTGCTTAAGGTGAAAATGTGTTGGAGGAGACCATTTTGATTTCAGCACTTTCCAAATCTGGTCACCAGGAAGAAAAGGAGACTTGATCTCCCCGCATCCTTATCCTCCACCTCCAGCTGAAGCTCTCATTTTGCTATGTTGAGGTAATCCTTCCATGATAGATATGGGTATTAGTCTGTGTGGAGAAACTGTCCAAGCATTTTTACTCCCTTTGGATCACTTTGCAGTAGCATTTGGAAGTCAGCATCATCCCACACTTGACTTTCAAGTCAGAAATGAGATACAACAGTGTTTAATGTTTTGTTTGTGTCTGGAATGCGTTAATTGGAAGGTACGGGGTGTCCTTTCACTTGCCCCACTGCCCATGAACAAGGGTACTTCAGCCAAACCATCTGTCCCTGAGCCAGGGGTGTTCCAGCTGAAAAAGGATCGGTCACTTCAGGTCAAGGAAGATGGCAAATTTCCCTGCTCCTAGGAGAATTTCCTTTCCATCTCTCTCTCTTTGTTTGCTATTACTCCAGTACTGCCAAAAAGGACTTAATCCTAGTGATTTACTAAAATAACTTCTGACAAATGGCAGGCTTAATCTCTGGAATAGTCTGGACACTGTATGAAGTGACAAGTATTTGAAAATGTTTCATGGGTAGAGATATTCCTGCCTTGCCTTTTAAATAGAAGCTGTCTCCCTTTTTTTGACACACTGAGCAATACACGTGGCATCTTAAATCTGTTTTGTCAACTGAGTCCAGGGTTTTTAAAAATATGCAGCAAGATTTTAATACAGGTCATCACATTATACAGAACCAGACATCCTGCTTAGTGTTCAAAGGCTCAATATTCCCCATGCACAGCCCACATGCAACTGCTCCTGTCATTACATGCAATGACAGCCTCCCATTGGCTCCTTTCCTTCGACACCACAGCAGAGCCTTCTCCGTCTGAATCCCGAAGTAGGACGCACAGCTTGCCAGCTCTAAAAACTGCAAGGGTTTCTGTTCAGACTGTCTTTAGCTGATTAACTGCACCAAAACCCCACTATTTTGATTTTCTTCCTGGAAAGCTACTTTTCCCAGTCCTGAAAGGCCTGCAGATGCAAATTCAATGTCAGTCTTTTGGATAGTTGAAGCAAGCAGTGTCATTTGTGTGTTAGCATTAGAAGTAGGAACTTATTTTGCTGATGGACTGGTCAAGATGAGTTTTATGGGGTTTTTTTCTGTTGGATAAGCATAATTTTCACCAACATCAAAAAGTACCAGCAGCCTGCTATGCTATTTATTGTACAATAGCAAGAGGAACACTGCATGGTTGGGGGTTTCAGCTGGCAAGACACAATAGATGGCAAAGAGAAGTTGCATTTGTGGTGAATTGTGTGATACAGCCAGCTCCTATGGGTCAGAAATCCTGATCCTGCTCACTGGAAATCATGAAAGCTCCAAAAGCATAAGATTGTTTTTAAAGGGGGTCTGTGTTTATTGTTTGCTTGGTTATTTGGAGCTTTCTGGAGGCACTCTTGTCAAATTCTTGGCTTTTTTCGGAAGCTTTGAGCAAGAGGTGCTCTGCACCAAAAGTGATTCATGTGAAACCAAGGATGGCTCTGCAGTTACCTCAAAAGACATCAGTTTCATCTTTACTTCAGAACACAAAAATAATAATGACTTCCACATGATGCTGGAGAGTTGAGGCTGTAAGAAAGACATCAAAGATCGTTACTCCTCCTATCCACTGCTGAGAGTGGGCACCACTGAGCATGGCAGATGGCAAATTTTGAGACAGCTCCAGTTTGCAATAACACTGCCAGGAGGGGTAGAGGGCTGAGGGAACACGAATGAGAGAATGGGTAAAATAAGAAGAGGTGAGTAGATATGAGAACAGGGAAAAATGTAAGAAGATGATTAAGAGCAGAGAAAAGCAACACTGCCTCCACCCTTCCCTTGCAGCTTGATTTCTACTGGAGCTATGTTGGACAAAAATCTGTGCATAATATTTAAATGCCCCACAGCAAGCTCTGCTACTCACAGCCACTGATCCTCTGCTCAGGGACCAGGTAAAAGGAGATCTGTCTTCCCTGAAATCAAACTGGAAGTCCCAGGGTGCACTGGAGGAACACAGCCCATCCCAGTTCTCCTTTACAGAAACTTGGCAGTCCTTTAGAAAGGCAGTTTGTGTTTTGAGGGTAGGGACAACACAGCAACACAATAACAAAAAAAGATATTATGATGCCTTCCCAGAGCAACTTGTTATTTCACACTGCAGAATTTACTGGGTGACATAGAATAAAGCCTTCAAGCTTTGAAGCATAAGCTTCACAGGTTGCTATTCCCAGAAATGCTCTCAGGAAGAGTGGAAGATCCCTGGGCATATTCTGGGAGTGGAATTGTCCAGATCCCCATAAGTATCAGTCTCTAAGCCTCTTCCATTTCCTCATCTACTTCCTCAGAATCCAAGCCTTTGCTTAGACTTGCTACAGGTGAACCACAACTAGCTGGAATTGCATAAGAGGTAGAACAGATTAAGATAGAGATGAAAACTTAATGAGTTTTTAGTTAAAATAAGTTCTGAAGATGGCAAGGACTTCAGAAACTACAAAAAGCAGAATCATAAATTCAAAATGCACATTATCATATTTGAGCTAGGAACAGAATACTATAAACGAGAGGAAAAGCATTCCAACAAATAGATAAATTTCACTGCAAATATGCTGCAGTGTAGACCTAAGTAGCCTCATTTCCTGGACGAGGTAGTTATGAAGTTGTTTCTAAGTGTGAAGAATTTGTCAGTTGGAGAAGGGAGAAAGGGGGGGGGGAAGAGAAGCATTCTGAAGGTTTAGTCTGCTTCTGACTTACTTTTTTCTTTTAGTTCTGTTAATAAACTTCTTTGTATTCTTTTAAGTTTTGTGCCTGCTTTGCTTTCTCCTAATTCTTATTTCACAGAAGGAAAATAAGTAAGTAATGGATATTTTGAACCAAAACCACTACAGTTAATTGGTGTTTCTGTCCGGTTTACCAACTGAACCCGCTACCGACACACTCCATCCGAGAACAGGAACAGTATGTTTTCAGAGCAACAGAGTCATAACCTCTGAATTTTATGCTGTCTCTGTCAGGTCTGGAGAAAGCTGTGAGCACCTCTTTGCAAAAGAATCAATTTCGTAGGGGATCAAGCCCTCTTTAACTAAAAACCCAAACCATGCTAAACCATGACAGTGTCACATTTGTGTACCACCTTTTCAATATCTTTGGAAGGTTTTTTTTGGAACAGAGACAGCATAAAATTCAGAGGTTAGTTGGGTCACCTCTTAGTCTTCAGGAGAATGTTTTGTCACTGCCTGTGATCCTCATGTTATTAAAGGGCCATAAAAGTTGAGAGAGGAGAGACTGGCAGACATGGATGGTAGGTGGGTAGGAGGTATGGAGAAGAAGAATTTGGAATCCCTCCCTGTCTTTTTATGCCAGAGGGAACCAGACAGGCCAGCTGGCTGGAGGACAGGCTGTTATCAGCTCTCATGATTTTGAGGGTTGCATAATTATTTTGTTAATGTAAAGACAAAGCTTTGTGACTCATGTAGTTGCAGAAGACTGATCTTTTGAAAGCTAAAAAAGGGCAGCATCTCCCAGTGTGATGGAACACGATCAAATAAATTCTGCTGAGGACAAATATCTGTTTATCTTCTTTGGGGTTTACTATTCCATGCCCTACTTTGTCTCCCAGCACCAAAGCATAACCTCCTTTCCCAAGTCATTTGAGGTTTTGAGTCCTATTATGCAATGCCTATGGAGAGCTGAGCAGTGCAGAAAAGAGGGAGAGTACTGAACAACTTAAAGCTAAAGTAAGCATAGGCAGATGTGCAACCAGCGAGAGTTAAAACACAGGAATGCCTTGCCCCTGGAAAAGTGAATGAAACAATAATTATTCTCTTTCTCCTTAGGATATCATTAAAAAATCTATGCCAGTGCAAAGGTATCCCCAAGCAAACACAAAACATAGCTGACTGCAGGGACCACATCATTTCTGGAGACTCCTGGACAGCAGGGCAGCACCAGTTGAGAAACGTGTCTGTCACAACCAGATACAGGTTTTTCACTAAATATGAACAAGGCTGACTGGATAGCCACAGGGATGCACTTCAGGCAAATATTTGAGACCTTCCCTGTGTGTTAAGACCTGCTGCTTCTTCTGCTGCTCTGTATACTCCATGAATGACTCTGCCCCCTTTGTATTTTTCACAAGCCAACTTTAAATCATAATTAATAAAGGAATCTGGTTCTTTCAATCATTTCATTTTACTCAGAGGAGGCAGATATGACATAGTATCCCTTTCAATAGCTGCTTGGAGAGTTGCTCAGATAAAAGAAAGGGCAGAGAAAGAACTGCCTAATCACATTTCTTCTGTTATCACAGCTCTCGGGGATCTTTTTTTCCTGCAATGTATAACTGTCACTTTAGCCTACAAGAAACAGACATTTTACTTCACCATGGGATAACGTAGGCACCCTTGCGATAACAACAGCCATAGACCTGGGCCCTAAAAAACCCACATCAATTTAATACTGCGACATAATAGATAAGATACAGCAACTATAAGATAATAATGCAGCTGTTTTAGAAATCCCCTTCTAGAAACACTCATGGCTGCTTTAATTTGTGCCCTGCGGCCAATCTGTAGCGGCGGGACGGTGTAAACTCAGCTGAGCAGAGAAGTTGTACTGTCCATACCACTGGATCTCGGCATAACGCAGCTCCAGCTGACCACGGCACGGTGCTTACTGCCTGCGCTTTCTTTTTGACACTAAAAGTGGGGGGAGACCCCGGTAGGGAAACCCTATCGAGCCCCGGGCCTGACCAGGATGCCGCCGCTCGGAGGGGCTGGGGACCGGGCGGAGCGCGATCCCGGGCTCCCCGTACGCCCGCGGGGCGTGGGCGGTGCCTGCGGGCGGCCGCTCTCCGGGGAGGGAATGCCGGGCTGGGAGGGCGCTGGCCGCGGGCTTCCGTTCATCCCTCGCTTCTTTCCTCTCGCCCAGACGGCGCTGTTGTGGCGGGGCGGGCGGGATGTGGGCAGCGGCCCCTCTCCTGCTCCTTCTCCTGTTCCTGCTGCTGCTGCCGCTGGCGTGGCTCTGTCGGCGCGGGGCGGCGCGGCTGGAGCCGGCCGGGCGGGCCGTGCTCATCACGGGCTGTGACAGCGGTTTCGGGCACCTGCTGGCGCTCCGCCTCCACCGCCTCGGCTTCACCGTGTTCGCCGGCTGCCTGAGCCCCGGGGGGGACGGGGCGCGGCGGCTGCAGCTGGAGGCGGGCGGCACCGGCCGCCTGCGCGTCCTGCAGCTCGATGTGACCTGCGCCCGCGACGTGCGTGCCGCCAAGGAGCTGGTGCTCAGTCACCTGCCCGAGCGAGGTGAGGCCGGCGGGGCGGGCGGTGAGTCCGCGGGGGGCTCGGTGCCGGCAGCGGAAGGAATCGGCGGACACGGTGTCGCCAGGACAGCGGCTCGGTTCGCTCGGGACTGCTGGCAGGGATCTGCCTCAGAGGGTCAGCTGGACTGTCACAGCGGTAGGATAGGGAGCACCGTCACTGATGGCGCTAATTGCGGTTACCACTGTTGGTAATGACAACAGTATTTTATTAAAAATCCCTTGGTGTGTACACGGGCTCGGGCCCGTTCGAAAGTGCCGGCAGTGGAAAGCGGGTGCGCTGCTCAGTGCGCCACGGGAGAGCTTCACCTTTCCACCGGGAGAGGAACTCCCCGAGTGGGGCGTCCCTGGAGCCCCTCTGCAGGTACCCAGTAGGAGGAAACGGCAGAGAAAGCGCAGAACAACTGTGCAGGCATGGGAATGTGATGTATTTCTGAGCATGACTTGTGAAAGAGGAAATAGGTACCAGAAATGCAGCCAGGGCAGCTGCGGTGCTATACCAAAGCAGCTGCTTCTTGGAACCCCTTGAGATTTATCAAGCTAGTCCCTGGAAAGGTTACTGAAAAGAAAACCTGTTAATTATACATCCTACAGGGAGTGTACATCCAGGGGAATGGATAAACTTAGCTTCAGAATAATTGCAGACAACCTAAATCCTGGGTTATCCCTTCACCACATGTGACACAGTGCAGGTGATGGGGCTATATACCTCCTTTCCTGCTGTGACTGCAGGGTGAGAATTATCTAGTGTAATTCTGGGATACACTTGGTGCAGAGCACATTTGCTCAGGCTCAGAAGTGAGATTCCCTCCAAATCACAGACAAACACTTCCTGTACACACAGGGAATGAAAGTGAAGAATGAGGCACACAAAGCAACAATGAAATGCAAGGCCTCTGCCTGTCTCAGTAGCTCATTGGGAAGGGGATGGAATGAGAAGTGAAGGAAGAAAATGCCTAGACACTCTTTACTAAGTATGTGTATTTATGGTTGCTCTTGACCTTATCATATTAAGAGGCAGAGCCTTCTCCTCTCAGACTTTTCTCCAACCTACAGACAAACACAAATGATTCCCAGAAGCCCTGAAAGGCTCCATGGGGACCGGGTCATCAGAAACTCTGTGTTTCACATAATTTATCCTGCAATTCCGACAGCTTATGCTGTCCTGCAGTGGCCATGCTCATACTGCTGAGTAGCTCCTGGTGTCCAGAGTCAGCACGAAGTTGTGGGTTATCCATGCTGCTCACAGATTGCAGATGTGCCTTCAGATCAATTCAAGGCCCATATGGACACTGGGGCTTGCTGGAGGGGGAAGGGAAGACACTCAGCACGGCTGGGGTGAAATGCAGCAGGCACACAACAAGTGTACAGTGGTGTTCCTGGGCTGTCACTCAGGCCCTCACACCTGGGACAGTGGGCTGGGCATGCACACACAGAGCACACATTTTATGAAACCTTTTTCCATGGCTGCTGCAGAATTTTGAGGGTATTCTGCAAAGGCAGAAAAGAAAAAGTAATTTTATAGATCAGGTAGCACATAGGCCATTTGGGGAAACTCAAATTTATCATGTATTCATCCTCTTATTAAATAAGAAGGAGCGAAGGAGTTATTTTAGTGTCTGATGTTAATGGACTAAAGCTCCAAGTCTTCTTTGTAATTTCTAAAACAGAGGGGCACAAATATTTTTATCTCAGTTGTAAAGAAACTGTGACAGTACCCTACTTAGGTAGACTATACGCAAAAGACTTCAGTAGGAGTGTTCATTCTTGACACCTCTGAAAATAGATACGTTGTTTTCTTTCGTATTTTACCTTTATAAAAACACTTTCAAGTTCATGATTAAATAAGAAGTTAGCTTTCATATTAACCAATTTATTTGTTAAAGACAGAATTGTAATTTTTTTTTCATATTTGGGTCAAAGATTGTTTTTAATTGAATTCTTTTTCATTTGGAAAGAGAATTCTGAGCCATCTGTAATTGCATTTATGTTCTGAAAATACCTAGAAGATAAGAAAATTATGTGACTGCACATCATGTTACCTGCTACCCAAAAGGTGGGCAGTGGAGCATGTGCCTCAATGTCCCACCAGTTAAAGAAACCTTAGTCGTGAAACCTTAAGATGTTTTCCCTGCTGGATCATGGACAGCAACATCCAGGGCCTACAGCAGAGGACTAACCAAAGTGGTAATCAAATATTGCTCAGACATTTGTAATGAGGAGAGCAAAGAGTGGGTGCTGAGTTCAGCAGACTGTTGTAAATAAGCATTGGACAGATAAAAATCTGCTTTTGGTTTTTGCACAAACAATTCCAACTGATGTAGGAATCCAGTGGATTGTGGTGAAAGGTAACAATAGATCATGCATTACCTTGCTGAAATGCTGTGAAAACATCCACCTTGTAAGCAGTTGCTGGCAGTATTCTGTATGTCACTGTTGGTTTGTAAGTACTGTGGGACAGTTCTCTCTCTGTCTCTCCCTCTCCCTCCCTCGGAACAGGAGAATTCTGGTCAACAATTCCCCATAAAAACTGGGAAGAGGAACCTATCTCTGAGAATCACTAAGTATTGCTTACGGATTGTTCCCTCCTTTTTTTGCCATTTTAACTATAATCAGTGTCACACAGGTATGAAAGATTTAAGTACATCATATCGGTGTGCTGGATTTCTAAATTCTGATCACGAGAACATTCCTGTATCATTCCAAAAACAGTCACTTCAGTAATCCCAGGTCTAATGGTAAGTGTGCAAAGGCCATGGATTCCAAATGAAACCTCAGAAGCTGGACCAAAATAAAGAGAAAGCAGTAAAATGATGATTGGTTTTTGCATGTCTGCGTTTAAATAGTTCAGAGTAAATCCTGGTGAATCTTTATGATTACAGTATCATCCTTTCCATGGACTGTGCATCTCAGACTAGTAGGGCTTTTTGGCAGATATATACCATCTTTTAAGTCACCTTAATCTGCCTTTTTCCTGGGCCTGGGATAAGCAGATTTACAAAAGACTAAAAGAAACTTTCTACTTTAAGTAGACTATCCAGCATAAAATGTACACAAAAATGTGTAAAATTTGAGAATAAAATCAGAATATCAGGAATAAAAGACAGTCCTCCCTACACCTTCTAGTTATCCTGTAACCATAAGTAGCCCAAGGTCTGCATTATCTTCTCTTTCTCTGTTACACAAGAGTAGAAATCCAAAGCCAATATGAAGTAGACCAGGACTTCAGAGCATAGTGATTTGCAATTCTGTTAGGCTCTAGAACAAATCTCAGAATTTTTCTGATTTTATTTCTGTTTCAAATCAGAATTTCTCTTCCTTTTCTGGCCTGTTGTGAGTGGGTGAATGTCATGGTTTAGCATAGTTTGGGTTTTTTTGTTAAAGAGGGCTTGATCAGCCACAGAAGTGATTCTTTTGCGAAGAGGTGCTTACAGCTTCCTCTAGACCTGACAGAACCAATCAACTGGCTAGTTTGAACATTGGCAACTTTTTAAAGCCACTTAAAAAGCTTGACACGTCTCTGTGATCCACATTTAAGAACAAACAAAGCCTGGGAAAACTCTCTTGCTTACAGCTCTCGGACAGGTAACTGGGGGGCCTGCGGCAGAGCTTGGCTGAGATCTCAGCCGCTTTTGCTTGCCGGACACCCAGCGCAGCCCCCTCAGTGCAGGCCGGGCTGGCCAGGAGAGCCACGCTGGAGCCAGTGGCCCTGCTCCACCCGCGGCCCTGCTCCACCCGCAGCCCTGTTCCATCCCCGGCCCTGCTCCATCCCCGGCCCTGCTCCACCCGCGGCCCTGCTCCATCCCCAGCCCTGCTCTTCGCGGGCGGCCCCACAGAGCTGTTTGGCCAGGCCGGCCCTCACATCGTGCGGCTGAAATTCATCTGAGGCTGCTGCCCGGCAAAAGTCATGTCACCAACAGCAAGGGACGAATTCCATCTGCAAGGGCTGGGTGAGATTAACTCTCTTAGAGCTGTAAGATTCCTCCAGAACAGATGAAGCCTGCAGACCTCAATCCTCTCCCGAGTCAGAGGAAAGGGAAAGGTGAAGGCACGTGAAGAAAACACCATAAAGACACTAAAGTCAGTGAAGAAGGAAGAGTTGAAACCCCGAGAGAGAAGAGGAGATACTTAATACCTAGAAGCTGAAATTCTGTTGTAAAGCTGCGGTGATGAACTTTGATACATCAGAGTACCCGTTATAATTTCATGAAGGCGTGGGGGGTGTGGAGCATTCAAACCTCAATCATGAGCAAAAGTACCTGTGCTGAAATAAGCAGGTGTTGAAATAGCTGTGATCTGGTGAGCAGCTTGAACAGAGAGAGATGAAAGTGATGAAGACCCTTGCTCCCAGGGAAGAAGACCTCTTTTCCTAGAGATGAAGATGCTTCCAGAGATAGGTGAAGAGAACCTTTGCTTCTGAACAAGTAGAACATCTCATTCTGAACATCCTTAAAATGGTACCCCATTAGCTAAAGATGGAACCCTCGAGAGCAGTTGTGGGGAAAGCTGTAAGTCCAGGGAAGGGACTTTCATGTGCAAGCAGAGAACCATCCTGGGTGGCTGTCTTGCTGTGACATTGAAGCCATGAGAGAACTGTGTCTCCATAGCATGAGCAAGGGAGACTCCTCTCCTGAAGTGAACTGAAAAAAGATTATTAGAGAGGTGGTTAACTGACTCAGAATCTCAAGGGTTGTCTTTTTATGTTGTCAGTGGGAGAAGGGAGAAAGGTGGGGGGAAAGAGAAGCGTTCTGAAGGTTTAGTCTGATTCTGACTTCTTTTTTTTTTTTAAGTTCTCTTAATAAACTTTATATTTTAAGTTTTGTGCCTGCTTTGCAAGGAAAATAGTAAGTAATGGATATTTCAAACCAAAACCACTACACTTAATTGGTGTTTCTGTCCAGTTTATGAACTGAACCCGCTACGGTGACATTAGCTAGCTGGAATGGAGGGATATTCGTTTTAGTCCCCCTTGTACTCAAATGTTATTAAGTACTCTTTTACACTTAATTATGATTTTCTATTCATGGAATTCACCCATGGTGCAATATTTTAGTCCAGACTCCCTATAGAAACAGATTATCCTAACAGTGAAGACAATTTCAGCATAATATTCCAAGCAAAGGATGGTGACTCATGAATGGATGTAAGTACAACTCAGGAGTCTCATCTGGCCTGCTACCACCCTGCATTGCCACAGCAGATTGGGTTGTTCCCGCTCTTCATTTTCCAAAAGAACAAGGCAAATCACACTTTCCTTCCTTTGGCTAGTTTCCTTTGGTATTGGTCTGGAATCTAGCAGGAAAGAGCCTGTCATTTTCACATGGGCTCAGGCTTAGAGGAGAAACTCCAAAGGTCAGTGATTGCAAGAATACCTGTTGGAATTTAGAGAGTATCCCAGAATTCAGATATTATCTGAGTGTTGGCACCAACACAGAAACAACCTGACTTTCAAAAGGTTTTGCAAACCTTCAGCTGGATTAACTTCAACAGGAAGAGGAATTTTAAGAGTTTCTGGGAAAAAAGATATCTTTTGGGCCTAAATAAGGACTTTGGATATGTTCCTTTTGGTCAACATGCTGTGAAGTAGAAATTGTTGAGGAGCTTATGTGAGAGCTACAGTTCTCCAGAAAGCCTCACTAATCTTAAGTTAGGTTTCCTAAAGTATTCTTAGCTCCATGGCTGTATCTTTTAATCTTTGTCATCAGGATCCATTTTCCCAAAACAGATGAGTGAAAATCTCTGTGACATCCAGTCCTGCTTTCCAGTTTATTTTTTCCCTGCCTGCTGTAGCATAGTCTAACACCTCTCTTAATAAACTCTGTTTGGACTGAGTTCTGTTTTGACAGTCTGACTCACCAAACATCAGCTGCTTTTTCCAAATGGGTCTCTGCATGGACACTGAGGAAATGCAGTGTCATTCTCCTTTAGCTGTTCAATTCTTGTGCCTTCTCCTTCAGGATTTCCGTCTGTATTTCTCAGGTTGCCCAAGCTGCATTTGTCTAAGCAAATTTACAATACGTTTTATCTGCACATTGATGGCATTTGTTTTTACCACAAACATTTCAGGAAAGAAAGACCAAAGCAGATTCAAGTACCCTGAATACAGAGCTGGGCAAGTTGTTGCTCAGGAGGCAGGAAATACTCTGAGAAAGGAGCATAAGGGAATAATGAACTGTTTGTTATTTGGGTAGAATTTTGTGAATTGATTCAACTAACCAAAGTGTCAGGAAACATTCTGGAAAATATCAGAACATTTCCCATTTGGGAGTACCAAAATGTTCTAAGAAGCAGTATGCTTTGCTCGAGGGCAAACAAAGTGTTGAGCTGACCGGGTGCAACATAGTTTTATGTTTAACTTAATCTTCTCTTTAAAAAGTCTGTTTCAGTTTAACTCAAATCAGTTACTCTCCTCTTGGCTTTTGATTTGGCCACTGCACAGAAGGAAGGAGCCGTTACTCTGTGTGCTCTGTTGATACACGCAGGCTGGCCTCACATGACTTTGAAGCATATGAGGCAAATGGCTGGAGAGAAACAAGCTAAATTCTGTGTTTCACAGTTTAGAGAAAGAGGAAGAAAATCAATTGTCTAAAGATTAATGGCTGTATTTCTGGAGGCCTGATGGAGTCAGGGGTAAGTGGAGCAAGTGTTCTTGCTGTGCTGCATAAGGTGCAGTGGCAGAAGCAAAATTACCTTTTTTTAATGGGAAAAGGTGAAGCTGAAAAGATCAGGAAACAGCTTTTGCAGTGATGCAAGGCTTTAGTTTGGGTTTTGTAGGCTAGGTCATGTAAAAAATAACCCTGAGTACAGAAACCTCCATCAGCCTTGAGCAGAAACAGATGGGGAGTGCAGCCACTCAGCCCATCTGCAGATCACATCACATGCAAGTGCAAAAGTACTGATAGTTCACTTCTACGGAGATTCTCTAAGCCATTGATCTGGAAGCATTTTATGGGGAGGTCAGTCCCATGGGTCTGGGTTCCATTTTAAGATGGAGAAATAAAGCCAGAGAATGATGGAAAGACACGAAACAATAGGGCAGTGGCAGGGGGAAGAAGGAAGGGTAGGATGCCCAATTCCGTGGCCATTTTTAAAAACTGTTTCATCTCCTCTGTCTGGTAGCATTTGGAGCCATGGAAAATAAGTGAGTCCAGAGGAAACTGCTGCATTACTAGGGCAGCAGTCTGTTAGCAACTAAAGCTGTAAGAGAGGTCCAGTGTCAAGGATTGCTGTGTGACAGACTGCTGAAGAATGATTGATTCTCTTTGGAGGATAGAGTTATCCAAGTTCTGGGTGGTAAATTTAGAATGTTTTACCCTGGAAGTGAGACGTTCACTAAAAGAAATCAGTTTCTTTCTCTGTTTAACGACCAATTTCATTAGGTAATACAAGTAGAGTATATGTGCTAGAAAAGCTTACAGAGGTCTGCTTTACAAACTATTTCAAAAATTTTTGTTTCATTTTTAACTATTGTTTTGAATGAAATCTAAAATTGGCAGCTCTTGGCAAGGCTCTGGAAGGACCAAGATACCATGAAATTATTGCAGTAGTTTTGTCAGAGATCAGAGAGAAAAGGGTTCAGCCCAAAGGTTTCTGCAGTGCCTTCACTTGGGTGGTTAAATGTCCCCTGAGAATAACTCTGCTGCTGCAGGTACAGGAGGCTGCAGCTGGGTCAGCATCACCCCTGCCCCAGACTCTTGTGTCCAGAGGGATGAAGAGAGGCACTGAAACCTGCTCTGCCTCCCCAGAAACCCAGGCCTGGAGGTCCTGTGGAAGGCATGACAAAACAATTACTTGCTGTGGACACCTACAAGGATTCTTTAAAAGAAATTCACGAGCAAAATTGTCAAGGCTGGCAGAACTAAGCTGCAAATGCAGCTGTTTCAGTGCCAGCCAGGCTGCTCTAGTACTCCTTAGTTATGCTGCTGGTCACCCTAGAAATGCTGTCAGTCGGGAGTGGAGGACAGACAGAAACAGAAATGTTGTCAAAAGCACTGTGTCACTCCCTGCTTTGCTGTACAGCCACAGCTACGTGCTGTGCAGGCAGGAACAAGCCAGCACAGCTTAATCAGCATTGAGGCAGCATGTCAGCTCCAGCCTGCGAGCGCTCCTCACTCCAACACAGCATTCCCACAGCTGAGGCTGTTAGCACTGCACAGAGCTCACCGGAGACCTGCTGTGGCTTTGGGCTAAAGGGCTTCAGCTTCCTGTCACAGAGCTCTGACAGAACAAGCTTTGCTGCCAATACATTTCTGCTTGTAAACACTGAAATCTTACTGTGTGTTGGGGGGGGCTCTTTAGCACCGAAATCTGTCATTACAGGGGGAATAAAGTTGTTCAAAAGTAAAAAATTTTAAAAATGCTGTAGCCACTGACTCTGCTTGATTGCTTTACCATTGCACTCATGTACCTGATTCTGACTGATTTCAGAAGGAATCACAGCTCAAATCTTGGAAAAGGATGCAAGACTTAGGCTCTTAAATTAGTCAGGCACTTTGAAAATAGTACCCCTTAGCCTTTAGACTGCTTAATACAATTTTCACAAAGCTGCTCATAGCACACAGTGGGATTAAAGTAATTAAAATATCATGGTACACCACAGTGACAGTTAAGATGTAGTCTCCCAGATCATGTTATTCATAAATAACTTAAGACAACCATAGAGCGAGCGATTATTAAATAGCACTGAGACTTATAGGAAAGGTGTCCTGACCAAGGTGGGGGGTAGAACTGGATGATCTTTAAGGGCTTTACCAGCCCAAACTATTCTATAATTCCATTTAGTCCAGATTATGGCCACAATGGCATTCCTTCATTAGACAAAACATGCCTGCATTTTTAAGTAAAAGACAGAAATGTAACACAACTATACAGTTTCTTCCAAAGGTCTGAATCAGTGGTGTTGCGTTGTTATTTAACAGGGTTGTTTTGCAGTTAAAGATGCTTGCTGAGTCATTTCTCTTCCACAGGTTTCTGGGGGCTCGTGAACAATGCAGGAATATCAACATTTGGTGAGACAGGGTGGCTGCCTATGGAGACATATGAAAAATTTGCAGATGTGAATCTCCTTGGGAGCATCAGGACAACCCTGGCATTTCTTCCCCTTCTAAGGAAATACAAGGGTAATGCTAATCCACTGTTATTTAGAGTTGCAGAATAATTAGCTTACTATAATCAGGGTAATGTAGCATCTATAAAAGAGGCCTTAATTGTCTCTCATTGAACTGAAATGACAGCCTCCTTCTGTGTGGCCTGAAGGAGCAACTTGATCCTGAAAAGAGGGTAAAGTCATAATGGGAAGAAATATCCTTAAAGATTCTGTCTTTGCAGTTTATAGAAAAAAAGTATTTATAAGTAAGGATTTCTCTGTGTTTGATTCAAAAAACAGGAAAAAATGTTTACAGTAGATCATTAAGCCCAGGCAAGCCTTTCAAAGCACTGACAATCAGAAAACACAGAGATCCAGTAAATGACTTAATTTTATTATTTAGGCTTTACAATTTTACTGTTTGGCAATTAGGAGAGGAAGAATGACCCTACAGAGGTGAACTAGAGACATCCAGCTTCCAGTTCCAGCTCTATGGCCTCTGTGGCCTTGTGCAGGAAACTTCAAGGGTGTAGAGGTGCATGGGTATCCAGTGGGATAAATGCATTTGCATGGACCTCCCTATGCCTGGGCTTTATCCTTTCTTCTGAGAAGAAAGGGTTTAATAGCTCTCTGTAGCCTAGCAGCATGTCTCGGGTGCTTTCCAGTTAGTTCCCTACCTGTCTCCATCTGTATTTGGGGAAGAATGTTTGTTCTGGCTGTGGGGTGAGGATTTGTGCTCTGTGTGCAGCATCAAGCCACAAGAAGGGGTAGGTTTCATCTGGAAGGCCCGGGTGTCACTGCTACAGAAACCATTGGTAAGATAAAAGAGTCCCTTTTTTTTTGGCTGTTCTGCTTCTTTCTGCTTGGCTCCCTTTGGTTGATGATATTCTGACACGAGAAAAAAGAAACCTTTAAATACTGCAAGCTGGGTGTGTTTCTGTAGAATGGGCTATTGTATGTACCCAGTGAGTGTATTACGTGGCCATTACACCAGGAGACATCTCTTTTCCCTGTGATGTCCTACTTAATGGTGAAACTCGGTGATGCTGATCCACCAGAGGCATTTCTCTGACTCCATGAATTGCACAGGGTTACTTTGAAGCAAAAGGGACTAATTGTGCATGATATTAAGCAGATGCATAAGCCTTTCAAAGGTTTGGGTCTGGATGGCTGCACACACACCTTAGCTCGAAGGAACATTTCATACCTCACTCAGGGCTTCCAATGTTTCCTTGATTAACTCCTGCACTGCATTTTCAAGTACCATCTAGGTAGGAGAGGAGGTCAAGGCACTTCTAGGAAGAATCCTAGATTTCCTGTCTCCTTCCTTGCAGGAACAACCAGGACAGCTAAAGCTTATGTGTTTGGGGGCAGCAAGTGACCTCTCCAAATGAAAAGCTTGAATTAGAGGCATTAGAGCACTCTCCTGGGGAAGCTGGGTTTCAATTCCCTTAGGCACAGAAAGAAGCTAAGTGACGTGTCCCATATCCTGGGTGTGTGCCCCACACCACTCAGCTACTGGACAAAGAAGGCAGAGTTCACCCTACCCGTGGCTTACTGCCATGGATGTGCACCTATTCTGAGAAACACTTCAAAATTATTAATGCAATTATTGTAAAGGGAAGTCTTGCCCTCCAGCCTAGAACTTAAGCATCCTACCCTGAGAGGAGCAACATTTCCCCATATCTTTTTCAGCTGGCCAGGCCAGCTGATAGAGCATCTTGATCAGCAAGCTAGTAGTTATTTTTCTCTTACTGTATATAAGATTTATTGGTGACGCTGTGTAGGAAAGCAGGGAGCCTAATTCAGAATGACAGATTTCACTGCATTCCCATGATACCTTTTGATATCCCCCAGCCCTATGCCATTCGTTGTGATCTGGGACCCAGGTGTTATCTGCACCTGTGACAGCAACAGGAGTGCAGCTGTGTTCTCTGTATTGTCAGTGACAAGGCCATCTTCTCCCTCACCTCTGGTATTTGTATATCCACACTCAGACATTCCTTTACCCCATGGCAGGACTAGGTGACAGAAGTTTATGACAAAACAATGGAAATGCACCATAGCCCTGTGCCTCAAATGAGGAATCTCTGCTATTTAAGATATGCCTGCACTCAGTAGGAGTTAGAAAGAAGGAACAAGCAGCACAGATCAGGGAAATCATTGTAAGGTAGTGTAAACCTGCACACATTTTGTAAAGTCACATTTCCTTTCCTCTATCACTGTAGAGTCTGTCTTGGACTTTATATGCACAGTTACAAAGCCAGGTCTCAGTGCAGAGACATCATTAGCACAGGAAAAATAATGGTATTGGTAACATATATGCACCTCAGGGAAAATCATCTCCCCTTTCCTCTGTGGTCCTTCTCCTCTTACTAGCACAGTCTCTTGCTACTATCTTTCAGTCTTTAGGGCCCTGCTCTGTTTCCATCTTTTTCATCCTATCTCAGACTTAGAAGGAATAAGCAGCACACTGGGAATGTGTTAGACTTTGTCTAGTCCAGCATCTGTCACTAGGTGGAAGATTTTTGTGTGAAGTTTTCCACTTAAAAGAGCTGAGTGCCCTTCTGTGCTGGGACTGCACACTGAGACTGCCCAGTTTTGGCACAGTGTGCAGTAAAACAGCCTCCTGCTAAACACCACATTATTAGCAACTCAGAAAATTGAGATGAATCAATTCCATGTTAAAGACTGAGAGTGAAGATATGTTATTTACACTGTTTTCTTTCCAGGACGTATTGTTTTCATGTCCAGCATCATTGCCTATTTTACTCTGGGAAATGGCATTTATTCTATGACCAAGGCAGCTATTGAAAAATTTTGTGATGCTTTAAGACTGGAAATGAAGAAGTTTGGTGTCCAGGTAAGTGATGCAGCAAGAACCTGGAAACCAGGTAAGTGATGTAATGAGTTATGTGAAACAAAGTGACAAAGATAAAAGATCAGGACTCTATCCACGGGTTCAGCTTCCCTTTGGAAAGAGGTGGTTTCTCTGTGGCTAATTGGTCAGCTGGAAAACACCAGCAACAGCAGTCCTGGGTGATGTTTGTGGTTCTGAGAAGCTGGGTAACAGGTCTGGGTCAGCACTGAAACTTCCACCCTTTCTCCACATCCTCTGCAGTGGAGAAGCTTCCTGACACAGGCCTGCCTGAGCAATGTCATGTTTCACACAGAGCTCCCAACAGCAGTGAGGAACCCAAATGTTCCCTGGGGTGGCTGCAAAGAGCCCAGACACCAAGTGCTGTGCAGCCAGAAGGAGGCTTGTCACCTGCCTGAGGGGTTCTTCTCTCCTCTTATACCACCAGTGCTTAAAAGCTCCTTGCTTTTTGTGAGAGCAGCTACACTGCAAGAGGCAGCATTGTGCAGAGTAATTATGTTTTTATTCTCTTAACCTAAGAGGCTCTAAGAGTGCTCTTAGTGCCCTGTCTAAGCAACTCTAATAGTCAAACCTGAAGCTTAGATCACTAAGTAGCTTCACTAGGCTTTTTCCTTGGAGTCACTCTGCTGTTGAAACACTCTTCTCAAATACAAAAAGTGTTCCCTGGTAGGTTTGCATCGGTGCAGTGTTTATTTACACAGATTTACAGCATTGTTCATAAGCTTTGTGTTGGAAAATATTACAGCTATGCATCTATTAATGACCCCTGTTGGATAAATATGAAGGGCTATAAAATGCAAGTGACTTTACACATCCTAATACCACACAGCACGATGAGGATTTCAGCTGATTAGCTGAGGATAATCTCAAATGCATGGAAGGGCTTAGTTTAACAGGTTAGCTACTCTGGTTGTTTCGGTATTTTTACTGCTCCACCTCTGAAATAGTCCCAAGCCCATAACTGAGTGAGCCAGGCTGACAAACATTTCTGGAGTATCTTTGAGAGGTGTTTTTCTGTTTCTCACTCTATGCAAGATGCTGGCTGGCATATGCCTGAGAACTGACTCTGTGGAGAGTCTACAAAATACACAGTCCCTTTTCCTGTGCTCCCTTCTACTGCTCTGTTGTCCTCGCTGTCCTTTCAGGAGAAAGCTGCACAGAGGTGGCAAGGAGCAGATGGAGCCACGGCTCTCTCCCACTGAACTCTGGCCAGGCAAGCTGACATTCTACAGGAAACAAAATGTGTGTCTTACAGTAGAAAGGCTACAGAAAATGTCAGAAGGGAAAAAAAAACAAACCATCACTCCTTCTCTCCAAGCCAACTCCAAAAAAGGGAAGCTTTGCAAACCCCTTTTTTAACAATAAACAAGGGGATGTTTACATTGGCATTAGTGTGGCTGACACCAAACACGTTTCTAAACAGCAGCAGCAGGGAGGGTTCCTGAGGATGCTGTGTGACAAACCTACCTGAGGCAGCACAACCTGTCCCAGCTGTGCACACCATCCCTCTGCTGGAGTTTGTCTGCATCCCCTCCTTCTCCCCAAGCACAGGACTTTCACCCCAGTCCTCCTGAGAGCAGCGAATCCATCACCATGGTGGCCAGCAGGCAGGCACTGACACAGGTGGGAGCCTCTGCTGCGTGGCAGAGTGGAGACATCAGGGTTTTATAGCACCACAGACTTCCCAGAGAACACCTGTCAGATCCCTAAGTCTCTGTCCCTCACCTTATGTTGCAGTCTTTAGAAATCAGGTCAGTTAAATGCCACAGAGCTTTTAATGTTGCATATCTACAAATAGTTTGAACAAGGCTGCTGCTAACTGATGAACAGCATGTGTGCTGTGAGTGCTCAGCCTGCTCCAAAATTCCCTGGAAGACTCAGAAGGGAGCAGAACAGCAGCAACACAAAAAGAAAACATGTGGAGCAGCAAAGGACTTGTGTGCTTTCCATTTAAATCTATGTGCACAAATCTACAGAAATTTGCTAATGGCTTAAGTGAGAGGCAGAGCAGGACCTTTGGTCCCACTATTCTTTACTGACAAGACCTACTTTACTTTTAATTACACATTCTTGGGAAAACAGCACTTCTTTCCCCAGGACCTGCTAATTTTCTTTGATATATTCTTTTGTCCCAAATTGGGTCAAAAAAATATCAGTTGCAGGATTCTCCACTGAGTGAAAAATCCAAAGTATTCCACTTGGAGACATCAAAGTCATACTCAAATGCTTTGTCTCAGTATTGTCAAAACATTTATACCATTAAGCATTCTACAGAAATCAAAGATGCTCTATTGCATTCTGTGAGGGTGTGCTGAGTAGTCAAAACAAGAACATTAACATCAGAGAGAAATGAGGAAGTCAGAATAAAGCACCTCTGCAATCTTAAATATTTCACGGGAATATATTTGATTCCAATCAAGTTTCCAGGGTTAAAATTGCAACAAAGCAGCATTTTCTGGAAAGAACCTGTCTGCAGAGAGCTTTTGATCTGTGTTACTGACTGTAGTATTTAACTGAATTCACTGTGTCTGATTGCACCTTGATAAGTTGACCATCTTGCTTTCAGGTCTGTATTATTCAGCCAGGAAATTATGCACCCTCTACAAAAATTCAGCCACCAGTCAGTGCCGAACAGATCTGGAGTGAGCTGAGTGAAGAGGAAAAGGCTGTTTACAACAAGGAGTACGTTGAAGAGCGGGCAAACTTTTTCAACAGCATCCTCAGTGAGGGAAGCACTAATGGCAATGAGGTTGTAGATGCTATGGTGGATGCTCTAACATCTCCTGCACCCAAGGCACGTTACATGGTGGCGAAGCTGAAGGAAAAGGCACTGGTGTTTTTATGTGCTTTATTCCCAACTGTTGTGATGGATTCTGTTCTGTCTTATGCTCTGAGCAAAGTAAAACTTGCATAGCCTACATTGGTGCTATTCACTGACTCAGGTGAGGCAGTTTATAAAAGGTAAAAGTCAGAACTGAATTTAATGCCCCCTTGTGTCAGTACAGTGACACCAATTAACCAATACAAACTTTGGAGAGTCTCCCTAGTCAGAACTGTCACTGATTCCAAGGGAAAAACATACAATACCCTGTGTAAAATTAAATCATTTGTTTAAGTAACTTTATCTCTCCCCTGTGGAAAAACCCAGCCACTTAAGCCACTTTAGTTATTGCCTGGAAAATTTAATACATCTTTTTCTAAAGCAATAGCAAGTTATTGTGTTACAGACATGAGGCAGACAAAACTGAGCACGTCCTGCAGGGCAGCTGTACACCTGAAGTCATTACAGCAAAGATGAAAAGACCTTACTTGTAGAAACAAGAGTAGCCATTTATTTAGGGGTGATAGGAAGAGGTAAATGGAAAAGTCACAGAAATGAGCATTAGACCTTGAAATGCTTTGAATGGAGTTAAATGGCTGTAGCAAATTAGGAAGTCTTGAAGCTCTGAGCAACCTGGTTTAGTGAAAGATGTCCCTGCCCACAGCTGGGGGGGCTGGAATTTGATGAACTTTGAGGTCCTTTCCAACCCAAACCATTCTATGATTCTATGAATAATGAAGCTGTAATATGGAAACATTGTCTTGGCTAACTACAGTTCAGTCTCTTTTCAGGTGTTCTGGATAAATCTGTAACAAAGCCAATATATCACAGATTTTGGAAAGTAAGTTACATATTCCATTTATAAATGAGTATTTAATCCTAAATAAACTCTATATTTTATCTAATGTCTGGATTAATCAATGTGTTGACCTAAAGTGTAGTGAGAGAGCTGAACACCAAGGAGACAAATACCAGTAATACCTGGAGCTCAGAAAAAAACATATTCAGGTTTTGCTAGTATTTTAAGGAATAAAGTCTGAAGAAAAAAATACCTACTAACATGAACAGGGAAATATTAGTAACATTTATCTATGAGAGTAATTGATTACAGTAGCTTCATTAACACTTTCCTACTAATTGTTGTAGAAAAGATTGCTGTTTTACACATATACAATTTAAAATTTGACTTGGTTGTGGTATGGCACAAATTCCAAGAACTCTGGGGCCAAAAGATCCCAGAAAAGCTGGGATCAGCTGTGGTGGCACTGACAGATACAGGGCAGCAGCACTGAGCATTAGCCTCTCCCATGCCAGGTCTCCCATATCAAAACAAAGACTCTGCTGTAAGTTGACATAGTTAACTTTCTCATCTGGAGCAGACATTGCATCCTGTGCCTGGGAAGTCTTTCCTAACATATTTAATTAATTACTGAGAAAATTTATGCTCTCTCCTGGTGGGTAATTTGGGCAGTGTGAGTCAGGAACACAAGCTATATGAGCCAAGAGTGACAGTTCCAGGTTCTCTCCTGGTACACTCAGCAGTGGAACAGCCACTGCACCTGTTGGAGATTGTGGAACATGCTATTTCTCTTTCCAAATCCTGAACCCATCCCAGGAGCTGGCATTGGCAAGAGGACAAGCCTGGGCTCCCAACTGTTCCACAGACTGTCAATAGCAGGATAATCAGATGATTATCATCCCTCTCCTCATTTAACCACAACTGAGCAAGGCCAAGCAAGGGAACAGGAATGAGGCTTATTCCAACTGAACCAATCAATTTCTTGTATAGGAATTCCCCCTGCTTGACCTCAGGGATTTCAGCAGCCCTGCATTGCTTTGGAAATGTTGCTTTCATGCTCTTAGCTGTTCTTTGTACAGATTACCCTTCCTCACAGTAAGTAGCACTGGACTCCACAAGCAGCTTTGAAACCCAGATGTTTCTACATCAGGCTCAGGGTACGTGTGCTGATCTCTGCCCCCAAACCAATGTCACTTTCCATTACACTGTCTCCCTTCTATTTGCATTTCCAAAAGCTATTGCTCTAAGTTGCTGAGAGCCAGGGCCACCAGATATGCCTCACAGACATGAACTAACTTCCAGCTGGAAATTCCTCCTTTATTTGCCATGTACAGGATGAAGTATGCCTCACAGACATGAACTAACTTCCAGCTGGAAATTCCTCCTTTATTTGCCATGTACAGGATGAAGTATGTGATCAGTATTTCAGCAGCCTCATGTAACATCAGATGAGAAAGACTCTAGAACATTTATTCCTTCACCTTGAAAACTGAGAACTTGCAGGGTATAGGATTTTAAAGAGGATACAATGACAGGGTGAGAGCCGACGGGGCAAATGAAGGCAGTTTGTATTTTCATTGCTGTCTAACCATCGGCCTGGAAGCTAAATGAAAACCAGCTACAAAATTATCATCTTTATTCCTTCCCGTCAGCTTTTTAATATTACAATCTGCAGATAAAGAACTAATCCCGAGAATCAGAGCTTGTTATTAACAGAACATCCCATTGAAGTCATCTGGAATCCTTCCACTGAGTTATACGTGTTCCAAGGCACAGTGTTAGACAAGTAAACATGAAAATAAGTAGCAGGATGATATCAGAATCCCTGGGCTTAGTAGAAAAGAGACCCTCACAGGAAGTGGTGATGGAAGGGGTACAGCATTCCCTCCTCCACAAGTACCATAGGGTACAGAAGTTGCAGGATCAAACCAAAAGGTTTTGGTGAACAAGCCTTGCTAACCCAGTGACAAACTCTGAGGACATGCAGAGCTTTCAGCTCTTCAGCTGAAATCCTGCCCTGCTCTGTGGCACTGGAAAGCTCCCCTGACTCTAGAGATCCCAGCCCTCATTCTGGCCCATATGTACCTGGGAAGCACATGCTGGGAGTGCACAGTTGCTGGACTGCCCCACCAGCCCTTTTTGCTTTGCCACATCCCTGGCTGAGGAGTGCCTCCCTCTTCCTCAGTAACCCTGAAATCCCCTTTACCTTAAGTCAGGTTGAAGTGCAGGGGCATACAAGAATCATTCACAACATCCAAAAAACCCCCTGTGTTTTAGGGAAAATGTAGGTGACAAAGATAAAAAAACACACCACTCCCCCCCCAAACCCCACAACTAAACCTCTACTGAAATTACTCTTAAATCTGAAATGCCCCTTTCCCAAAACCCAGCTAACCTGCTGCAGATCCATTTCTGGGACTGTTTTTCTACGTAGCATTCATCTCAGCTGCATTCAACAGAGAACTTCTTGGCAAAACACTTCATCACTTCAACACTTTTATCACTATTTGTCTTTATAAGCCCTGCTGACAATTTGGGAATTTTTTTCCCTTTGAAAACAACCACCCCAAAAGAAATGCAGCTTTCCTCCCAAGTCTCTTTTCCAAGGACACAGTATCAGGGACCTAACAGTTATTTCATGGATTTTCTCCTTGGCGAAAAGGCCTATTCCTTAGAACGCCTATTAATGGGTAGAAATGATGAGTGTTGGTTTTGACATTAGGCAATTAGAGTATAAAGAAGAGTAAAAAAAGCTAAACCAGTTTAGTAAGTTGTACATTGATCTGAGTGATACCAACAGCTTCATACAGTGGCATCAAAACCAGAAACAGAACAGATCCCAGCAAACACGGGAGGAGTAGCTGGGTGGTACCTGCCAGCACAGTTCTGAGGTGGCTGTGCTGCTGCATGAAATAAAGATTGTCTCAGGAGGAGACTATTTCCCTCACTTGAGAGGGCACAGCTGGAGCAACACCCCCACAACAGCTCCCCATATGACCTTCAGAATTAGCCAAATATGCAAATTTGTATCATTCTCCCAGGCTGGCAAATCTGAACAAGAAGATTTTGGGTGGAACGCACCACACAGCAGATTTTTTTGCAGTAGCATCAGAATCCCAAGAGATGAAGAACACTGATAATTACTTCCACAGTAAAAGGCTTAAGTAAAAACCAGGCAATCCTCAAGCACACCTTGCAGCTGAAGTCAGGCTGTCACCAGCCCAGCTCCTAGTGATATCAGCAGAACTCCAGTGCCATCCAGCCCGAGAGTCCTTGTGGTGCACAGCCTCCCTCCAGAGGTCAGCTGTGGGACAGCTGTAGCATCCTTGTGCTTTGATGTTCACAGATAAAACCCAGCACAACACAAAGACAGCAAGTGGAACAGAGGATGACAGCTGGGTTGTTCCTCTTGTTCCAAGAGGGACTGTGTAGTGCCCTCAGCCTGGCACCTTCTGCTAGCACCAAAAAGAAACTTCACAACCTTTGCATTTTGAATATTTGGAAGCACCTGTTCAGCAGTGAAACGTTTTCATGTGTAATTAGATGATTGTGGAGCTGCAAAGTGAGCATGTCAGTAATGGGGGCCTTACCTATCATGGTGGAGAACGTATGTTGCAGGAACAATTGAGGTTAATAATTAAGAGTATATAAAACATGGGGAAAACATATATGTTCCTCAGTAAAAAAAATGTTCTTTGGAATAATCTTGACTTGGAAATGATTTACTAATGGTGATCTCATTATCAGACACAGTGAGCAAAACCGATCTGCTGTGGGCTCCACAGACTGCATTCATCCAGGGAACTACGAAGCCAGTGGAGCACCTCTTGGATTGTCCCACAAGCTGCTTCCTGCCTGTGAGAGATGTCCCATGTGGGAAGGGAGGGGACATGCTTACAGCATCCAGGACAGAGCACCCCGAGGCTGCTCTAACTCCCAGCACATCAGAGCTCTGGGTAGCCCTGCCCTCAAGTGAGGACTCAGGCAGTGACACACCTGGGGCTGTACCAGAGCACGTAGACACTGTGCCCACATTTGTGCCATGAGGTGTCTCCCAGGTTTGGCTCTGAGAGCTGTCGGCTCCAGGGTATGTTCAAAACTCCGGGCAGTTTGCACCTTCCTTTCCTTAGTGCAGTCAGTTACATTTCTACCAGCGCCATCCCACTTGCATTCCTGCAGTAGCCTGGCACTCCTCCATAACTGAGCTGTCAGCCAAAAAGCACCCAGAAGCTTGAGGCTTCAGACCTTGGAATAATTTCCTCTGATGAGCTTTATTTATCTCTATAGGCAGGGAATACTCTGAATTTCTTTAAGAGGATTTTAATCCTATTCATTTTGGAGATGTTGCAGAACCCTAATACCAGAGCAGCACCTCTGCTCTTGAACCACATTGCTTTGAACCATCCAATATGATGTTCAGCTGCTGAAAAAGGATGTTTTGCTTCTTGCATCATGAATCCTCATTATCACTCTTAAAAACCTTATGGAAAGCTGTTCACCATGAAAAAATAAATCACGCATAAAAATCTGTCCACATGCAGTTACATGCACGTTCACATTTGGGGTAAAATACCAAGTACCCGGACTGGTTCTAGTCTGGTTCCAGTGTTTCCATAATTTCCAGAGACAAGGAATGCAGATGTTTCAGACAGGATCTCCAGTTATTTTCATATTGGACTAAAATTCAAAATACGCGTACTGGCTTTTCTAATGGGAATTTAATGTCTGCTGCTCAACAAATTGAAAAAGGAGAATTTACCCCAGGCCTTTGGCCAAGACATGTGTCTCCTTATTTGTGGCAACAGCAAAAGCAAAAGTCTTACACAGAACAGGTGGGGAAACATTTTCTACTGTGCCATGTCTTCATCAGCCATTTACTGCAACCAAGGAGAAAGAGAAGGCTGTTTTCCAAAGAGGAAAACAATCCACCAAGGCACAACATTGCATCACTACCAATCCAGCCAATTTGCACCACAGCGTGCTAACATGCTGCTGTACAAATGGCACTCCTTGCAGGGTAAATAATGAAACTTTATGCTAAAACAATGTTTTTTCTTGTTGTGACTCACCACACAGTCCCATGGCTTTCATCAAACGCCTTTCCATGCTGTTGGACATGCATCCAGCTGCGTCACCACTTCCCTGGCAGAAGAGATTTCACATCAAAACCCAATATATATATATATTTTTAAATTTCCTAATTGTAGAGGTGATTTGCAAATAATTCAACAGCCAGGCTTGGCCAGGAACAAGACAGACAGTGTTGGCGCAGTTATCCCATACCTGACTACTGAGCCTTGCAGGAGCACTGAGGGTTGGGTTGTGGTATTTGGAAATTCGGCACTAAAGGAAATGGACAGAAAGGAGATACAGAGAGCTTGGGCAGTCCCAGGGTTAGTGCTATTACATTTTAGAATGAGTTAGGCTTCACTTGACAAGTTCTGAGCAGTTTTCCCCATTCATTGGCATTTTTCTCCTGTTAATAAACAGGTTTCTCTGTCCATTCTGGACTGTGAACGATCACGTTCCCATCCAAGCTCAATCATATTATAGTGCTACACAAACCCTGTGGGAATGGCTGTGCAGTTGGGCGATACACAGACCTTGCCCCTCCATTTTTGCGGCGACTCCAGTAAAGTCTGGAGGTGAAACAGCCATACAGCGTTGCTTCCCAAGAGGGAGGAAAAGGAGGCTTGGCGAGTAAGTCAGCAGCAAGAAAAGAGAGCCCACGACACCCAAGTTCTTCCCGTGCGCCCGCCTCACCCCCGGCGGCTCGGAGGGCGGCGGGGCGCTGGTCTGTACCGAGCTGAGGGGACCCGCCGGCGCTGAGGGGATCTCGGGGCGCTGAGGGGACGCAGTGGCGCTGAAGGGATCTGGTGGCACTGAGGGGATCTGGTGGCGCTGAGGGGCTCCGGTGGCGCCGAGGGGCTCCGGTGGCGCTGCGGGGCCCCGCCGGCTGAGGGGAAGCGGTGCTGCCTGACGGCTCCCGCCCGCCCGACGCCGTTGCCACGGAGATGGCCATGGCGGCCATGGCGGCCGCTGCGGCGGGCGAGGGTCCGGCTCCGAGCCCCGGGCCCTCGGCGTCCTCCTGCTCCTCAGGTGAGTGCTCGGGGCTGCCGGGGGTCGCAGCCGAGAAGGCGGCGGGGCTCGGGATCCCGCCTCCCCGGCGCTGCGGAGGGGCTGGGGCAGAGCCGGCGGGCTGTGAGGGCAGAGCGCAGCCTCGCCGGACACAGGTACAGTGCGCATCCCCCCCCTCACGGCCCTCGCCGCGGGCAGTTACCTCAGTCCGGGTGTCAGCACGGCCAGACCAGCGCGTCCTTGGCAGGGAACCCTGTGTCATCACCAGCCCGCCAGCATCCTCCCCTTCCAACAGTTTCTCTCCCGTTAAAGCCAGTCTCCTCTACAGGCCGCCCGTTCCTCTGAGTCGCAGCCCCCGGAAAATAAACCAGCACCGTATTTATCTACTACCTGGCTTCCCCAGGGCCCTGGGCAGGAGCGGCTTCTCACCCTGTTCCTTGCTCCTGGGTGCAGCAGCACCTCATGCCCAGCTCCCCAGCACTCCAGAAGCTTTCCTGGAGCCCAGCTCTGCTCCTGGCTGAGGGGCCACCTCCCCTGAGCCCCCGTCCCCTCAGGTGTTGCTCACAAACCCGACTGCCTGGTACTGGCTGGCCCCGAGGGCTGCCTGCCGCTGGCAATTTGGGTTCGATTACAAACCAGTTTGGATGGACACAGAGGTGACTGGAAGTTGCAAGGCAAGCTGAAGACAAAAGGATGCTCATCTTTTGATCCAACCCAGCCATAACCTTGGGACTGCCTTTGCAGTGCTCAGGACTGGGCCCCGTTTCCCAAAGGGCTGGATTTGGGCTATGTCCACACGACATGGAAACCTGCTCAGTTCAGACCTAAGTGCCCATCACTGTGTTCAGTTGTCTGGAGAATTAACACCAAAAAACCACAGTATTGTAGGCTATTCATGATACTGGAATTCAGTTTTAGGAAGATTTTGCTGCATCACTCCTATTAAACATTAGTCACAGCCAAAATTCAGTGCAATTATTCACATAAAGCTGTAAATATAGCAAGGCACTCTTACCATATTGGTTCCTTTTATACTGACATATATAGGGCTCATGCTTATCTCTGTGCCCAGCATGCAAATGGATTAAATTTAGAAAGTGCTCAGCTATTTTCTTTCACTAAAGATAAAACACATGAAAATTTTGTTTACTGGTTTGTGAATTGTGATAATTAAAGGGATGTTTTCAACTGGAAATGTTGATACTGAAAAATGTTGCAAACTTTAAAGGAGTCACAAGTGCTTCCAGCAGCAGTCAGGCACCAGGCTTTGACTGGGAGACAGGGAGTGAGATCTCTGGCCACCAGAACTTCCCTCTCTATCAATCCACCTCCATGACAGCTTGGAAAGCTTTGTGGGAAAACAGGAATCTGACTAAAACAATTTTCTTAATACCAGGTGTATCGAGAAAAGGATTAATCTGGATTTGAAATGAATTCACGCTTTCAATCAAAACAATGACACAAGCTGGCAGAATGAAGGTAGCGAGTCTGTTGATGTTTGTCAACAGATAAAATTGTTGCTAAGCAAATGTTACAAGCTTGGGATTTGTGATTAGGGCTTCATGAAGCCCTCCCCAGAGCATGACTGTCTCAAAGCCACACTAACAATCCATCATTTTCCATTAAACCATCTGTTACATGTGTGATTAAAAAATCTACGAAGGGTTGGTAGTATTTACTTAATAAAAACTGTCAAGATGCTGCAGTTATATTTTCATTTTAGAAGCCTTTTCCCCTTGCTTTTAACTTTACATGACTTGGGGTAAACTTTTTTACCCCGCCTGTCTTTCTTTGATTTTGCTACTTTAGAAACTTCTAATAGAACTTGATCCAGTCACTTTCAACAAGTGCTGCAAAGAAATACTGACTGTAACAGTTAAAATGTTATGGTTGTTTTAATGTATATTGTTGGTTCTTAATGCTTTGAATCAAAGACTTTAAACTGGGTAAGGTCTCAGTGGTGGTTGAATTGTGATAACAACAGACTTCACTGTTGTGATAAAAATCATTTCACTTATGTTCATGGAAATAATTATATTACTGTGTGTGAAATACTAAAAGAATACTGTGGTAAGCATCTCAAAAGCACCAGAAAAAATCTGATCAGGACTAAAATCGTCCTGAATTGTGCATTACACTGGGAGCAAAAATGAAAATGTGCAGTAAGAGTAAGGTGTGTCATCAGTCTCATGTCCTGCATGGGGCAGAGGTTAGAGGGAGCAAGTATCTCAAGGAGTCTCCAGGATAAGCCATGAAATAAATCCAAATCATATGCACAGGATATTATATCCATTTGTGCCTTCATCGAAGGTCAGTTACTAACAGGTTTTTACCAGCTGCAGTCCTGCTCATGTTCTGTGGTATTACCGACCTGTGTCCAAGGAGAATGTAATTTCTTCAGTGTTTGCAGCTTCAGGGGGAGAAAGAAGGGAAGAAAAGGCAAGTTACACTTCAGCGAGTTCCTGAAAAAACACTGTGCAAAATCCAAGGGCAAATAATGAATAGCAGTGGGAAGAAAGTTTTTGGAAGTAAACCCAAGTTCCTTACTGCTGCAGGATGGTGGGAAATGGAACAGGAGCATGGGAGAACATTTAAGCTTGTCAGTTCCATCTAAGTATCTTTAAATACATTTCTTCCACTGAATTTCAGTGGTGTAAGTACTGTAAGAGCCTTTCCTGCAGTACCTTCCTGCTGCTCCTCCTCACAGCCCCTGCAGAGTTTACATCACAACTTTTCCCTGTACTCAGAAGCCAGAGAAAACTTCCTGTATTGAGGATTTGCTCAGAAATCGCTTCCTAAGGTTTCAGGCTCTAAAAGCCAGGCTCTGTGGGGACTCCAGTGTTCACTTCTAGCAGGGAATTAGTCTGAAGTAGCCTTATTTCTCAGCTCTGAGCTTGAGGACTATAGGGTTTGAGTATAGGACTATAGGACTTGAGGGTTGCTATAGGTGTAGCTCCTGTCAGCAGGATAAAAATGTCTGCATTTATTCCCTTTCCCTGGACAACATGCCACAAGAAGCACATCATGATGAGGGATGAGAATGAACAAGCCACAGGTGACAGAACTAAGTTATTGCTACTTGATTGTTTCATTGTGCAATGTAAGAACATACTTTATATATGATCAGGATGAGGGTTATGTAAGACCTAAACAGAAAAGAATTTAAGTAATGTCATGTTTAAATGGAGAACGTCTGAGAGCAGCTGACCTACTCAGACCAGATTTCATTGCAAAGAGAAAGCCTTTGAATTTTAATCCCACTCAAACACTTCTGCAAGGGAGCAGCTTCTAATAATAACATCTTCTCCCAGTATGGCTGAATGCACAGGGAGGGAGCTGAGGGCCCTGTCTGGCAGGGAAAACAAGTGGGACAGTTCTCTTGTTTACCTGTCAGCAGTAAACCTGACCCCATCTCTGTTGTTCCAAAGCAATGCTGACCACAGAACTGCAAAAGAAATGGAAGGCAATAGCTACAGAAACTACAACTGGCATGTTATACCTGTGGTACAAAAATTACCTCTCTATCCATTCCCAACATGATTCACCTTCAGTCATCTTTTTCTGCTTTTCCTGAAGTTTTCTCTCAGGCTTCCTTTCCAGAATGGAAGGTCTTGCCTCAGAAAGTCTTTTGGAATTGTTCTTCAGCTCTCTCTCCAATCTCACCTTCTCATGGACATCAACAAAGCACCCAGCAGAAGCCAGGCAGATGCTGAGTGGTTCTATTTACAGATTACATTGCAATAAATAAAAACCCCAAACAAACCAAACCCCAAGTATTCTCTAATAGATGTTCCTCCATCTTTTTTGGTTGCATGTCCTGTAAGAGTTCTGGAGGATGGGCTGACCCAAGGCTTGCTGAAGCTGACAGGAAGCTTCCCATCCACTTAGGCAAGCTTCAGAAATGGTCCCTACAATGTCTGACCCTCCTTGACCCTCCAGCCATGAGTGCTGAGACCAGCTAAAAGAGGCTAAAAAACCAAAAAGAAAAAACCCAAAAAACATCCAGAATTGAGGCAAGTGCAAAGTTCTGCACTGCATTTTTTTCAAGAAGCATGTGATACATGACCTGGAAGAACCCTTTCCCAGACCAGTGCCCTGCTATCTGCATCGTTTTTTCCCCAGGGGTTTTGTTGCAGAGAGATTCAACTTACTCTTTTATGTACATCTCTTGGCAGGAAGTTCATGCATCGGCTACCATTAAAAAAAAAAAAAAATAGAAAGGTGCTCAGGCACTGAAGAGGTGATGTTAGTATCAATTTTAGTATCAATTTTATGTTTCAGCAAGCGCAGAGGACACGGTGTCTTGAGATTTTTTTCCCGTTAAAAATGACAGATGAATGGCCTCCCCCTAGGCTTCCAAGTAATTGTAGATTATAACAGTTCCCTGAATGGAGAGCAGTTACCCTACAGCTTCTTAACTTAATTTTCTCCTTCAGTGAGACCTCTTCAGAACATTTGGATGACTAGAAAGAAAAATTTTGCAAGGTGTTACTTGGGTTTGTATAGTCTCTATATGTGCTGCCCATAATAAAAGATAAATTAATTCAAAGCATAGTGTTCTGTCAAGGTAAAGTGGGTATTTTCATGCTGTGAATATGGTCTGATTCCTGATTCTGGTTTTACTGGCATGTCATTATAATCTTGTCTCTGAGATTACATGTTTTCTTCTCTCCCCACGCAGAAAATACTTGCTTCAAAGAAGACAGTCTTCCCTATCCTGGGATGTTACCAGTAGATAAAAGACTTCTAAAATTGCAGATCTACAAACTTCTTCAGTGTGTTCATGAGAAAGACAAGAAGCAAATAGAAAATCTGATCCAGAAAGGATTCCCAGATCTCATTAATTACACAGAGCCTAAGAAAGGCTATAGTGCCTTTCACTTGGCCTCCATGAAAAATGACATTGAAATGTGCCGCTTCCTGCTGGAACACGGAGCTCATCCAAATGTCCACGACAATAAGGGACGCACTCCGGCCATGAAGGCAGCTGAGCTAGGCCATGAGGTGGTTTTGGAATTATTAGCAAAGGCTAATGCGGACATGACTGCTGTGGATAATGAAGGGAAAGGTGAGTGAGAAGGAACCTTATCAGACCAGAAATACCATAAAGCAATTCCTTACCTGTGTGACATATTCACTACATATGATGTGTCCCACCTGTGGAGAGGAACCATAGCTGAGGGTAATCCTTACAGCCCAAGAGAAGCTGTTAGCCATAACAGCTTTAATGGAAATGAAAATAATTATCCCTGAAGAGTCTAGGCCTTTCGGTCATAAGTCTTCCCAGTAGAGATCTGAGAGGTAACTTATGACTGAGACTCACATTCCTCCCATGACCTGTGACATACTAAACTCTGGTTTACTCCCCAAGTAAAGACTGAAGCAGAAGGCATTTTGGCATGGATATACTCTCAGTGAAGGGGTCTCTGTTACAGACTGTTCAGCTGTGAAGCTCAGAGCTTCATAACCCTTCTAGTAATTTCCTTTTGCAGCCTAATCCCCACTGGTTTCCTTTGCAGGTATTTTGTTTTACTGCCTTTCACCTACAGTACGCCACGCCCACTGCCTGGAAATTGCCTTGGAATATGGTGCAGATGTCAACAACTGTACTACTACTGGGAGGTCTGTGCTTCTACAAGCCTGTGAGAAAGCTCATGAGGTTGGAAAAATATGCTTGATTTTCTTGGAGAAAGGAGCAAATCCCCATGCAAAAGACCCGGTAGGAGCATTTCTGTAACTAAGAACAGATACAGGAGTATAGAATAAATACCAGACGAGCAGAGTACATGACCTTGAATCCTCACATTAAAATAATAAAGCAGTGAAAATTGCTTAACTCTCTGGCCATACTTCTTCCCCTCTTCTGTACCACCCCTTTTTTTCAGAGGAGATGGATTTAAGTCTTCTTTTAGCTTTTTGTAGGTTTGGAGTGCAAATATTTCCCCAAACTTAAATGTAACTGTGCCAGCTCTTAGGAGCTGCAGTTCACTGTACTTCAGTAGAGCAGTGCTGATTTTTATTTGCCTTGATGTGTCCTTAGATTTTCAGAGTTGAAATGATATTCACTAAAATTCATTAGGAAAAACCTGAGGAGCAATCAAGGCAGGAATGAGGCATAAGAAACTTTTTCTCTTTTGTATGTCTTAATCACTTTGTTCGCTTCCTTATTTTAACAAAGACCTGAAAGACTGAAGCTCTGTGCTGTTGATAAATCAAGGAGCTCAAGCCTTCCCTTTGAGTTATCCAGAGTTTTAGGGATAATCCATTATTATCTAGAAAAAGACAGCACTAATGTTTTAGAGTGTGAACTTTTCCTCACAGAACCATAGTGAAATTCCCTGATTGCTTTGCCTTCCCATAGCACTTCTCCAACCGTAGCTCCTTATGCTCCTTTTTTCGTAACATGAGGTGATACTTTGTGTTGAATGCTGGAAACATGCATGAGAACATGCCCACAGAATAAAGGATTCCTTAACTAAGGAACTGATTTTCATGGGCATTATTCAGGGACTCAAGCTTTCAAAATCTACTTGACTTGTTGGGATCTGACTACTCTATCTTAGCAGCACTATGACTAGATTCTGAAACTTTATCTGCAAATATCTTTGAAATTATTAGGCTTGTCTCCTTTTCCCAGTAATAGCTAAAAGGAGACTTCCACTTTTATGCCGGCTTGGAACAGTTAGATTCTACTGTTCAGCCTTAGCACACTGAACAAATTCGGAGTTGTTCTCTTGCTCCCCTGCAGGCCACGGGGCGCACGGCCGTGATGGAAGCTGCAAGGGAAGGAGCTGTCGAGGTGGTGCGTGATCTGCTTCAGAGGGGAGCCGATGCGAACCTGTTTGACTTTGAAAGACACAGCGCTGCACATTTTGCAGCCAAAGGAGGCTTTTTTGAGGTATTAACATTTGTGGTGTTAAAGCGTTGCTGCAAAGCCAAACCTGGATGTTTTTCTGTTGTTGTGGGGTTTTGTTTTGGGTTTTTGGAGTGTGTTTTTGTTGGGATTTTTTGAGTCCATTATCTCAGCTGATCAAAGCATAATGATCAGTTATCAAAAGCAGATTCTTTTTAAGTATCAAAGGGAATCCAGCAGTGAAAAATAGGCCACAGAGGGGTTTACAGTGAGCTGTCAAGAATGAAGATTTTCCTTGGTGTCTACAACTGCACAAGGTTTCTGTTTCATCAGCTAAATAAGTATAATACTATAGAAAACATTTATGTTACTTAATTATTTAAATGGGAATGTAAGATATTGCATTTATTTGTAAATCAATCTCACATTTTCACATGTTAAGAAACAGACAAGATTTTTGGTGGGACTCTGTTTGTTTTTCTAGATTCTGACGATTATTTCAGGTTATAATGCAGACTTGAAGCTGATTGCTATGAATGGTAACACACCACTTCATTATGCTGCGGAGGGAGGATTTGCAGATTGCTGCAGGTATATAGGACAAAGAGGTACATTAAAATTAAGTTACTTTACAACTATTATCTATCTTCTATTTCTGTGCTAAAGGAAAGATTTCATTTGGATGTCTCTGAAGGATTTGACCCTGTGGCAAAATTCTCATTCAGAGGGGCCTAACTGATGCCATGATGATTTTTTTCTTTTCTTTTACACCCCTTTATACCTTTTTACAACTTCTGTATTCTCAGTGCTTTTTGCCTACATTCTTGGACTTGCTTGTTAAGCTGAGAGACTACACATGTTAGAAGCTTTGTAGTTATGGATCAGTGTGCCCCAGACCCCAAGGTCCTCTCCAGAACACATTTTGTAAACTGAGATAGAACCATGCAGGGTAAGGTTCTTTGGGAAAGGGGGGCTCACTTGAGCCTCTCATTGGGGAATTATGGATAGATATGCTAATTAGTGAAACCTAGGATATAAGACTAGATCTTGAGGAGGGGGATGGCGGTGGCCATTGCGGGGTACATGGACGTGCATTCGACCTGGTCGTGGTGTACCCAAGGATCCTTAAAATAAACACCAAGGTAAAACCCCTTTTCCCTTTCTAACCGTGTTCGCCTCTTGATTTTAAGACCAGGAAAAAGCATCATAACAAAGGCTCTTATCTATTGTGGATGAGAAAGCAGTAGAAGCACCAGGGATTATTATTACTTAGTGTTGGATAATAATAATTGGTCCTGGGTTTAGTTGGTTTTAGGTGTATTTGTATTGAAACTTCCAATAGACATAAATTTTGGTTTGATGATCATTTTAAAAAAAATGTCCGCACTCATGAGGAAAACTTCATGCCCACGGGTATTGAAACATGCCCTGAAGCAGCTGTGATCTCTTCCTTTATCAGATGATCATGGCACTTCAAGTTTTGATCCAAGAGGACCATGCAAAATCCCATATTCTGTTCTTGTGATCAAACATTTAACTAGTGATCCATTGCCAAATTGTAATGTTCAGGTATAGAAATCAGTAACATTTTAATTTTAGTTTGCTTCTTCTTAACCTTGCTCACCACTTTAGGTAAAAATTTAAAGTTTCCACTGAACTTCTGTCTTTATATACGTATTCATGATTGTATGAATAAATAGAGCATGGATTGCCCAATGCTTCTCCCTTTGGGAAACAAATATGGACATGTGGCTGACCTTCCAGTCTGGGATCAATGATGTGGTTCCACCTACCATCGCTATTTATAGCTGAAACAGTATAAAATTGTAAGCCTGTGGCAATGAGTTGCCTGTATATTACAAGTTTCTTATATTACATGATTAGGAATTCCACTGCACCACCAGCCAAATTGTGTCCATATTTCTAGGTTGTGATCCTACATGGACAAACTTGGCCAATATGACCCCCAGGGATGCTGCCAAGAACGCTGGGTTTAAAGCAGCAGCGGCAGTACTGCGCAAAGTTGAAAAAGCCTTTAAAAAACCAGATGAGACCCTTGCCTGGTACCTGAAGGTGTATGACTGGTCCTTGCAGCATGAGGATGCCATCCG
This sequence comes from Rhipidura dahli, assembly GCA_013399225.1. Taxonomy (NCBI): domain Eukaryota; kingdom Metazoa; phylum Chordata; class Aves; order Passeriformes; family Rhipiduridae; genus Rhipidura; species Rhipidura dahli. Next base: position 686,875 of record VXAC01008058.1, read on the forward strand.
CAAGGAGTTTGAGATTGACGAGGAAGGAGATGGGATGGTATCCAGGAGTGATTTTATATCAGTTATTCAGAAGCACTGGGGCACTGTGGACGAGGAACAACTAGAAACTTTTGCTAAAAAGCATGAAATATCTGCTGACAGGATCAGCCTTGACGATTTTTTTAAAGGCTCAAAATACTTACAGAAAGCCTTTCTGCTCTCATCCTTTGGGCCCAAAGCAAAGAAGAAGAAGAAGCCACCAAGAAAAAAAGGCAAAAAAGGCCTCCCTGTGCCGATTTGTACAATTCCAAAGAGCGAACGTCCACTATGGGAAGATGGCTTCCCTACCTACCTGGTTGAGGCTGTTCCAAACATTCCTGAAGAGCAGCGTTTCAAACGGGACCAGCAATCTGCCCATCCTGTGCTCGATGACCGTGCCTGGTATGTAGACGAGCCAAGGAAAACCTACATGGATATCAACTACCTTGTCAGAGCAGGAGACTTTGTGTCTCTGCAGAAAGCGTTCGACCAGGGTGTGCCAGTAGACATCAAAGATAAATACTACAAAACACCTTTGATGCTTGCAAGTGCAAGTGGCAACATAGTTCTTGTGGAGTTTCTTCTGGAAAAGGGGTAAGATAATTCTGATTTAATTGCTATTTTGAGAATAAATTATTGACATTATTTATTTCAAAAGCATAAATATCCAGTAAATATTTGGATGCAAAAGGTTATAGTTTGTTTTTTGCTTATGTAACATTTAATATTAAAGTTAGTTCCCTAAGATCCCAAGCCACAGGGTGTTAGTTTATTATTTTTCACATTTTAGTAGCATGGAAATGGAAACAACCAAGAGATAAGTTCCCCAGGACTGGAATTTTCGGTGTCTGGACTGTTGACATTTGGTCAGCTGTAGAGTTCATACCCATGTCTCAAGTACTGCATCCTCACAACCAAACTGTCAAACTGGTGAATAATTTTGGGGAAATCTGACTCAAACGACTTGCCCAAAATCATTGACGTGATCCTGGACATCCCTGTTCCACATGCCTGGTTTAAACTGCCACTTTCCTCTACAACTGAGGCAGGCTGAAGCAGCAGGATTTGCATCAGAAGCCCCTGCTACTAATTAGTCTGTTCCTCATTTTAGAAGTGCTTCAGCAATTTTGTAGCCTGCAGACACACTTGTGAAAAACCTCAGTGACAGCTTAAAAATGAAAGCAATTTCAGAAAGATTCAGTCATACTTGTGTAGTAGCATAATCTCTTATTTTCAGACTGCTGCAGTCCTTCACATAAATGTTTAAATGAACATTTTTCAAAGGTATTTACGTTAACTTTGTTCTCTCTATCCATAGGTAGAATTCATGTTAATATTAATACCTCAGGGAAAGTGGCTGTAGTCGTTGCTCTGGTTCCTGCAAAGGCTAACAGCACACGGATCTTTACATACCCTGGTAATTACACTGACATTCCTGAAGCACATGGAAAATTGTGTAATTTGTATATTCAGGATTTCCAAAGATAAAGATAGCTTACAAAATTAGAGCTTCCAAATTAGTCCATCAAATTAATCTCTACTCCTTTTACCAAGCCTCAGTGGACAGCACTGGAGTCACATCATATTTAACAATTAAAACCTAGAAACATAGTAACTTAGCTTAAAAAATAGTACCAGTTTTGAGATTTTTCCAATTGACAGAAATGAAAATGGAGAGAAAAGTTATCAGTAGGGTTTAGGTTAGCATGTTCATGTTCTCAGCATGTTCATGGGCTTGCAGTTTGGCATGGGCATTCAAATACCTTTTACGAGATAACCTTTTCAGTACAGAACCACAAATACATATTGAATAGATAACAAAACATTTATACAGATAAATGTTTAACATTTATTAGGTTTAAAATTAAATTGGTGGTATCTACTTTCTATCTTCCTCCAGAAAGAATCAGAAGTAAAAGAAATTTGTTCTGATGGGAAATTCTGTTCTTGATGGGCAGAAAATGCCAAGGAATTTTTAAATCAGTGCTGCATTGTCCCTGTTCCTATTGACTGGTTTGTTTCTCATACAATGAAGTTAGAAAAAAACGATTCAGGGGCAGACAGAGTCTGAGCGCCCGCAAGGAGGTTGGGTTGAGAGAGAAAGTGAAATTACTGAAGGAGCTTATTTTAATGAGAATTAAAACATAAATGAAAACCACACATGAATAAACCATAATGGCTTAGTGACTGAAACATTAACAGGAATAAAAGAGGTAGGTCAGGGAAATTTACTGTGCTAATATCTCATCAAAGGTAGAATTCTGAAAAAGACTAAAAATTTAAACAAGGAAAGAAGAACAGATGAATCTGTGCTTTTATCTAGACTTTATCACCTGACCTGAAGAGCGAACAGCTATTCCTGGAAACAGCATCCTTCATATTTTTTTCTTCTTTCTCCTTTCCTCCTTGTCTTTTGGGAAGACAGCAGCTTTTTGTCCATAGAGTAAGGGGGACATTGACTCTAACTCCCTTCAGGACCTTTAGGGCTGATAATGCTTTTCCTTTCAGCTTCATCCAAAGGCAGCATATTGCAAGAATCTCCCCTGAATTAGCCCTTGCTTCCTCCAGAACATCCCAGTTTTAACTTGGGAGCAGAAACAGATCCTAGTCCAGCGACTCAGTAGCTAAATAGTTTTTTCAGTGCTCAGATTTCCAGGGCAGACCTTCTGTAACTCGCTTGTCAAAGGGACAAGCCAGTGCAGAGAAATGAAGCAGGCAGAGGGCAGCAACACTGAAAGGAAAGGTGAACACTTTCCTCTTGTGCAGGCGAGCTCTGCAATGTTGCCACATATTCTGCTGCACCTGTTCTTGGCCCAGAAGTGTACTTTTTGAATGCTTTAATCTGCTTTCTGCCATTTTCAGCGAAGCTGGAGCACAATCACTAGCAGCATTTTACAGGACTAAGGTGTTTGAATGCTTGGGTTTTAGCCTATACCCATGAAAAACTCCATGTAAAGGACACTGAGGCAGCATCCAGACACATTCTTACAATTACTATTCCGTGACAAATTCAGAGACTGAAATGGTTTCAGAATAGCAGTAGCAATATGAAAATAGCTGTTTACATTGAATATGCCATTGCAGCAGCAGTTCCCATTGACTGCACTTGGAGCTGGGGCTGCTACAGCAGATACTCAACAGCTTCAGCTGCCACAACTGCTCTTACTCCTGTGCAGGGCTGATGTAAATGCAACAGACAATTTCCTGTGGACTCCTCTGCATCATGCTTGCTATAATGGACACCTGGATATAGCTGAGGTGCTCGTGAAGGCCGGAGCAGCAGTGAATGCCCCTGCAATAGGTGATGCCACCCCGCTGATGAGAGCCATTGAGGCCTCCAGGCTGGACATGGTCTATTTTTTAATCACTGCAGGTGCTGACATCGAAGCTACAAACAGCAATGGTAAATAGCAATGTCTCCAAAGTAAGCTGTTTCTTTATTAAAAACACCTGGAACACTTTGAGAACTGTTCTGCATTTAAGGTTGCTGTCAGGATTGGGATGAACGTTACAGGTTCAGTTAGTTTTCTCCTGTGTGGAATCATTATTGAAAAAAGTCAGCTTTCTTGGGTTTTATGTATCTAGAATAAGAATTAATTATTATCTATAATAATAATAATTAATTACATGATTCAGGAGACTGCCACTCCTCACAAGATACATACAGAGTTATAAGGGGCTTTAATGAAAACAGTCTATCTAGTTATTATTATTATTTGAGAGAAAACTAAATTTCAGCTGTGGCCCAGAGTATAGTCTGCCACCCATTTAGGTGATTTATTTTTAGTAGGCACGGGCAGCCCTGGTTAAAAAAACCTCCTTGCTGCTCTACATGTAAATATAACTCCTGAGAAAAAAATAGTTAAAACCAAATCTGAACTGGTACTGAAGTGTTACCTCCTCACAGCAGATCCCTCATTCAGTGTTATTTCCCCTGTCTCCACAGTAACTTAAACAATTAACATGTATTGCCTTTTAAGCTCTTGCTGTAACAGAGGAAGCAACACTGTGAAACCATGAAACTTTCCTTGCCAAAATGCCTAGTAGTGAAACCCTGTTTGTAGAAGAGATGTGTATTCCTTATTTCTGATATCATGTGGAGTTCTGATTCACACAGCAGTTCAGTCTCACAAATACTTTACAGCCGGAGTCTCATAAGAACTGGGACAGATTTTTTTCCTTCATTAAGCACTGAAGCTGTTCATTTACATCAGGGGGCTTTCCCTTGCCAGCCACAGAGCAAGTGCAGGAAGAAGGAGAGGGCTAGCACAGTACAAGATTAGGAATGCAGACCAGGTAGCTATCTCCTAGTGCTAAATGCTCTCAGCTCTCAGAGATCAAAATGACAACCTGCAGGACCAGTGTATTAAGATGCAAATGTCAGAACATTAAGAACAAAGCAAGCAATTCAAGAATTCCTGCAATATTGGGTTTCGAGGCTCGTTTCTGCGAGCAGTGCTGATGACTGCAGGTCCTCACACCAATGTCAGGCCCACTGCTGGTATATGGGATGGTTAATAATGTAGTGGCCATATTAAATTTGTACTGTCATTATTCAGTTGCAATAATCCAGTGCCAAAGTTTTCATGTTTTACACAGATATTTTTTTTTTTAAATACAGGAAGGACAGCTCTTGATCTTGCTCAAGTATTAGAAGATGCTACAATAATTGATCTGCTTGAAAATCAACTGCAAATTTTGGCAGAAGAACAAGAAAAAGAAGAAGCAAAGACAGCAAAAGTTGGGAAGACAAAACCAGCAGAGCCACCAAAACCTGTGAAAAAAGAGGTATGAGAGATGGTAACAAAAGACTGATTTGCTCATAGTTAGCAGGGAGCTTCTTTCTTTCTTTTCTTTGCCCCCCATTTCTCTCTAACGCTGTAACTCAGGCAGTTTTGTTACAGTGAGTATTTTTCAGAGGCCAGTACTTGTTCTTGTCAGTATTAGAACTTGTTCATTGGTTGAAATTTGTCTTGCTAATTACACAAACTTCATGTCTTCTCCAGACACACGTAAGAATGATGTCCTGTATCACTGACAGGTCAGAAAAATATTTCCTTTTCTTTTTCCCTCCTCCTGAAGTATATGCTCATCCAGCTCTGTTGTGGTAAACACTGAACGACTGGTAACCATAATTTCTTAAAGGGAGCACCTATTTTTTCACAAGTTAAGAACAATACCCTTCAAACTGATAAAAAGGTTATTTTATTCTCCTAGTTGAACTCATTGAAACTTGCTCATTTCCTATTTTCCATCTTGTCCCATATCCTTCCTCTTCCACTGTTTACCTGAGTCCTGTTTCTCAAGCCCCACACGGATTTTTACCTGTTTTATTTCCTGCACCCTCTGCAAGCCTTGAGCACCTCAGCTTTGCCCTATTCCCAAGCAGCCTCTGTGACCACATCCTGGCTCTTGTATTGTGGATGAGACCTTCCTGATTCACCAGTGGTACTTGTTAGTGAGATCTTGGATGCTATTTACACAGAAGATGCAGTTGTATCTGCATGGCTGGAAGTGTCCTCCAGCTGCCCTAGACAGTGTAATAAATATGTCCCAGCAGCTAAATGTTGGCATCCCCCTTTCACAAAGGTTCTGAATGTCCGGGACAGCACCGGACTTTCAGAGGCAGGAGGATGACAACCTTAGGTGCTTGTTTATTCCTCACCTGGAAGAGGATGGGATCACCAGTGGTACAAGGTGACTGTCTTGGGAGTCATAAGGAGCAGCTAATGTTTTAGTGCCCAAGGAGGAGAGGTGCCTTTTACCTTGGAAAAGGTTGGCCCTTGCAATTTTTGATTTTAAAAAACCATCTTTAAGAAAAACAGATTCTGAAGGGATTAAGAAAAATACTCCCCCAGTAAACATTGTAGCAGAGTATCAGAAGATGCAGGATGCATGCCTTACTTCTGAACATGATATATTGTTATAATTGGTACCTTCTTCCCCTTCAGTCTCCAGATGTATCTCAGCCAGATGAGGAAGAACCTGTTCCTGAAAAGATAAAGCGTTCCCGTAAAGACAGTGCTGCTTATTGGAAGTCTTTGGCAGTGAGAGAAAACAAAAATGACATCTCCTTCAGGCCCAGAAAAGTACGTACAGCAGCAAAACATGAGTGCAGTTTCCTGGTAACTTAAAGATACACCTTGCTGGAATCAAAATCCAGAACAATCACATGAAATTTCCACCATTCAGCTAGTTTAGAGATGATGTGACATAGCCTGGAGAGGTTGCCACCAAACAACAGTAAACTAAAGAGTTCACAGATGTATATTATATAACAGCACATATATAAAACAAATTACTGTGAAATAAAGCTCTTACCAAATTTTAAAATAGGAATAAAGTGGAGCCACAGTAATATAAAAATGCAACCACATTTATGATATGTATTTTTATACACCTCCTTTTTAAAGATAGGAGTCTATTTGCATAGCATGAGCACCAATTTCTAACTTGCCCTCTTGATTAGTTATCCCATGATGACTTATGTCAGTGACAGTTACTGAACTAGATGGACCACAGTACAATAAATATTTGCTTCCTAGAGTTGGAATAGTGGAAATATAACTTTTCTGTCTGGGTCTTGTTAATACTCACTTAGAAATAACTGAGAAACAGAACAAGATAATCACAGTGTATTACAATTTTTGTAATATTGTTTTTCTCCTTAAAAAGGAAAAGAACACCACTGCTGGCTGAGCAGTTGTGTCAGGAGTTTGTTTATAATTTCCCTAACCCTGATTTGTGCTGGTTTCTACAATGGTCTCAGAGGACTGAAGCTACATAGCTGATGACTCCACAGCTAATTACTATTTTCCATTCTGAGGATTGTGAACCCCACTCAGTACTTTTAAATAATTACCTTAAGATCTTCTTTCCCACATTACCTGTAATCAGAGCCCATGGCATGTTATATATTGGAAGTGACAACAAGAGAATGCTCTGTTTATACACACACAAACTTTTGACCTCTCTTCTGCTGGGAGACCACGCTGTTCCCTTTCTATGTCTCATAGTGGAAAGGAGTTCTAGAACATGGCTCTGTTCATCTAACAGTATCTTAATGCTTCGGTTGCAAAAGTCCCATCCAAATTAACTACAAATACCTTTATTTTGTAGATATGGAGCCCTGATGCCACAGCAATAGAGCTTGCAAAAAAGCAAGAATTACTCCGTGAACGTGCTACTCTTTATGGTCACTTGGAAGATTTTACAACCCTCTTCAACAGAAAATTTAAGACATAAGCACAGCATCTGGAAGAAGCTACTTCAGCACATATTTTGGGGAGACAAAGATGTAAAAGGCTACTCCTTTGCAAGGCAGGAATCGTGCAGTGCTCAGTAAATATATCTCAGTTATGATAAAAGAAAATTATATCAAGGTTTTCCTCTATAGATTATGTTGCTTACTCACGATCTTTTGTTGAGGGCTTAGTCTGGAAAAAGGTTGATCCTCATGTGATTCCAAGTCTTGCAGCTTGCTCAGTATTCTTCATGGAATAGCCACTGTTGTGTCACACACATGTTCTTTGTAAAGGTGTAGCTTTATAAGGCTTTTTTTACCCCAACACAAAACTTCTTCCTGGAAGATAATTACCCTTCCACTCTAAATATATTGATATGGAGATAGCATTCAGTAATTGGCTAAGACAGCAGTGTTCTGCGTTGTCTTTAGAGGCAGCAGAGAGTTCAAAATTTACAACCAGGTCTATCACTGCCTAGTGTACTTCTTTCATGTTCTCCCATTCATTTGCAAGAGTGCATGTGAGACCTGAAACAGCTTCCACCCCAATGGGCACATCCTGTTTTCCTTCAGATTTCTTCAAAGGACAATAATCTCTATATAAGAATCTACAATCCATTTGCCATGTCTCCCACAGACCCTTGTTATCTCTCAGATGAAGGAGGGGATCTCATAGGGGAGTGGTGATGGAGACCTGCACTGCCGAGTTCCAAGCCACTGAGATCATTGAGTCCAACCTTTGACCACTGTGTCAACCCCTGGCACTGAGTGCTACATCCAGTCTTTTCTTAAACATCTCCTGGGATGATGACTCCATCATCTCCCTCATCTCCATTCCAATGTTAACCCTTTCCATGAAGAAACTCCTCCTAATATCCAACCTGAATATGTATCTCTTCATCCTCCAGGTAACTTTTATTAAGCTTTTCCAATTTGCCAGAGGGGATTATTAACGAACACTGTTCTGGGGCATCCTAAATTGATGTTACATCCATTGTTCCCAATTTTTTGCTTACAGCTTCTTTCTAAGAGATTTATCTTGCTCCATCATCTCCTGGAGGGCCAATTGAAGCAAATGATTCATTTCCCATTCCCTCTGAACCATTTCTGGTTCAGCAGCTCCCTGTGAGCATTCCTGAGAGCTGCAAAGCTTTCACCGAAAATGACCCTCTGAGGGTTGTCCTGACTTTTTTCCTGGAGAAATATGGTCCAACAGTTCTGGACCACACCAATCACACCGGCACAGCCAAGGGATCCTGTCTGTGATACCAGTTTAACATTATGACCCACCTCTGAGGCCGGGTAACTGAGGTTCTTGTTAATAAATCCTTTGGGGTGAATCAGAATGAAATGACACTGAATGACCAGTGTGTGGTTTTTATCTGTCAGCATAAAACTTCTGCTGGCTGCAGGTGATTGTAAATAACAAAAACAGTAGTGCTTCAGATATGTCATAGAAGGCAGTGTGGGCAAGGAGCTCATGAGCAATTGTAAATGAAACTGCATCTCTGAAAGAAGGAGAAGCAAAGGGACAATTTGCTGAACGGTAGCCATCAGAATAAAACCAAACAGCAGTCAGAAATTATACTGTAAGGTAAAACTGTGTTTCTGGCAGAGTTCTGCCATGGAGAGTGTTCTACCTAGGACAGTTCACAGCCGTCACATGTTGAACAAGGCTTTTTCTGGTTCTCAGTATAAGGTTGAGCAGCACACCAGTCCTTGTGGGATCCTCCACTACTTGTGTCAGGAAGGGATCATCAAAGCTTTCCAGGAACCTCCTGGACTGTCTGTACTTTGCTGTATTGCCTCTCCAGTAGCTGTCAGGATAGTTAAAGTCCCTCACAAGAGGGGAGAACTGGGACCTGTGATATTGAGCATCCTGCATTGTGGCATCACAGTGGTGTTGGAAGTAGGAGGCCTGTTCAGGACATCCACCTCTGTCCCTAATGGAATGGGGGAATAGGAAAAGCTGCTTGGCCTGGAGCAGGCAGAGCTACCTACAGTTTCCCTCACCATCAGACTATCCTGGGACAGTGTGACACAGAGAGCACCACTGTGGGCACACAGCCCTCAGCCAGGGACAATACTTGAGTGAGTGACATCCCAGCTGCCCCTGGCCCAGCAGGCCAAGGACAAGGACACCGTGGGGCATCCTGAGGCTGTGGAGTGCAGCTGGGATGCTGGCAGAAGGCTTGGCAGGTCAGGGAATGCCCTGTCAGGGGCCCCAGACTTGGTGAGGCAGAGGCAGACAGGTCAGCACATTCTCCCCCTCCCTGCCTGCCCCATGGGCCTGGGGACACGGGGACAGTGGGCTCAGATGGGGCTGTCCTCACAGGGCAGGTGGCAGCTGTCAACATTGGCTACCATGATGGCTGACGCTGAGCAGCTCAGGAGGGCCAAGCTGCACGTGGAGAAGGCCATTAAGGTGAGGAGTGTGATTTCACACCACCCCGAAACATCATGCGCTTCCATTTTTGCAGCTGTGGCTCAGGAGAGCTGAGCTGGAGGAGTGGGGTGGGGCAGGCTGAGCTTGCTGCTCTCTCTGCAGGAGAAGAAGATCTTTGCAGTGCAGGGCCCTTACCCTGTCATCCGCCACCTGCTGCGGGCCCGGGGCTGGGTGGAGAGGAAGCTCCCCCGCAATGGCAAGCTGAAGCAGCAGGCTGGCAACCAAAAGAAACGGCAGGTGGAGAAGAGGGCAAGTGGTGGTGGTGATGAGCTGCGGGAGGCGGTGCTGAACCTGCGTGACAGGGCACAGCCTTCCCTGGGCACCACAGAGCCCCTGCACCGTCCACAACCACACAATAAGAAGAACAAGGCAGAAGGGGAAGATGAAGACAAGAAGGAAAACAAAGAGCAGTGCAGTGTGGACTCTGATGACATCCATGACCTCATGGTTAGCTGAGAGGGCTAGGGATGAGCTCTGCCACAGCTCCCCATGCCCTTCCCCTGGGACCCTCAGGGGCAGAGCACAGTCTGGGACAAGAGACTTGGGCAGGATGGGGGCTCTCTGTCTCACCCCAGCCCACTCCTTCCTGCAGTCCTTCCTGGTGCAGGACCAGGTGCCAAACTTCCTCTGGACCATCCGCCTTAGCACCATTGACCAGGAGCTGCTGCAGAGGATTGAGGTGGTGAACCGCTATCCCCGGCTGCACGCGCTTTGCACCAAGGTGAAATCACAGAGGCCTCAGGGAGGGGGGCACAAGGGGTGGGGGTATCCAGCAGGGGCTGACAAGCTTCTCTAAACAGGAGGGGCTGTGCCAAAGCCTGCAAAACTTGTCCTGGTTCGAGCAAGTCGACCTCAACACCTTCTTCCCTCGGTGCTACCGGCTGGGGATCATGGGGGAGGAGGAAGCCTTCATTGGTGAGCCTGGGGCTGTTGCCCTCCTGTCACCCCTCAATGCTTCAGTCTTCCCATATCCTGTGCAGGACTAGCTAAGGATGATGCCTCCCTCTTGCAGAGGATTTCCGCCTGACGGCAGCCCGCAACCTGCTCAAACTGGCTGTGGAGAAGGTTGGGGACAGGCTAGTTGGGACAGAGCAGCCCCCAAAATCCAACAAGGTGCCAGGTGAGTGCGTGGAGATGGGTGTGGTGGAGGGGAGGATGAAACAGGAACTTCAGGGTTAGGGGCATGTCGGAGGGTAGAGCTTGGAAGCTGAGCCTGTGCTCATGGCTGTGGCTTGGGATCCCTTACTCCCTACCCTGCCCTAGCTCCAAAAGCACTCTCCCACAGGGAGGCTCAGTGCTTTGGCCCCAAGGCTGGCACAGGAGTCACGTCTCTCACTCCATGCCATCCATGGCACGGCCAGGCTCACCCCTGTACCCCCACCTGGTGGAGGAGGCCCTGGAGGTCTGTGAGGAGCACCTGGGCGTACTGATGCACCAGGACATCGACAGGGACACCCCGTCGCCCTGCCGGACATGCATCGCCTGGGACCGCTTCCTGCAGGAATACTACCACGTGGCACAGTTAGTGCTGAGCGAGACGGGGGCAGGGGGAAATGGTGGCGGGGCCGGTGCTGAGCCCCCTTTGTCCCTCCACAGTGAGGGGGCCAGGCTGGTGCTGAGCAAGGAGCAGCGGGAGCAGTGCCAGGACGTGCTGCAGCGTCTGGGGGACCAGCTGCCGCAGCTCGGCATAGAGGGCAACCTCAATATCTGGATCCTCAAGCCCAGTGCCAAATCCCGCGGCAGGGGTAAGGCTGGGGGAAGCATGGGGCACACATCCTCACGGAGAAGGTATCCCACTATCACTGTTTACCAGGCATCGTCTGCGCGACGCGGCTGGAGGAAGTGCTGGAGCTGTCGCGGAACTGCACGGCCCCCTCGGCGCGGGTGTGCGAGTGGGTGGTGCAGAAGTATGTGGAGCAGCTGCTGACCATCTTTGGCACCAAATTCGACATCCGGCAATGGTTTGTTGTGACTGACTGGAAGCCACTGACCGTCTGGTTCTACCGAGACTGCTACCTGCGCTTCTGCTCCCAGCCCTTCTCCCTGCGCCGCCTGGAGCCGTGAGTGTTCCCCCCTCATCCCCGGCTCCCACTGCCCAGCCCCCCGGCACCTCCTGACCCAGCCCTGCTCTCCCTGCCCCAGCGCCAGGCACCTCTGCAACGTCTCCATCCAGAAGCGGTACAAAACAGCACAGCCGGATCCCCGCGTGCCCCTCGACAAGATCTGGTCCAACAAGCAGTTCCAGGCGTACCTGGCACGGCTGGGGCGGGCGGATGCTTGGCACCGGGTGATGGTGCCCGGCATGAAGGCGGCCATCCTGAACGCCCTGCGCTGCACCCAGGACCAGGTGGGCTCCCGCAAGGGCAGCTTTGAGCTCTTCGGGGCTGACTTTCTCATCGGGCAGGACTGCCAGCCCTGGCTGCTGGAGATCAACTCCTGCCCCACCATGAGACCCTCCTCGGCAGTGACCCGGCGGCTCTGTGCCAACGTCCAGCGGGACACGCTGCGCCTCGTGCTTGACCGAAAGGACAACCCCACCTGTTCCATTGGTGCCTTTGAGCTCCTCTACAAGGAGGTAGGCTGGGGACTGAGGGCAGCCACACCCCAGGCACCCCGATCCCCCACTCCTTCTTGTGTCTCCCTGCAGGCAGCCATGCCCTCATGCCTGCATGTGGGGCTGAAGCTGATGGTCGAAGGCTTTTCCCTGAAGAAGCCCCGGCCGCCTCGATCCCAGGACAAGTCTCCTGCCGCTGTACCCAGTGCTCCCCAGCACGCTGCATCCTCAGGGGACAGAGCCACCGAGGTCCTCTGCTCCAGAGCGGCACCAGAAAAGCTGTCTTCTCTGGGGCCACCTAGCAGCTGCTGCCCGCCCAGGTCTGACCCTCCAGCACTGCCACAGCCCCCGGACTGCTCTGCTGGGAGCCAGGAGCTGCCGTGGTTTCTTCATCTGGTTGGGCAGCCCGAGGAAGCTCAGCACCTGTTCAGTAACTGTCCCATGGATAGAGCGCCTGGACCATCGACCCAGGGAGCCCCCAGGAACCCCTGGCGACCCCCAGGCTACTCTGCTGGAGACCAGGAGCTGCCATGGCTCCTTCACCTAGTGGTCGGGCAGCCCGAGGGAGCTCAGCCCCAGGAAGCTCAACCCCAGACAGCTTTGCCGCCGATCATTAGCTGTCCTCTGGTGTCTCTGCCACCACCCCTGGGACCCTGGCGACCTCCGGGCAGTTCTGACGGGACCCAGGAGCTGCCATGGCTCCTTCACCTGGTTGGGCAACCCCAGGATGCTCAGTCTCAGGAAGCTCACATCCAGAAAGCTCAGCCCAAGACAACTCTGCCCTCGATCACTAGCCATTCCCTGGATAAGCTACCAGCGCTCCAGGGAGCATGCAGGAGTCCCAGGCGACCCCCGGGATGGTCTGCCGGGAGCCAGGGATTGCCACAGCTCAGTCAGCCGGGTGGGCAGCCCCAGGCTGCTTGGTCCAGCACAGTTCTGCCCCCGATCAATGCCCGTCCCCCGGTGAGGGGACCTAAGCCACAACGCAGCCCCTGGCGACCTGCGGGGTGTGCACCGGCTCCTGCAGGACCTCCAGCCAGGCCAGCACACCTGCCTGCGCTGTAACAGAGCACCGGGACCCCCGGCCCCTGCCTGGGACAGAACAAGCACACATCAGCTCCCAAGAGGATGCAGAAGACCCAGGACACACGAACGAGACCCCTTTGCTGTGCCGCGGTACCCACCTCAACCTGCACGCCTGCTTTAATAGACTTTTGTGAGAAGGAGCCTAGCTTGGATCTTCTGTGTGTGGGAGATGTGGATACAGCTGGGGATGAGGCTGCAGGCAGGCACTGCGACTGCCAGGGCAGTTCCTTTGCTGGGATACAAACAGAGGAGGCAGAAAAGCTGCCTCCACTCCTGCCTGCCTGCAGTCACCCCTGCCAGACAGAGATGTGGCAGTGCTGACACTGTTGTATCCTGGCACTGGGAAGCAGGTCAGGCACAGGGTGCTGTCAGGGCTGGTGCCCTCTGCAATGCCAGGGGCATGGCAGGAGGAATCCCATCCTGTGTGTGTGCCAAGAAAAGAAGTGGGTGCTTGAGCCTGGCAGCAAAGTTAATCAAGATTAATGGGCTGGCAAAGGGGAGTTGGGTGTCCACAGGGATCCCCTGTAGGCACTAGGGCTCCTGGGGCTGCTCGGATGTGCAGGAAAGGAAGTGGGAGAGAGTGCAAAGGGAGCCCTGGGGCAGCACCAGCTCCTGCAGGTTCCTTTTATGACAAGGTAACCTACCTTGTTACAGAATCACAGAATGGGTCAGCTTGGAAGGGACCACAGTAGGTCATCTGGTTCCACCTCTCTGCTCAAGCAGGGAGCACATGGCACAGGTTTGTGTCCAGATGGTTCTTGAATATCTACAGAGAGGGACATTCCTTAGTGTCTCTGGGTCATCTGTTCTGTGTGTGGAGTGAGTTCTTCCTCACATGTGGAACTAGCACTGCCAGGGCAGCTCCTCTGCTGGCAGAGAGCAGACAGGACCCCATGGCTCCCCAGTGCTTGTGCCTTCCAGGCACCAGGCCTGTGCCTGCTCCTGTTGCCCAAGGATGGTTTGGCCAGGCCCCTCCTGCCCCTCTCTGGGCTGGGCAGATGTGACCAGTACATGATACATCAGTTGCAGAAAAAGACTCAGGTGTTTCTGGCAGAGGTCTGACACAGAGATTAGCTGGGAGAGTTCTCTGCTGTTAGAGCCAGTTCCTCAGGCCTCCCCTCTGCAAGAACCACAAGGATCTCCTCACTGGGGAACTCCTGCTGCATTAAGGTACAGACCATTTTCTGCTGGCTGTCTTCATCATGTGAGCAGGTGGAAGAGAACCCGTATGCAAAGGGAAAAGGTGAACCTGGCCAGCAGCAGGGGCCATCTCCTGCATCAGTTTGGATCATGTACCCATAGGCTTGTTGGTGAGTAGCATCTGAAAAAGGTCCTTGGCAGAGCAAGTACTGAGGAGGGATCATCTTCTGTTCCCATAGGAAATCCTTATGGGCATCATCCTTGTGCCTTCTCATCCCAGACAAAATGGGCTGCAGACTCTCCCAGTCTTCACATGTTGTTCCACAAAAAGAAAGGGAGAAGAGCTGACTTTAATGGTGTTTTGATGTCTACCATTCAATCTCAAAATCCAGTGCTCAGAAAACTTTTTCACATGACTGGTTAACTCTTTCAGGTGCCAGTGGCCCAGAGGCAGAAGTCAGAGCAAACAGGGGGGCTTGGCTGGAGCCAGGAAGAATCTTCCAAGACTGTCCACGAGGGTGGCCATGAGGATGTATTTAGAGACTCCCCCTTGTACATCAGAAGTGGAATAGCAGAGTCTCTTGTAAGAAGCAATGACAGCAGCATAGGAAGATTTTAGGGATATGAGAGCAGGTGTCACAAGGAGACTCAAGAGATGAAGCTCCAGAACTTAAAATGATGTCAGCAGAAAGAAGAGTATTGAACAAAGAGCTGGCAGCAAGCTGTGAGAGAGGGAAAGAGACTGTGCTAATGGACTGGTTATGGAAAAGCTGAGTGATCATCTGATTGATAGTTTTAAAGGGGACCAAGAGATAGTCAAGAGAGAGGAAAGCTCCACTCTCCCAAGTAAGAGATCCTTCTGGGAAGCTGAATCAGTTGTGTGTCAGAAAGTGTACTGAGAACAAGGAAATTTGCAGGTAGGACTTCAAACAGATTACTGTGATTCAGTCTCTTGAGATGGGTAACACAAGCAAAAAAAAAAAATCAGAGGGGTAAACCAGTGCAGAAAAGTTAAGCAGACAGAGAGCAGCAGCAAAAAAAAGGAAAGGAAAGATGAACTCTGCATATGTACACAGCCTAAAACCAGAGGAGTTGTATGCTAGTGCTGGTTCACAATCAGGCTGTCATCTAACCTTAGTCACACTTTGTGATTTGCCTTTGAAGTTCAAACACTTGTGAAGCCTTCAAGGATTGTTTCAATCCAACACAAGGACCTCGGGCTGGCTGCTCTTGCCACCTCAGAGTGCTCCATGTCCTGCTGGATTCATGCAGACACCTCATCCCCTATTCCATCTGTGCCCCCATCCAGGCAGCCCTCACATATCTACCCGAAATGCAAACATGCACAGTGAGTCCCTTTGTGCAGTTCTTTGTTCCCAAGATTTCCCTAAGCCTCCCTAGAGTTTCCCCAGCTTGCCTCTTCTATGGTTGTTCAAGAAGGAAGTTGTGATCACAGTTACCTCATGCTAAGCAAACAAGACATCAAATCATCACTTTGATACCACAACAGCTCCAGTAAAAGGCACAAAATAACACACAGATGATAAAAATTCCTCTCACCTCTGTCCTCAGATTAATCTTACAAGTGTCCCACATCCAGTACATGTATTTTTCCCAGTTTATAATATATTTCAATAAGTATGTATTTATGACCGAAATACAAGAACCTGCTTTTTCCTCCCCATTTTAAACAAATTTACTATTCAGCTGGGTTTTTCTGAAAGGCAACTTGCAACACAAATATTGTTCTAGTCCCAGTAGTCTGTGCTCATATGCTAATGCCAAGCAGACAAAAATTCAACAAAGTGGAATTCTTGGGCTCCTGTAAGTACAGTGGAGCTCATAAAGACATTTACAGCTTAGGACCTTTGAATGGCTCCTGAATAACCCAGCTTTATCAATTGTTTGAGACTGAATCCCAGGAAATTTATTTTAGCATTACTACTGCCACAAATCTCTTGCCATAGCTCCAAGGAACATCTCATTTATAGTAACAAATCAGGGAAGAGTTTCAGCAAGAGGAATTGTATGGACTTTAACAGACTGGAGGAAGGAGGATTTCCTCATCACTAAGTAAGGGCTTCACTTCCTACCCCCAAAATGAACTTGACTGGGGCAAGGCTAAATCATGGTGTGGTGGTATTATAAGCCCTGGAGACCCCCTGGAAGAAGGCAGCGGGGGAAAGAAAAATAAAATAAAGTAGCAGAGTATTTGCCGAGTGTGATCCTACAGAAGGATGGGGTGAGTAAATCCTCTCCTGCTACCAGCAGTGCCTGTATAACCCAGCAACTCTTCTCCTGTGGCAGGGAAATCAAACACTCTGGAGCTGCTACAACTGCTACAGCCCATGACATGCTGCTTACAGGAGAAACAGAGCCCAGGGACCCCCAAAGGCAGGAGAGCTGTAGAAACACAGAAAGCAGTCTATAAAAACAGGAATCTGTTTGTTTTGTGCAATGCAGTTCCTACCTGGTGACTAAAGATGCCAGAAGAAGCCTGGTACATCACAGGAAATTCCTGTTGAGCTGTGCAACCATTACACAGGACCAACAGAAACATTCACATGAGCCAGAAGTAGCTTCAAATTGCCTATTAATTCTGGATGCCTGTCAGCAGTTGTTATCTGATGGTTATTATCAGAGTGAGCTGGCATCTTCTACCGAGGAAAAAAAGAAATCAAATATAACCATTACTTAAAAGAAATAGCTAAAGAGTCATTTCCTCATGACTTTGATCCCGTTGTGCCTTTTAGCCCCCCCTTCTCAATGCCTGATTCCTCCTGAGAGCACTCCCCTCCCAGCTTGCTGCTTGGCCCTCTACTTCCCACACCATTTACCCTGTCCCAGCCGAGGGGGTCACACTGGTAAAGGTGCAGGGCCCCCCTCCCAGCCGGCTTGCCTTGAGCTGCCTATGAATCACCAAGAGCTGGGGGTATCCCTTCCCAGCCCGAACATTCAGTGCTTTCTCCTTGTCATTGTGTGACTCTGAGAGCTTTATAGCTTTCCTGGGTGAGCAGATTTTAATTTATCGGTAAACAAGGAATATTCCCCTTCTGACAGTCAAACCTCTGTGTACTGACAGGCACCATCCGCATTTGAAACGCTGATTTGCATCTCTTTATAAATGAGTTTGCTGAGGCCAGGCTTGAGCAGTGTGTTTTCAGTGTGGGAGGAAGCTTTACCTGAATATAAAAATACTCAGGGAAAATTAATTTCAGAGATGCATGTTGCTCTGCTTACAGAAACCAATTTTAATGTGACCCTTCAGCAGTCACAGCAAGATCTGAAAAATGGTGAAATATGGTCCTTTTAAATAAAATTTTCATGGAGTACATAATCAAAACTTTTAAACTGACCATTTTCTGTCAGGCTCAAGATAAGGTTATAAATAAAATAACCAAAACCAAACCCAAAAAGAGAAAAAAAAAGAAACTTCATCCTTAATATCTCTGTTCTAACAGACTTTTGAGACTTACCATCGATAGTTTTCCCTAAAATGAATAACAGCAAATCTGTGGGCTTCGGGCAGTTCTGTTTCCTTAACTCTATTTGCATGCTTATCCAGTCAGGAAGACAAACAATTGCTCATGACAGGTCATACCCATCACCACCAAACATCTCAGTTGCAAGGCTGAATGTTAACTACTGCCTGTTTACAGGGAATGCTTGCAGCAGTCTCAGGGGCTTGGAGAGGTTGGATCACTCCAAACAGTGACAGAGCCCTCGGCAGAAGGCTGGGTGTGGTGTAAATCCCCACTGATGAGCTCTTTTCCCTTTAGTCCTGGTGCTGACTGGGGAGCCTTGGGGTACCATTACACATGTGCTGGGAGTGGGGTAAAACAAGATCCTTGCTAGACTCCTAGATTTAAAATCCTTCCTGAACCTTCAGAAGAGTTTTCTGAGATGTCATAAAGACCATTCAACCCCACCCTCCCAGTTCATTTATCTCACACTCTGTACCTTGGGGCCTGGCTTGGTACCATGGAAAACATGAGAGACTCTCCACAGCCCTGTCTTCAGTTTATCTTCAGCCACTGACATTTTTAGTCTGAAACTCAGCTGCAGCAAAAAATTGTGCTAAAGAGGGCTCTGAGTCCAGTTCTGGTATGCAGCTTGTGCTCCAACGTCTGCTTGGAAATCTTGTGTTAAAAAGGCACTAAAAAAAAACCAAAACCACAATTATGCAGGTCAAGCTTTAGTACCACATCTCATCACCTCTCTCTCCTTCATGCTTTGAAGGGCTGCCCATTCCCTCCCTGCACCTCACTTCTCCTAATCAGGAGCACTGCAAAGGCCTCCTAAAAAAGCATGGAAGATGGAGAAGGAAGGAGGGCACCCTGACAAACACCATCATGGCACAGCAATGCAAAAAGACCATTCTCCTTTCTTTAGTAGTAAAAAAAAAAATGCCTTGTAATTCCTTGTAAAGGGCTTACACTACAGCAGCTGAGACATCAGTACTGTTTCACTGTGTTCTCTGCCCAGGGTCTTGACAACATTCAGAAATTTGCCTGGAAGCAATAAACTATGCCAAAAAAATTACAGCACAAGTGAAAGGCACAATTGAAAGTTACATCCAGCCAGGCAAGACACAGTGCCACAGTGCTGGGGCATATTTTAGGCTATTTAATCCTTCAAATATATGCCAAATATCTACCTGCAAGTCTTCAGCAGGCAGCTTTGCTTCACTGAGGGGTTTACTCCAAAGAAAAGCAAATGTTGGTGCCTTCCTTCCACTGGAGCTTTTAATAACATCGAGTTAAATAATTATCTAATACTAATAATTGCAATACAACGCAAATAATTGGATCCCTAACAGTCCTGCTGTGGGGAGGCTGGAACAGCAAGTAGCTCCCCATCCATAAAGATGAGTGACTTGGTGAGGAAATCGCCTGTGTTTGGGGTCTGTGCCTGGGGGCTGGGAGCAAGCTGGTAGACACAGCCCAGGGGGAAAAGGGGCTGCGTGCCCACATGCCACGAATAAAAGTCACCGTCAGGGCAAAGATCCTCCACAAGGCTTTTGCCTTGGCTGAGCAAGAGGGACCCAGCATTTTGCACGCTCTATTTTCTTCCCAGCCCAGAGCAGGACTTGGGGCACAGACGTCAATCTGAGCTGCTTTTCGCCTTCCTAGCAAATATTTATCTGCTACATTTTCCTTCTGCCAGGCAGCTGCCAGGAGAGAGGTCCTGGTGCAGAGCAGAGGACAGAACGCTGCGTTCCTCCAAGGCAGCGGCGGTGCGGGGCCCAGCCCTCGGCACTTCCCGGCTGGCGAGGACCCGGGGAACACGCACCCACCGCCCGCAGGCTGCTCACGCTCATGTAGAGGAGGAAGATTTTTCTTCCTGTTCCTGGCTACTGCTGCAGGATTTTCGCAGCAATGTTTTCTTCCGATCTCTGCTGCCCTCTGGTGATGCTAGCCGAGGCAGGAGAGCCCTTCGGAGGAGCCAAAGCCTCGGGTTTTGCAGCAAAATCTCACTCTCACCCTCATCAAAACCCCAGCATAGGCACAGCTGGTTTGAGTCTTCTTTGTCCCCAGCACAAACCCTCGGTGAAGGCTTTCTTATCTAATAGCACCACGGGGAATTCACAGAGAAGTTAATTCATCCTTATTACATCAGGTAAATACTGGTTTAATCAATTTACAGACTTCAGTATTAATAATAATAACAATAATAATAAAGGTAGTATGAGGGTTAAAGACACTTGAATTTCTCCCTGCATTAGGAGTCATTCTGACAAACTTAGCCCTGCCCCATCCACTGCTGCCTACAGCTCCACATTTAGATCAGACACCTATTTCCCATTAGCAATTTAGGCAAGGGGCTGCCTCTCATAGGGTCTTGCCCAGACCCTGTGCAGGGCTCTGGGGAAAAACGCAGGGGAGGATATTCTCTAATCCCTGCCTGATGTGCTTTCCAAACAAATTAGACAAAAGCTGCCTTTCTTTTAGAGATAAAGCTGTGACAAATGAGCAGGGATGCACTCAGACTAGTGCACATTCCAACAGGCTTCATTTTCTCCCGAGCTCCAATGTTCCCATCACCTGCTGCAAAACAGGTCCTTAAACCACACACAGACTTCTCTGCCTCTCCCGCATGTGCTGATACCAGTTAAGAGGAGAGGGGAAAAAAAAAAAAAAGCCAAAAAACATTAGGCAGGCTCCTGGCTGAAGAGGCAGACCTGCTTTGAGCCTGCCCCTTCTCTGCCTCTCAGCATCCTCCTGGACAATCTCCATGGCTCAGCGCTGCTCTGCAGGGCCCAGAGGGAAATGCTTCCCTAAAGCACCCACCAGAGAGCTGAAAATTGCCAGCAGGCTATTCCTGTGCCGCTTCACTTGGTCACGGTAGGGAGGCAATGCAGCCCTGTAGAAAACACAGCAAGCCAGAAATGCAGACCCTTGTTTCTCTGCTGCATCTCTAGGAACGATCGCTCTATTCCTCAATGCTTGAATTTCCGCCTCTGCAAAGTGAGAGCATCATTTCCACTGTAAAGCAGTGTGAGAGCTGTTGGTAACAAGATTTATGATTATTGAGGAGTTATTTAGTACAGCTTTTAGATCCTGCTCCATTGATTTTGCTTCACAGACTCTGTGGCTCCTGCTGTTATTACTGGTTAACTCACACCGGCCCTCGGTACCTTCTGGCCGTGGTGTTTGTGGAGGAGGATCCTGGCACTCAGAGCTGCACAGAGAGAAGAGCAGCAGTCATGATCACCAGGGGATTTACAGTCTAAATTAGATCTTGAATATAACCTTGTTTCTTTCTTTTTGTGTTATCCCCTTGGAACAGGTGCTTGCAACAAGCATAAACCACAGCCGCCAGTGTCACATATAACTCATGGGATACTTAAGAGGGTGAAAAGCCCTGTGAAAAGTAAGAGGTGAATGTAGCTCCTAAAGTAGGTTATTTCTTATCAGTCATGTTGCTTCTATGGCTTGTGGCCAGTTCAACACCCCTTGTGAGTGCTGCTCTGCTGCCCTGTGCTGCCCTGCTCGGCAGTCCCAGGGAAGTGATGGGTTGTGCAGTGGAGGGTTTCTCTGAGCTGATGCATACTTTGATCCTTAATGGGTCATTTTGAACAACCATGCTGCAGGGCAAAGAGAGTTGCCTTGTCCAGGTTATGGTGTTTGGGTTTAGGTGAGGAGGTGTATTAATAGCAGGTAAATGCCCCTTCTGCCTCCAAGACTGTTCTAGGTTACATTATTTGGATATCAACAAGCAATTTTCTCCTTCAGTAAAATCTACACCCTTTGGCCCAGTGGGACTAACAACTAATAATTTAAAAAAATTAAAAAGCAAGCAAATGAGCCAGAAGCAGACTGCCTGAACATCCTTTGTGTGTGGATGTGTCCGAGTGCACGAGGGACAAGGGCCTAAGTCACTGCAGGGGAAGGTCTCAGGAAGTGCACGTCAACATCATTCAGCAGCACTTGTGCTTTGTTTATGCAGTTGTCATTTGGCCACAGTCACAAAACCAAGTCTGCCTTCAAGGAGCTGAGCTGCCAGTTTGTGATCCAGTATGAAACAGCACAAACTCAGGGTCAGCGCTGCCTGTGCTTTGCCTCCCTGGTGCCCCATATCTGAATTAAACTGGGTAGGCTGGGAGGCAGTGCTGCAGGATTCTCCATTTCCTCATCCTAGCAGAGTCAGCAAGACACCCCCAAACTCATCATCCTACCCTGCAGTTGCTTTTAACCTCAAATCAAAACCCAAACAGGAGGTCAGTACTCCACTTCTAGACCTAAAAGCCAGGTTTCAATCCAAATACATGTTTTGCTCCAAATCCCATTCAAAAAGCCACACTGGACAGATGGTGTCTGCAGAAAGGAGACATGAAAATGCCTTTGCCATGAGGGGAATTTGTGGACACTGGAGCCTCTCTACAGCACCACTGGGCTCTTTGCTGTTCAGGATGCAAATAATCATCATTGAACTGCACTGAGAGATTTGTATTTTCATTTACCTGGAGAGAATGGTCAGTTCTTAATAAAGTAATTAAAGGTCCTCTTTAATAAACCAGCACAAGACATAAAACGTCTCCCAGCTAGTGCCCAATGTAACTGAAGTTCAGATAAACACTGACAAAGAAACATCCATTCTATCTAATGTTTATTGACCAGCTTTTAAAAGCAGTAGGCTGCTGCAGGAATCCTCCTGAGAACTCCCTGCTGCTGTGCTGCTGGGGGCTGCCTCCACATTTTGGCTCGCTCCACTCTGCCAGCATTTGGAGAGCGCCTTCACAGCCTCCCCTCTCTCCAGTGAGAGATGAGAGCTTCTCCAGCTTTCCACCTTCCACTTCCATCCCTTACTGCGACAGTGGCTAAGAGCTCAGTGTGAGCCAGCCTGCCTGGAAACACACAGAAAGGCTCAGCTTATCGCCGCTGAAACACAGTGCTCTGCGCTCCTCATTAGGGTGCTGCGCTAATTATTGTATCGGAGCGAGCTGTCGGGAGCACACGCCGATTAACCGCGAGCCTGGTGGAGAGGGGCTGAGGGGGGAGTGTGATGCTGGACTGGTTTCTTTATTTAACTCCAGATCTTTTTGCCTCCCTACAGCAGCAGCTTTCTGCCTGCATTTCTCTAACACTCTCTGTCACAGCCCCAGGCCTCACAACAACTTTGATTTCTTAAAAACAGACACAAACTATATTTGTACTGAATTATTTTTACTCACAGATATCACAGATGTGAAGACAGCACAAGGAGTGAGAGTGTCTTAACAAAACCAACCTGCCACACTCAGCCCCAGCATTTCAAGATGCTTGTGAATAACCTGGAGATTTCAGGTCAACCAAAAGGCTGTTAAATTACATCCATGAGGATCTCTTTCTGAATTTTTAGTGTATCTGGATGGCAAAAGCACAGTGGCCTCTCTCCTACTGCCATTCTTGCTGGAAAACAGTTTCTCAGTTTCTGCTACCTGCTGTCATCCTTCCTTTGGCTTTGCTTTATCCCTCATGCCCTCTGCCTCATCACAACAACTGAAGTCTATTTAGCCTGTCTTGTTTCACCTCTTTTCTGCATCTCTCCCTCTTCCAGGCTGCACCTCATCCTGGCTTCCCCTTCCCAAACAGGCACAGTGCTGGTTTTCTCCTCCACTCTAAGTGGTGTTCTGCCACATCACTTCCAGCTTCTCCCTCTTGCACCTGCTGCTTCCTCCCC
This sequence comes from Rhipidura dahli, assembly GCA_013399225.1. Classification (NCBI taxonomy): domain Eukaryota; kingdom Metazoa; phylum Chordata; class Aves; order Passeriformes; family Rhipiduridae; genus Rhipidura; species Rhipidura dahli. Next base: position 710,524 of record VXAC01008058.1, read on the forward strand.
ATGCTTATCTTCTTTTTTTTGGCCCTTCTTTCACTAAAACAGGCAATATTCCCACACTGGAGGAAGTGCTCAGTGCAGTCCTTGGGCACGGTTTTGAATTCCCATTGCTCACAGAGCCTCCTTCAGTTACCCAAAAGGGAGCTCAGCAGATGAGTTTTCAGCTGCCAGAGAGCAAAAGTCCTCAGGAGGATTCTCTATTTCTGTCAAGAGCTTCTCCATTGCTACCACATACATACCCAGATCATATATCCTAATATTTTTCCATGGGAAAAGACAAGTCAGCCAGAACCTTGTGACTTTCAAAAAGTGATCACTGATTATCTCACAGTTGCAACCAGGAATGCCTCGAGGAAACTCGTACTTCTGCACGCAGCCAGGGCACACGCGAAGATGTCTTGTTCTTGATCTTGGCAGGATCTGCATTTGTGCTGCCAAAATGCAAACGCCGCTGTGGGCCAGCTGAAAGTACACCAGTAGCTGCAACCCTTTAAATAATCCAGATGTGTGATTAACTGGTGTTGCACACTTTGTATGCTGGGTTCACACCTACAGGTCAGACCAGCAGGATGTACCTGGAGCTTGTGTCAACACCAACCTACACACACTTAGCAGGGGCTGCTGGAGCACAGAAGGAAGCAGGTTTGACAATTGCCCCCACACTTTATTTCTGAAAAGCCAAACACCACATACTGCATTTCCTTTGGGTACTTTAAGAGCTCTGATCCTTACACCTCCACAAAGCATTGGGAGGTGGGGAAGAGAAAGCACGGAGAGCAACAAAACCACCCATCACTGCTTGTGCTGGTGCTAACTCCATTTTGACCCACAGCTCCTTTCTCCTGGCTCTGGGTTTGACCATGCTCTGCAGACATGAGGGAGCACAATGCTCCAAGGCCCAAAAGTCAGCACAGAGTGAAATGACCATGGCTTCCTGCTTCCAAGGAAGCTCCAGACTCCCACTTTTGTAGGAGCAGTGGATCCCCAAGGTCTGTGATCTGCAGGACCAGACCAGCTCCATCACAGGGCTCAAAGCTGGTTAGATTTGGTCCTTCCTGCTCTCACTTATTGCCATTGCCAAGATCTGTCTCCCCTTTGTGCCCAGCACGAGAGGACACAGAGCCCTGGGAGCCCAAGTGACCCCCGTGGCCAGCAGGGTGTGGGTGAGAGGCTGGAGTGCATGGCACAGTGTGGCAAACCACACACAAGGACTTGGCAAGCCATGAGAGCACAGTAACTTCACCTGGAAACAGCAACACTCCCTTCCAGTGGAAGGGTATGTGCCACAAGCATTTATCAGAGCCCTGGATCTCCACTCTTCTGCACTAACAGCTGCTCCAGCCTGTGCTGTAAGGTGAATGTTACCATAGAGGAAGGTGCATCTTTGCAGTCACCCCCATATGCCCAAGCTTCACATCCCTTTAGGGAAGGTGTGATCCCGAGGATGACAAGGATAACAGGCATCTAGAAACTGCCTGGGTCAGATCAGGCTCTGTTTGCCCAACTACAAACCATGAAAAGGTACCAAGAAAATCCCTTCTTGAGATTGGCTGCAAATGGCCGTGTACATAATCTACATTTACATATACGTATAAAAGCTTAATATATATGTAAACTATATTTACATACAAACATATGTTAAAGCCTTTGGTAGGGCTGAATGATCCCTACCAGGCTGAGCTGCTTGAATTTCTCAGGGAAAGACTTAGGTTGCACTAGGGATGTTAAGCTTGAGATATTTATATGAAAAAAAATTTGTATTTTTCAATAGTTGAAATTCTTAAGGCCTTAATCAGGTTAGAGGGATTTAGAAGTTAGATCAATATCTCATCACACAGAATACAGAATTTCTTTTCTAACTGCTTACAATAATGATTTTAAAAGGAAAGAAAATCATACCATTTCAGCAGACTTCTCCAAGTCCACACAAGACATACTGGCAGCCGCGTGCCACCCTTCTGGTTTCCAAGAGCTCTGTGGCATTCCAAGGCATTACTGCAGAAAACAGATGTATTTTTATGGTAATCGTTTTAACACCTTTGACATTGTTTTGTAACTACCTTGGATCCCAGTATGCTTCACAAAGCTGCAGAGAGAGGTGAGGGCTGATGAGTCTAAATTTAAGACGCAGGAAACCTGACTCACTGCTGGCACTGCCAGTGGCTCCCTGCAGGAACGGGTAAATCACCCAGGGTGTCTGTGCAGCACCTCAGCCTCCCCCAGGAGCCCTTCTCTCTTCAGCCAAGAGCAACAGGAGACATTTCCAGGGAATGGGTGAGGATGAGAGCGCTGGTGGCATCCGTGAATGTCTCCATCACCTGCTGCAGTGTGTCCTCACCCGTGTTCCACGGCCACACAAGGCAGTGTGATCTTTTGGTCAGCCTATGGATAGCCATGCTGGCAAAAGATCAGAGTGACAATGCTGTGTGGGCAGGTCAAGCCTAAACTTAGTGCCTTGCTTTAGGCAACCAGTTTTAAATAATAGTGAAAACTAACCCTTCAAAACAAGCAAAGAGCCTTTTCAACCATAATTAAAAACCCGGGGGTATTTTTAGTTTCTGCTCCAAGTATTTTACATTTCTAATGGTAAATGAGGAGAGGGGAGAGTATAGAGGTACCTGGGTTTTGATAAAGAGTTGTATTTAATTTTCAGAGATCCATATGTTTAGTAACCTCTGAAAATATGGTGCTACTGAAAATGGAAACATTTTGATAACCATTTTTAAAAGACCATGAGAAATTTAGAGGTGCCTTTCCTCTGGCCCTGCCCTCAGCTGGGACAATTCCTGGCTGCCTGGGGCCAGGAGAGTTGTGGAGCATCACCCTGCAATCAGCCAAAAGAGCCTCTGGGTTGATGTATGTCTCAGTGGCAGTGTTTGTATTTGACAAATTCTCTGCTTGTGAGACCCACATGTCACGGTGACCCTTTTCCACGCCACTAGCAATCACCAGAGAGGCCTTTCTGGAGGGAGGAAACTGGTGGTGAGTGAAGGATAACATCTGCAAGGTGATGTTGCTGCTAAGATTTCTGCACGGTGGCTTCTGCCACATCCAGAGGCAGCAGAGCTCCTTGGAGACAGACTCCTCCAAAGCCATCTGCTTGTGCGGGTGATACCTCACACACCTCGGTGGGAACAAGCAGAAATCCACCCTAGCTCCCCCCTGACCGGCAACCCAGAGCCAATAAAGGCTAAGCCCAGCCAAGGAATTAAATATCATGCTGGAAGACCAAAGCCCTCACTCCCCTGAAGCAGAAGGTAAATATCTCTAATATTTACAGTACCAAAGTTATATTGGAGAACGCTCCCACAGAGACACTGGTTCAAAGGAAAGTGTTGCTGGGGTTTTGGCTAGCACATGGATTTAGTCCCAGCTGCAAAGCCATGTCCTGAGGACAGGAGGGCCTGGGACAGCCAGGGTCACAAAGCCCCCTGGCTGCCTGGCTGAGGAAGCAGTGGAGCATTACTAAGAGCTGGGGGGAAAATAAAAGAGAAGGACAAAAGTAAAAATACTCAGACTCCCATTTGGCATTAATATTAAAAAAATACTCAACCACCATTTTGTCCTTAGTACAACAGGACCAGGTTACAAATTGGGGGTGCAGCCCTGCTCCATGAATTGCACCATTCTCCTGCTGTCAAATCTTTGATATACTGGCACAGCCCTTAGGCACAGGGCCTTGCCACCTCAGAACAGGGATTTCCTTGGGAACATCAGCTTTGCTTCACAAACAGGTTGATGGCTGGTTTGGATTCACACTTCCTTGCTGTCAGGAAGCCAGGTTTGTCCCATGGCTTGGCTGAACATTGGACCTGGATGCAGGAATGATCTGAGGCTGAAACGATGCTGCTGGTAACAGAGACGAAAGCAACAATTTTCCCCTCAGTAGCTACATCCCCAGTCCTCTGCTACCCTGTTCTGCTGTTGCTCCAGGCCCTGTGATGGTTTAAACCACTGTGGGCTACCATGGAGCTACAGGCACTGAGCATCAGATCCGTATTTCCCAGGGTGCTCCTGACTCAGTCTCAGGATGCAGCACCAGGCTGACAGAAGCTGCCTTATCCAGCACTGCAAGCTGCCTTCCCTAGGAACCGTCTCCTAAATTACGCAATTCCTGAATCTCTTCAAATAATCAAACTTCAGGAGGAAAGCGAGAAAGAAATACCTTGTGGGACTCACTTTGTTTCTGGGGAAATCAAAGGCAGCAAGGCACCAACAAGACAAATCCCCTTCACATTAGCATGGAATTGTGCTCCGCATGCAGAGCCCATCCCACAGCACCGCTCATCCCTGGTGACTCGCAGGAGCAGCTGAGGCTGTGCAGCCCATCCGGAGACACAGCTCCCCTTCACACAAAAAGCCTTGACCAAACCTCCCCAACGCCTCAGCAGTTTCTTTCACTCCCTTACAATGTAGCTGAATGTTTTCAGCTGCCTGTTTCACTGCAGTCCTCCTAACTCCTCCATCTGCAGATCTCGACAGCTTCATCCTCCTTTAGGGTAGGGACTGCCTGCTGTTGCCAGCACTGGATCTGTGCTTTCTGGATTTGGGCCTTGGAAGAAGCACAGGACAGTCTGAACCCAGGGGAGTTCTTCCACCAAAATCTGGGAACAACAGCCTTAGATTGTGTTTGTATCCCCAGTTCCCATTGCTGGAGCAGCGAGCAGTCCCTTCTCCATCCTCTTTTGCCCTGGAATGCTGGCTGCAAGAGTAGGGCTGCAAGGGTGGGGGTGAAGTAGCACAGCAGGGGAGGGCCTCAGGGCAGTCACCAGAATGGCATTCCCACCAGTGTGGGCAGAGAGGTACCTCTTTTTGTTCTGATATAAAACAAAGCCTTCCTAGATTTAGAGCTTCTTGACCCATTTCACTCCTCAGACCCACTCCAGAGCTTTCAGCCTCTCTTTGAGACCTGGAGTCCAGCTCAACCCATCTCCAATATCCCTCATTTTTAATGGCTTCTAATCATATTCCAGGTACCAGTTCATCCTACATTGGATGGAAAGCCATGGATCCCCTGACATTCTCACACATCCCCACCCCGGGCGCTGCCTTCCCCTTCTGCTGCTCAGCACATCTGGTCAGCAAAGGAGCCCTTTGAGTTTCCCTGTTTGGTGTGAAAGCATTTGATTTGTGTTTCACTTTGCTGCAGAACTGAGCGTAAGTGATTTCTCATTGCCAACCACCCCCTCAGCCTTCCCGAGGGGATATTCCTGGCCCCTGAGCCTGCTCTGTACAGTGAATCCTCAGATACCAGTGGCAGCCTGAGCATTTAACATTAATAACATGATTTCCTGGGGATTGGACAGGGAAGATAACCCAGACCACCATATGAACAAACACAGCTCTGAAATGATGAATCAGAGAAACCGGCACTCATTAAATATGTCAGTTCTCACTGTAACAGCCTCCTTTAAACCAAAAAAACAGCTCTTAAGAGACTATACCTGGCGGTCCTCTCCATCCATAGAGAGCCAAGGAGCCTACAAGTACTGACCAGGGCTGGATTCAGAGAAACTGAAGATTTAGTCTTAAAAGCTGCCCCTTTTATGGTCTTCAGTTGTATTTTAGCCTACAGTATTTCAGCCCAGAGCTGTCTGACCACCAAGACTTGCAGCAGTGTCTGAACCTGAGCTCCCTTCCCTAGGCTGAACACGTGCCTCAGGCAGGTGGAGATGCTGAGGGGACAGAAGCTTCAGCAAAAGCAGAAATGTTGCACTGTTTGAAAATCATTTAGCTTCCCATAACTGACCAAAAGCAGCCAGACTGCTACTGAAACCATTAATCTCCCTTGCTCTTCCAGAAGTATAACAGCATTTTTTAGTTGCTCCCAGCCTGAAAGCTCACTTTCCAAATTCCAGCCCAGAGAGAACTTCTGCTGCTGAGCAACAAACCCTGAAATTGGACAGTGAGACACGTGACTGCAATAGAAACAGTGGTACTGCCTCAACTCAGAGGGGACAGGACCAGAGCTCATTAATACCTTCAAGGTGACAGTACGTGAGAAGGCTGGAAATTATTCATAATTTTAACAGAGTTGGAGACAGAGCATTCCCTCACAGGTAGTAATGAAGGAATATACCTACACTTGGGGAAAGTTCTTGGCAGGAAAACTGTAGAGAGCTCCGCAATGAGAGAAACTCATTGGAGAGAAAGAAACTCTGCCTGGCTCAGGCACAGTCCACATTCCTGCGCCTGTTTCCTCTAGCTCAGCTGATATAAAGGATGTCCATGGGCAATGAGGTCAGATCATCATGGCCATACCAGAGCTCACACTTATAACCCAGCAAAGCTAAAGTACAAAAGAAGAGAAGGCCACAAGCTGCCCGAGTGTTTTCACAAATACCATTAACTTTGTTCAGCTTCTGACTAAAGGTATCAATCCATGTGACCAGTAAAAGTTTGTTTTTCCTCCTCCATGCAGAGCAGCAAAATGCACCTCCAGCCATTTCCAGCACACGAAGAAACTGGAGGGGCTGCAGACTGAATGGCTGCTGCTAATTTATTACAGTCAAGTGAACAGCATCATAATCTGCCACTCCCTGTGCAGGCTGATGGGAGAACAGGAAAATAAAGGGGCTGAAGAGGGTTGTCAGACACTTTCTTGGTAAGCTCTGCTCTGCCTCATTGCTGCTGTTGGACATTCTGACCTATGCAAACCTTCCTCAGATCACAAACGTGCGACCCACACGTGTTGTGAAGTGCTGGCACCTCCCTGCCTCTGGGGAAACATTAGAAGAGATCACATTTACTTTTTGTGACCTAACAGGTTCCTTGTATTTCTTTACAGCTTCTGCAGTTTGCAGCTGCAACAACAACAGCCTTCGGCGGCAGCACAGCAGCCTCAGGCCCAGTTCAAATCCATGATTTCCTTCAGAATTTTCCACGGCAATGCTTCCTGCTGTCAGTTTGTGTCTGCATCCCCATCATGATGCACTGGGCAGGAGAGAACGGCTGGGGCAATATTTCCAGCTGCCCTTGGCTTCCCAAGGAGCTCTGGGACTGCTTATTTCAGAGCTGCTTCAATGTTTCTCTCCTGTTTGAGAGTTTCAGTACATGATGCTCTACTTTGGGTAATTAATTTTTAAAGAAGCTGTGTATATTAATGCAAATTCTATTAGTGATGCCTCTTGGCAGCCTGGGTATTAAACACAATGCCAGTAGCATGACAGTCTCCACAGTGGTAAATTACATATATTATTATTTTATGCCACTTTTAATGGTTTTAAGACACCTCCTTAAAATAAACTGGAATTGTTAGTATGCTTGTACTAAAGCACAAAAATATTCCTTCTTAATTTAGCCAAGCATATGTTCCTATTAGAGCTGGAGACGCCAGATAGAGGCTGCCACACGCCATGTGTGGTGTGAAGTGGTGGAGCTGTGTTGCCTTCAGAGCGATTGCAGGGGCTGATACCAACGAAGGCTTTGACTTGCTATTCCTCTGGAGCCATAACTTGATATTCCACACTGGATGATTATCATCAAGGGACAATCACAGCATTTGACAGCAAGCCAAACTACTGTGCAAACTGTTTTGGGGATGCAAATTCATAAATCTCTGCTCGTGTGCTGGCCACTAGAGAGGGACAGAGGAAGATGCTTTGCAAGTGCAAATTGCTGCTTGGAAGAGTTTATAATGCAGGGTACAGTGGCAGCGCTGTCGGCGTTGGATTCAGCCTTTCCACAAGGAAGAAGAAAAATCTGCTGACAGGTTATATTCCACAGCAAATAAATTGTGCTGACTGCTCACAACTGAGCAGGAGTTGGACACAGGAAGGGCACTGTGCAGGATCCAAGCAAAGCTGGATCTTGCACAGCACGAGGTATTACAGAGAGAAGAGAAAAGTAAACAGGGCCAGCACATAAGTGCCTGACCCAGGTGTCCAACAGTTCACTGCTCTACAAGTCCATAAAGCAAGGTAAAGCTAATCAAAAGGTCTCAGCCCCATGTGGGTGTTAAATGTAATGCCACAAAACAGGACAGATGGATTTCTCGTTCTTTCCCATTGTTTTTTTTACAGCAGCCCTCAAGACATGGAAGCAGTTAAGCTCTCAGAAGCCAGGCTGCAGCAGAAGCCCAGCTGCACAAGAAACCTGAACTCAACATTATATCAAAACCTGGAGCTGGCCAGTTGCCCTCTGGTCTTGGTCACAGCTTCACTTCATTGTGCAGAAGGGACAGCGTGTCAGGAGCTGATGTTCTGCTCCAGCAAACACTGTTTTCCATCTCCTACCCTTGACTCCAAAACCTCAGCATCCGTCAAATAAAAGGGACACATCCACTGATAAGGTCAGGCTGCTCTCTGCCCCCAAGGTATTTACTGCTGCTCAGCTGAGTTCACCTGGGTATCTGCACAGAAGGGAAAAGGTGCTGGCTGACAAAACCCAGTCAAAAGGCACCAAGTGCCCTCATGGAAATGATTTGTGACTGGATAGCATTTTGCCTGTGTCAGGAGCCGGCAAGGCGAAATAGGTCAGTTCAGTTTCATGGCTGAGTCCTGTTACAGATGGGACCTTGTGAAGATGTTGCTGCCTGCAGACATCTTGGTCTCTGCATGTGGTATTTTTGCTTCCCTCTGCAGTGCATCAGCTGGGACAAGTCACGTCTGCAAACACCACGAGGCACCAGGCAGTGCATGCACACTGTACCACCACGGCAGTAGCTGGTCTTGCAGCAGGGAGACTGCTGGGAATGGCCACTTCTGTCCCTCCTCACCTGCACATTCTCCAGCCCCTTCCTCACTGAAAAAGTAAAATAAAACACATGCTTTGATATGTAATTACGCAGCAACAACAATGCCCTTCTCTCACTGATGACTCCCAGAAGATGAGCACCAAGAGGCCTAGTCACTCTCTGGTGGAAAACATCCTTGAAAAGCCCCAATATTTCCTGAAGTCTGCCAGTGCCCCTCTTGTAGAAGCCATGAAAGAGGCACTGGGCATCTCTTGGAGTAAACCTAACACAGCACCACCAGTGTGGTGCTGGGAGAGGCTTGTGGCCTCAGGCAGCTGCTTGTGCTCGCCCCCTTAAGGAAGGGTCTTTTCAGACTCTCATTTCCATCAACTAAATGTTCAAAGCAGCTTGGGGGTAGTGGTCCCTAAGGAAAGGGTGGGAAAAGTGCAAAGGAGCCATCCATCACTTCAGGACTGGGAGTGGCTCTCCCAATTTAAGCCTCAGGTCCCAGTTCTGTAAATGCAGGTATTTTGTTCAAGGTCAAAAGTCTTGTTCGATCCCAAAAAGCTGTCCTCATGTCCTTCCTCACCTGTGCCTTCATTCCTCCAGAAAACAGACGGAAGGGAGCAGGGAAAAAAAAAGCATTGGCACAGCTCTGCTGTGGACTACCATATGCTCCTCTGAATCGCCTCTTGTCCTCTGAATAACCAATTCCTGCTCTCTCCACTCTCTCATATGCAGAGGAAAATATCCACACTTTTTTCAGCCATATCACCTGAGGTTTGAAAACCCAGCCCCCTGGCCCTTCCCTCACCCTGCTGGCACAGACCACATTTCTCTTCCCCACTCACTGAGATTTGGTTGGTGGTGAGGAGAGACTTTGGCAAAACACCCTATTCCGAAGCACACAGCATGTATGAGAGATCAGTGGCAATCATCCCATCCATAATGTCAGAATCTAAAGAGAGATTCAATCCTATGATATTTGAAGACTTCACAAGAACAAGTTTCCTTTTTTAATTCGACTTAGGGATTTCCTGTAACAGAAATAACGATCTTCACATTATCCTTTCCTGTTGGAAGGAAAGTGCTGCTCTACAAAACACACAGCAATGCCTCAAAGCACTTCTTACCTCCTAGGAACAAAAGGTCACCACAAGAAAAAGTGCAGGAAGCAGAACTTGCACATTGCAAGGATCAAATGTAGGTCAGCCCTGGCCTGCTTTGAATGTTTTTTTCCTCTGCACTAAACAAAGAGGTTAATTCCACCCCAGGCCAGACCACTCTGGGAGGGAGAGTGGCTCCCCTCCACCTCTTGGCTCCTCCCTAGGCTGCAGTTCCAGCCAGCCCCAAGAACCAGCAGTCAGCAGTGTAACACGAGTGTTTATAAGATCTGAGGGAGTCGTGCTGGCTCTTTTATAGGATGCAGGGTTGGTTTATCCTTGATAATAGTAGTGCCATTCTCACAAATGAACTGGAGCTAACTGGGACAGCAGACCTCTGGTCACACATTACAGCTCACACATTACACTGCAGCTATCAATTCCCCCAGCAAAGCCAGCTCTAACTTCAGTGCACTGAACTGGCCTTCTGCAGACTTTCCCCCATTCCTGCAATGAAATGAGCTTTTGACAGCAAGAGACCCCAGGGACTCACTGAAGGCAACTTCTGCACCTCCATACAGAGAGAGATAAGGCTTTAGCAGCTGCTTGCCAACAGCCCATCCACAAAGCCCAAGAAGTAGAGGAAAAGCTTCCACCGGCATTGAAGTCAGCAAGTGTCAACTCTGATTTGCTAAAAAGCAGGTGAGCCTTGAAGCCTCAAGGGGTATATGGGGAGAGTAGTCAAGAGGGCTGATCCAATCCTCCTCTCTCTGAAACCATCTTGTACAAAGAGCACAGCAAAGCACAGCTCCAATGGTGCAAGAGCAATTTGTTCTCTAACAAAAGGCAAGGGGAAAAAAAAAAGACTCCCGTGAAATTCTGGACAGGGAGGGAAAGAACACAAGATTTCAACAAACTCAGCTTAAAATCTGAAGACAGTTACAGGAAACTCTCTAGAAATGAAAGCAAAAAAAAAAGCAGCTTTCCTGGATGCCAGACATTACTTCAGGGCAGGGAGACTTCTGATTTTCCAAGAAGGAAAGGATTTTGCCTTGGCAGGACAGATCTAAGGACAAAGCAATCCCACTTATTGTGAAATCTCACCCTGCTATCAGTTCCACCCTGCAGGTGCCCAACACCCTCTCTGTAACTGACCTTGGTGCCAGTCACTCCAGGGGATGAGTCTGTTCCTGCCAGACCTCAGGTGCGAGAGTCCCCACACTTATCACAGTCCACCCCTGTTCATCACCAGAGAGGATAAAAGGGACAGAGGGAGGAGGCAACTTCCTCTTCAGATCAAAACTTGTGTTAAAGCAGAATTTCCTCTTGTGAAATGACCAAATTTGGAACACGACTTGCATAAAACTGAGTTCCATTTGGGTATCACCAATTCTGAATCACCAAGTTGTGCTTCAAGGTGCCATCCCTGACCTTTCATGCACTTCAGAAGGTGGTGTTGGCACCTGTCTGCCACAGCCACCTGTCCTGCAAGGCCTTTCCCTGCTCCTCTTGCACTCTCTGTGGCAAACCCCAAATGTGAACGTAGACAACAGCGGCTCAGTGCTGCAGCAGAACCCCTCACTCCCAAAGTTCCAATGGGCAGAGAGGGAAAACCCACTGTCACTGACCCTTCTTCCAGCTGCTTTGAATTTATTGCACCAAGGAAGACAAGGCAACTTTCCTCATTCTGCCATTGCCCTCTCTGCTCAGACCTCACTGAGCCTTCCCCAGTGTCTGTCAGCAGATAAGGAAATGTTCCTTGAAGTGCAGCTTACAGATTGCTGCACAAAAATAGTTTATTTGCTTACGGTGCCAGGGATGCAGCATTAGGGATGCTCTCAAGTCACTCCAAGCATAGTATGGCTACAATACAAGCTACTAGAGCAGAAAGCCTGGAAGGGGGAAGGGAGGCCAAGGAAAAGAAAAATATTTTTTCAGGCCATCTCAAATGCTATAAGCTTTGCTTTATTTTTTCCTTTCCTAATGTGACACAGAAAGCTGCTTGGGAGCCCAGAGACACAAATGGTTCCTACATGGCCCACTTTTTAAATGAAGTATTGATAAAGGCAAAATTAAAACTGCATTTGTGAAGCCCAAATAATAAACACTGCTTTGCATTTATAGCACAAACCTCAAGCTCAAAGATCTTTCATGTTTGTCTTAGTCACTTGGAAAATGGCTTTTGAGGAAGGTTCTAGATACAATGTGAAACCCCAGATCATCACGAATTAGGGCTGCCTACATGGTAAAATTATGCTCATCAACTGAGTCAGCACTGGAACAAGTTTAGCAATAGCAACACTTGATAGACAATAACAAGATAAATTTAAGGTACCACAAAAAGTTTATTACAATGTAGATGTTCTATGCAATGGCTGTCACTAGAAAAATTACTACAGTTTGTAGCTAATAGCTAATTTTCAAAAATGTTTTGCAGCAACTTTGAACATTCAAATGAAAAGTGGGTGTTGTGAAAGTGAAAGCATTTTAAGCCAAATTTTGCTCTTAGATGTGCTGTTATTGCAGCTCCTAATGAGATTTCATCTTATAGCCAAGAAAGAGAGCAGTAACGTGCAATTATTTGTTTGGGGGTTTATTTTAAACTGAAATAATGTTGATTCAGAGCTTGGTGAAGGAGTCTAGTTATATAAAGGGTCCTAGAATATTTAATTTATTTTTTTACACCTGAATCTTTGCAGCAGCCAGGCTTTCATGAAATAAAACTGATGTTAAATTGAGCAGTGCCTCTTTCCCTAAGTGACCCCCTGCGTCACTCCCTCCCACACTTGCCATTCAGCTCCTTTCTCCAAAGCTGCTCCATGCCTTGGTAGTGTTTTAATCCAAGTTTAGCCCTATCCTATGTGGCCACTGACAATCAGTTCCCGAGACTTCTCCTGGCAGAGCTAAATATGTTTGTGCTATAGGAAAAAACAACACCATATGGCAGTTGTTTGATCTCTAAGCAGAAGCTGTTTTTTTGAAAACTGATGAGCTCCACCTGTCTAGAAAGTTTCAATTCCCTCCCAGACACTGCAAAAAGCTTACTTGCACACTGCACATATCCCAGCATCCAGGATCAGGAAACCTTGGAGATTTCTTCCAGGCTGTCCAGATTAGAACTAATTCTTGACACCATCTGCAGTGTTGCTGTTGTCCTCAGAGATGATCAGGGATTGGATTTTCCCTACCAGGGACATTGCCAGTCTTTGATACTCTGACGCTGGCAGCTGATGGGACTTTCCTGTCCATTTCCTGGGGTGCTGACCCCAGCTGCAGCCCCAACATTTGCACATAACCTCAGGTACACGTATCCAGTTACATAAGCCTGACATGCCACATTATCAGCCTGCCTTGAAGAGCCTCTGACATTATCTTGGACTAATTCTGCAGGCCAGTAATTCTTGTTCAGTGTGTCTGTGACATTTATATCTACTCTCAAATCACTTCAGGACATAAAAGGATTCAGCCTTTCTTGGGACACAAAGTGCTCCCCCTGACCTGAAACTGATGCCAATAAGAGAGGAACCAATACCTAGTTTGGCACATTCCATACATTGTGCCATGATGTGGCCTGGATGCATCCATAGGGGAAAAAACCCCCAAAAATCCCACCCCAAAACCTTAGGAAAGGGCATGAAGAGGGGGAGAATAAACACGATCTCCCTGTGCAAGATGCTGGCTCTGCTTGCTTTCTTCATGCTGTGAAACTATTTGCTAAAGGAAATAATTTCACTCCACTTCCTTCATGAAATTACTCTTTAAGTGCTGATTCTCCATCTGGTGCACAGCTCCAGATTTCAAAAGATATTTAGGGATCTAGCTCCCATTTCAAAGAGATGTCTGACATGTTTTTAAAATCAAATTTCTGTCTTTACATGCAACAATAAACAAATGTAACCCTTAATTTTTAAGTTGGGGGAAATGAATTTTAAGAGAAGAGTGAATTAAGAAAAAAACCACACTTGGTCTTGAAGCAAGATGCAAACTTTGATGTGAAAGGAAGGTTATGGACCATATCTGTGTCTCACACACAACAAAACCAGCCATGTGCCACACCAAGGAGTTTACTGGTTTGTAATAGTCTCTTGAGTGTGAAAATAGAAGTTAAACTTTCTTCACATCACACACACTTCAGTAAAGGGCTTACTTTAAACTCACTTGCCACTAACATCTGGCTCCCGGGGAGCTTGGCAGGGAGCCCTACAGGAGGTGCCTGCTTCCACACCATCTAACCAATGCCTGCTTCACGGAGTGGAAATGGAAAACAGCCTCTGTAAAGAATTTTCCTCCTGCAGGGAACTGCTTGTCCAAGCTTCAGAGACCCAGCCATCACATCGTGGGGGTCAGGCACAGCACCACGAGGGCAGGGCAGAAAGGGCTAAGCAGATTAAGACAGGCAGCACTCTGATCCTCAAAACGGTTCCCACCAACCATCACTGTCCCCTGACACCTCTGCAAGCCTCAGACAAGAAAGATTCCTTCACAATAAATAGTTCCCTTGATAAGCCTGAGCTGCTGGCTGCTTGCACATTTTCTCCTTGTTGGTAACTTGAAAACTTTGCACCTTTGCTATTAATTTTCCTGGATTGTTAATTCTTACATTGGCTTTTTTTATCCATACACTCATACCATATTGAAATACACATTCACTTTTTTTATAGAATCCTTCTGATTTTCTCATTCAAAGAAAGTTATTTTAAAGACACTCTAAAATGGAAACTTCTTGAGTCATCCACCCCTAAAGCGTTTTCACTATGATGAGTCTATCCACCAAGGACTCCGACGGACACCAAACCCAAAATGTGAGCTATCCTAAAACTCTTTTGAGTTATAAGCAATAACTGAAGACCAACCTGAAATTTTTCAGTCTCGTAAAAAATGCTGTATACCTCATTTGAAATGTGAGCCAGTCTCCCAGTAGATGAAGGTTTCAAAGAGCTTTTTTGGCTTTTAGATAAGGACTAAGCTAGGACATCATGGCAAAGATAATGTGTTTAACACAAGACATGTAACAAATCAGTTTAAGTCAGTCATATATTCTACTTTTGTGTCAGCATAGCGTTTTACAGAAAATTGTAGTCTTGTTGGAAAACCTTGCTTAGTGTTTCATTTCTCATTGCAGTGCCAACAAACAGCCAGGCAGGTGATACGTGAGGGCTACAAATTCTCCACTGAAGTCAGGCATCACACCAACTCAAAGCAAAGGTAGGTCCAGCCCATCTTTCACACTGTTTAAAAATTAAGGCTCAGCACACTTCCAAGTCTGCTTCTTAGAAATGCTGATGTCTGAGAAGTTTGCTTCAAGAAACAATTAGCTGTCCCATTCATCCTGTGAGCTGTTCATTCAGGAACCAAATGACTGCCCTCCTTTGTATTAGCCAAGATTACTGCTCTCATATCTCAGGATAGCACTCTGCAGCAGCCTGAAGAATCACTTAAAAATGATGTATTCATTATTCATTTCCAGAGTTCATTAAATAATCTTTCATATTTGTTTTCTTGGTATTTTTGCCACAACAGAGTGCAAATAAGCTAACTGCTGGGTCTCAGAGGAGAAGATCAAGGATGTTGATTACCTCAATGTACAGCCTGTGTTCTGCTGGAATTTACAGAAGAGCTTTACTGCTGCTGGAAGCCCCAAAGCACACCCTGGCTAAGCAGCAGTCACTGCCTGCAGTCCACATCATCTGGGCACATCACCAGTTTGGGAAGGGCTCTGAAAGCCCTCACCAGGGCTTTGGCAATAGTGGAGCATAAACCCTAAACCAGCACTTTCCCTTGGCAACAGGCATTCGGGGAGGAAAACAAGCGGCAGGCAGGCGCTATCCTTAGGGAAGCAGGGAACCAACACTCCACCCAGGGGAAACCATCCCCAGAGAGCAAAGGCTGCAACTTCCATCACAAGCACCAGGCAGATGTCTTCCTGAAAGCATCAGAGAACTGACTGATGAAGAAACCCTGCTGAGGAAGAACCGCTGCTATTGGAAATAGTCAGTTTTAGGTTAAAAGGTTATCCCTATCTTGATGGATTTTTCGATCAGAAGGAGATCCCTGCTCTTCTCCTCATGTCCATTTCTGTCACAAGAGGGATAAATCTTGCAAACCAGGTAAGGCCAGGAGAAATCCATTCCCCTTACTGGCAATTGATGCAGGACCAGGCAGTTTCCAGCCAAGCTGGAGCCTGCTGGCCACTGTGTGAGCTGCTTTTATACTGCTGTCCTCAGAAGCCTTTATGTAGTCACTGCATCTGCTCCCTGGGGCTCTGGGGGAGGAATAAACAGCGTCAGTGGCCTCAGGGACCCCACAGTTGTTTTGCAGAAGCTCAGACTTTTATTTAACTACTGCATCCTCAGATGATAGACTGAGGTTATGGCAAGCAGTAGAGATTCACAGTTGCCAGAAGGGCAGTGCTGCAGGAAAAGCAGCCTTGGCTTTGACAGAGTGGAAAGGGAAGGAGAGGGCTGAGGCTGCATTGAACTGTGCTGCACTGCTGGCCTCAAAACACTCTCACTTGTCAGTGCCTTGGTAGCCCTCAGTGTCTCACAGGATCAGCTCCTTCCTGAGAAAGTGCTGCACTTTGGAGAGAATCAGAAAATCCCTAAGGACAGGTAGCATCTCTCCATACCTGGTGTCTAAAGCAAGCTCTTCCTCCCCCTCCAGCTGCACATACTCTCCCCCCAGCACTAGGAAAACAGAATTAATGAAGTGCCCATTGCTGAACACAGCACCAGATCAAAGAGGAGCGCAAAGGAGCACTGGAACCTGTGCCAAGGCAGGGCTGCAGCAGATGCTGCCACATGGCAGGGATGTATGTGTTGATCCTGGTGCTGTGTGGGCTTCCCAGCCATAGCAGCACCAGCTCTGCTGATATTTATGTTGTTTTTCCATGGGACTCTGGTTGATACAGCTTTAAATGGTTTTTTCCCCTTCTTAACATGGTTGCTCAGAATGAGGATGTGAAAGGAGACACAGAGGTCCTGGATCTATCTGTTCAGTTGAGTTGTGTTAGCAGGGTACATTGCCCCTCTCATCAGCTGCCTCCCACCTCATTTCCTTCCCCCACACAACAGTCCCTGTTGTTTAGGCACTAACGAAGGCAGCAAAATGGTTATAGGACTCTGGGGATCCTTTATCAGGAATTCTGTACCTATTTTAAAGGCCTATTTCATTCGCATATGTAAGGACTTCTCTCCTAAGGATACTCCTCAGGAACTAATCCACTTGAGAGAAGGGATGCAATGCAGGTGAAAAGTAAAGTGCTGTCTTTTTGCTGAATTACTACAAAGAGATAATCAATATTTACCTGCACACTTTCTCACCACCCTACAGGACAGCTGCTCCAACACATGGGCAGACATGAGTAAGGGTGCAAAAAAAGGAAAAGCATTGCTAATCCACTCCCATCCCCTTAACAGGGCAAATACAACTATTAAAAAGGCAAAATGGAGACTCTTTAATAAGGGCAGTTGTAGGCAGGTGTTTTCACCTGCCACACACACCATTGACCTGGGCCCAGGTGAGCAATAAGGGCACTGCTGAGCTTCATCCTCAAACCATCACTTGGAGCAGCATGAGGCTCCTTTGGTAAAGCACTTTGTAGACACTTAAGGAATTTACTGGTGAGAGCAGCCTTTGGCTCTCTACTCCCTGCAGGAGAGTCAGAGCCTCAGAATTTGGGTAACTTTGAGAGACAGCAGTTACATCCACATACATATACCAGCACTTTGAGATCCTCTACCAAACTAGACCCAGAAATAGACATGGCTATCTTGAAGATTTGAGGCTCCAGGCTGGTTGGAAAGCTCAGCCTCACTGGCCCACCATGCCTGGGGATTTGGTTGCCTCAGGCCCGGACAAAGCTTCAGATTTATCAGTCTTGTCCTTTGAAAAACAGATGTCAAACATTGATACTGTTACTCTGCTGGTTCTCAAGACTGGTTTTGGTCTGGCCTACAGGTTAAGATCTGGTTCAGCAAGAGGAGACTGGAATTCAGCTAACCTGTGTGTAAGCAAACACAAGGCC
This sequence comes from Rhipidura dahli, assembly GCA_013399225.1. Taxonomy (NCBI): domain Eukaryota; kingdom Metazoa; phylum Chordata; class Aves; order Passeriformes; family Rhipiduridae; genus Rhipidura; species Rhipidura dahli. The sequence continues at coordinate 728,321 of VXAC01008058.1, forward strand.
CTGGTACCCTACACAGGACAGGGGCTTTCAACATCTCTTCTGACACAAATGAGGAGCCAATCCACTAAGTCTCTTCCCTTAGAGACACAATATAACCCACCTTCAATGCCATCTATGCAGCTCCTCTAAAGCCAGCAGAGAAACTATCCCAGCATTTTCATTCCTCTTTTCAGCAGGACACCAATATTCTATACATTCTATGCAGTCATAATGTGGGGGTGTTCTGTAAAGGAAACAGTTGTTGAAAGGAGTTGGTAACAGGAGCGGGATCATTCACCGATGACAACAAATCCAGCTGTCCAAGGTCATTGGTGTCCATTCAGTGATTGATGAAATTATCTGAAGGTTATTGAAAGGCATTTGCACCACACAAAGATTTGTTACCAAGCTTGGCTGGATCTGGGAAAGGCCTAGTGCTAAAGGGAGCTCTCCTCATTTCATGGCTTGAGAAGGACTAGAATGAGACACTGGCAGTGAAGAGACAAAAAACAGCCCCACATCCCTCCCTCAGGAAGGTGATCTTTCCTTTCCAAGGTATCTTTTTGTCAGTCTATATCCCTCCCCTCATCAATACTCTGTGCTTTGGAACATTATCTGAAGGATTAAAGGGCTTCTGTTGCTCTAAGAGGGAGCAAAGCAATGGGCTTGTTCAGACCACTCTGCTTCCAAGGACTCTGCAACTGGAATAATCCATGTGGTCTGCTCTACTGGACCCCAGGGAGCACAGACACCTCTGTTGGGTACACCAAGAGCACTTCAGAGACAAACATGAACAAACAGAAAACTGCCAAAAATAGAGGTCACAGAAATAGGTGCTGCCATGATGGATTTTCCCCAGAAAGTAAACTTAAGAGTGATTCTGTCCCAACACCAGTTAGCAACTGCCAATAATATCAGTCCCCTTCATACTGGGTTAAAACCTGCAATTAAGAATTCGTTCAGCATCAGATCTCTAATTGGTTTCTCCCAGGCTGTGTACACTGGAAACCAAAGATGACTTCAGAAAAATGATGCTGGAGGAAGAGTCGCTTGGGCTCTCTCCTGTTGAGGCAGGAAGTGCAGGAGAAGAAAAGGAGGAAAAATAAATGCTCCACCATCAGAAGAAGAGATCTTAGGGGTTTTACACCTCATATTGACTGGTTTGGCTTTTTGAAACTTGACTTAATAAAGACAGGCTTTCTGAAGAAGCCAGCTGCTGCCTGCCTTCTCCCCCACACCTATACAAAAGCAATACAGAGTGGGCTAAGTTACTGCAGCATCTTCCCTTGCTTTATTTTTAACTCTGTGTCTTCCTCCAGTTCTCGGAACAACTCCTGCACAGCCCTGTCACTTCAGACTCATTTCCCCCAGTGGATTTCAGATTCTTGCGGTATTTCAAGTGTCCATAGATGAAATGTCAGGACAGATTATTTTTCTTGATCTCAGTACCCCTTTCATTATTTATTTTCACTAGGTTTCTGAAAAGTACTTGTTTCTCTGAAAAAAAAAAAAAAATGAGGACAGCAGGGCCTTCTTGTACACACAGTCCTATTTCTTCTGAGCTGAGTTTTGGGGCTGGTTAGGCCACTCTGCTACAGCACAAGTTACACTAAAGTCAATCCCTTAACACAAGTCAACAAATCAGTCTTGGCCCACATGCTCCAAGAATGGCAAATATAACACACTTGGACTTCTTCCATCAAATAAATCATGTCTTGTAAGTGAAGAGGAGATAATGGGGCAAGTTACAATTTTTAGCTCACTTCCACCTGGGATTTTTATCCCATTATCTACTGTTTATATCATTTCTCATTAGAGCACCCTTGTGCCTTATGAAGAAGTCAGCATGTCCCCTGAGGCAGGCTTCAAGATATTTTCAGGATAATATTCCTAGTTGTTTTGGACTCATGGAAGAGCAAAATGCACCACCTCAAAACAATAAACCTACCACCAAGCAACCTCTTGCTCTTGTAACCATCACTGCTGTGCCTCACACGTTTCCCTGAGGCACTGCAGGAAATGTGCTGCAGTCCCTATCAAACACCAGGCTTCAAAGCCTGGATGAAAACGACACGGAAAGACAACAGCAGTACCCACAAGTACCAAGCTATGCAATGTTTTGCCTTTTAACCATACTGTGTCTCACAGGAGAGGAACAGCTGTAGTAACTCACCACAAATACATCCTTTGAATCTCTCCAGACTCCTGCTGAGGCAAGATGAGACCATTACTGCACAAATTCTTCACTTCATGGAGGAAATTGCAACCTCTGCCCAAGCAGGACAGTCCCTGTCACTGTGCTCTCTGATACGGCAGCTCAGAGAATTCCTCTTGTCAGGGATTTCTCTGTCTCAAAAGTTCATTCAACTAGTGGGAGATGAAGACCTAATCCAAGGTTGCCATCAAAAAAAGTAGCGAGTCCAGATGGAAAAGAGTCCCCTGGTGAGTTACTGCCTTCCTCTAGAGAACAAAGCAGTGATTTTAACCTATTTTTTAACGTACCCCTGTACAGCCAAGCTAAGGTGCTTGTTCTGATCAATCTCTGCCTCCACCTTCGAGGGGTAATACCCAGGTACTCCCCCTTTCCCAAACCCCTTCCCTCCATGAATGCACTATTGCTGATTTTTCTTTAGATCTGAGGATTCCACAATATCAAGATACTTTTTTTTTGCTTGACTTTTAATGAAGGCTAAGCAGACAAAACTGAGCATGTTCCTGCTTCACCTGCTCTCCCCCAGACCCCAGTGTTTTTTCTATACAGAAACAACCAGACATGAACATCCAGCTTCCTACTCAGAAAGACTAGGGGATACTGTCACATCCCCACCCAAAGCTTTCACATTTCACCTTTTATGACACACTTCTGTTCTCCACCTGTTTTACATTTCCTAGTATCTTGGGATATGTCAAGAGCTCTCATCTTTCACTGCACAAACCAGAAATTGAACTGAGATTCTAGCTCAAACTTTTTAAAAATTAAAGACAAAATAATTGCTGTGTCCACTGAATCATAACCAGAAGTCCTGAGAGAACAGAACTGGAAACTTTGCAGTACACAGGTGGATTCCCCAAACCAGAGCTCTGAATTTCACTCGCACACAATGATCAGATATTTAATCTTCCAGTCAAGATGTGCAGAACGATGAAAATAAAGACTTTAGATCTCAAGAGAGAAATCTAATCACCATTTCTCAGATCACAAAAGGTAATCCACATGTAGGGAGATTTACCTGCAAAGCTTGTTGCAGCAGAACTGGAATCTCATTACCTCATTCCTCCCATTGCCCTGCAGTTTCCACAGAGAACGAAGGCAGTTTGGACCTGTTTCACTGTCCCAGGAAGGGACCCATCAGAAAGAGTTTGTGCTTTGTTGCTCTCAGTAAGCACTGAGAATTCAGGGGTTCATTTACATTGTTTGACTACTCAGCATCTGAACAGGCTCACATGAAAACTGCCAGACCCAGCAATGAAAAATATTACAAAATTAGGAAAAAGATGTTATATAAGTGAATAACAGTTTGTCCTGCCAAACCAGGTTCTTGCAAATTGTTTTGCAAATGGTGAATCAAGCTCATGCCTTTATTAGCATGGGCTTTTCCTACAAAAAATCTTGCCTAGTTTGGATACTGTCTTCCCTTCCTTTCCCTCATCTACGTTAAGCTATTGATACTTCACTTACATGTACTTACCTACACAGAGCCCAGCCCCAGCGATCCATGTAAGCAGCCTTTTGGAGCACCTAAGCTGATAAAAAAATGGATCATGACTCTTGGCACAGGCCTCCCAGTCTGCACACTGGCTCAGAGTTGCCATAGCAAAGCACTGTTGCTCCACAGGTTTGGGTTCTGAATGGGTCAGTCCTGGTTAAATCTGATGTTTCAAGTTCAAGGGCCATTGGGAGATTCCTCAATGTTTCTGTCCACTGCCTCAAATCCATGGTGTTTATTGTGTGACCTGAGCTACTGCCCACCACAAAACTGCTTCCAGTTGCTATTTTAAGCCCTGATGTGCTGCTGCATCTTTACCCAAGGGACTGCCCAGGTCCTGGCTGGTGTCTGCAAGGCCCTTTAGCAAAGCAGTGGCTGCACTGTCCGACCACGTGTGTCCATCACAGGACATCTATCCATGTTACACTGGTGGCAGCCCTGCCCCAGATGCCAAGGAGGTTCTGGAATGAGGAGACATGCACTGCTTTATCTTCCCATCATCTCCCCAGTTAGGCAGTTACAAGACTGTCTCAAGCAAAGAAAGAAAAAAAATCACAATCAAAATCAATAATTTCTCCCTCAGAGAGAGTCTAAATTATGATCTGAGGCATATCAGTTTAAATTTAAATACCTCCCAGGTCTCTTGGATTAATCATAACCATTACCTTGCACAGTCTTGGAGTTGTCAGCTCACAGGGAAAATTTACTGAAAGCAGAAAAGCAGAGACCAGAACTGGCTACTTTCCACTACCTTTTGCCAGTCTTGCCTATTTTAGGCCACAAACCCACGGGGGCATGAGTATCTTCATCATTACATATATTATATAGCACAAGAGAAGATGGTATTAGTCTTGCTTTAGGCACTGCTGTCATGTTCATTTATAATCGATGGTGTTTTATTCAAATTATGATACACCCACCACTCCCAAAAGCCCCTCCTGGAAAAGGCTATATACCAGGAAAGAAAAATATAGGATTTCTACAGAATGTTTTAAAAAAAGGAATTTATAAAACTCAGTAGCTGAACTGTAATGCTAAGATTCAGATTATGGCCTGCAACTTCTCCTGCATTGAAAGAGAGGGAGAACTTTCACATGCTGTTTTTTGTTACTCTTCAGATGCTGTCCTACAAGCACTGCAAAACTACAGTTTAGCACTACAGAATGGGTTTTTAAAAACCCACAAAAACAAAGAGAAAACAAGAGGCTTCTAGCACAAGTTCTTCCCTGCAGTCTGATTTTCAGTGCAGGCAGGTGGAGCTGAGGGCTCCAGCCAGCACGCAGCATTCTGCTGGCTGGGGATGCAGCAGTCTGCACAGTGATTGCTCAGTGTGCAGAGAGGAATGCTGGCAGATTGGTTCTGAAAGATCTTTAATACAACCAAAAGGATAGACTTCATTTACCCAGAAGAGATAGAAACAGCCTTTTGCAATAATACCAATAAAATCTCATTCAATCCCTACCCCCCCAAATCCCTATTGCAAACTTAAGACTGATTTATCATCAGCTGGCTGAGACGAGCAATTAAAATAGAACATTAGAGGAGACTTAGGTGAATTCGGCACCGTGTGTGGATATGTGGCAATAAATCTGTTCCCTGGCAGTGTGTGGGAGAATTCCTCCCTACTGTGGATTCATACTCAGTATCAGGCAAGGCCTCACTTGCTTATTGCCAAATAAGCAGTGGGACTGCTGCATAGGATGGCAGCATCCCAAGCTCTATATGCGGGAAGAAAACAGTGCCAGGGCTGACTCTTCACACAGGTAAGCTCCATTTCCACAAGGAAATGTCATGCCAGATATTAATGCATGCAGGCTGCTCCTCCCTTCAGCCTGTGCTAATTATTATCTGTTTATGAGGGAAGATAAAAACAACAAATTGTGCAGAGCCTTGACCCCTCCCCCCAGCAAAACCAATCAATGTCACCAAGCAGATCAAGTGAAAGAGAGAAGTTCCAGTACCTTTAGCACACCCAGAAGTTTCTCCAGCTTTCGGTGTGAACAAGGCTATGTTATAAATGGTCACCTATGTAATAGAGTAGTAACAGCTGGAAGTTTTGGATGGCCCCCGGGCCAACACAAGAGGGCACAGCAATGCTGCCCTATCCATGCAGGGCCACATTCCAGCTCCTATCCCAAACACATGTGTGGGAAGCAGGGAAAAAATGGAAAAATCCTGGGAGGAGCCTCCAAAGCTTAGGAGGCAGCATATGATCCAACTCCTCCGACAGCAGCAGGGCAGCTCCTACTCTGCCAAGCTCTGTACTGTGACAATCTCTGGTCCGTTTTCTACCAGCTGTGGCTGGAGGTGTAAGTGCTAGAAGCACAGCTTTCAAGTAGCTGAGAGCTAGAAAGCAAATATGGGCTCCAAAGGGATTATTTTTAATTTCCTTGAGTCTCATGTATTTGGGGCTGGACTCCCAATGAATTCAAATAGCTGAGGTTACCAACAAGCCCGCTGCTGCTAAAATCACCCAAATGAAGGACTCCTACCTTGAAAGGACCTTGGCTCCAGCACAAAACTATTTCTGCCTTAGCATGATCGATTCTGCCACCCTGCTGGGCTTTTGTGCAGGAGAGCTGGGTTCAGCTGAAGGTTCCTTCTGCAGAGAGGCTCCAGTGCTGACACAGAGAGCATCACCCAGTGAGGCATCAGGGCCACGTGCCAGGTGACTCACAGAAGCAAGGGGACACTCAGAAACCAAATCAAATCACAGAAGCAGAGTATTCTGACTTGGGAGGGACCCAAGATCAAAGCCCAACTCCTGGCTCCCCACAAGACATACCCAAGAATGCCACCATGTGCATGAGGGCGTTTGTCCAAATGCTCCTTGACCTCTGGCAACCTTGGTGCTGTGACCACTTCCCTGGGGAGTCTGTTCAGTGCCCCACCACCCTCTGGGTGAAGATGCTTGAGAGTGAAGAGCTTAACTAGCCTCTGTGGGTCTTCTCTGCAGACCTTTCCAGCTCCATGAAAGCTCACTGTCTTCCAAGGATCCTGCCCACTGGGAACAGGAGCAGCTCTGCTCCCTGCTATTCTGCCAGCCAGAAGCTCTGCATTACACTGGGGCAAGGCTGGGGAGGCAGGAGGACCACCCTGACTACTGAGGAATACATTCAGGGCAGGTAGCTCAGGGTGGAGCTGCAGATTGAGCTGAGGAGGGCAGGAGCCTGAGGCAAGAGGCCCTGAACTGGTGCTGACCCCTCCAGAGCTCAATCTGCAGCTTCACCCTGAGCTGCCTGCCTTGAATGTACTCCTCGACACTGGCATAACAGGCACAAAAGATAAGCTGCAACAAAGATATTTTCATGCCCAGACTCATCTTGCATGTGGCTTTGGATATTGCTTGCCTGCTTCTGGAGCAGGCAGAAGCCTCTCCTGTTCCTTGAACTGTTAAAAATAAGAGCCAGATACAAACCTCAGCACATCTTGATCTTGTTCTTATGTGTGCTGTGTGATTGAAAACACCCCAGGAATAATCCATTCCCACAAAACACGTGGGTGGCTGCTTGGGATCCCCTGGCAGGTAAGTGCTCACAAAGTCTGGGGCAAGGACAAGGCAAAAGCCAAGCCTGGAGCACATCAAGTGAGGCAGCATTAGCATCCCAGTCCCTGAGCAGGTAACACACACAACGCTCTGCCCAAATACCACCAGAATTTGCCTGCCTAGCTGCCCTTTTGCAATCAGACAGACCTCACAGCTTCAACTCAGTTGCTTGTACAGGACTCTGCTCCATCCTCAATTCTTCACCTCTTCCTGCCTCTTCTCAAGTGCTCCCCTGAACAAATCTCAGCCTGATAAAAGCAGCCAAGTCCCAGCAGTCTGTCACCCAGAAGACAAGAATCTGCCTAGACATTAAACCTTTCTTCAGGCCTTCCTTGAACTGTGGAAAAAATAACTGGTCAACAGTCATGCTGCAAAGGCTTAACCTCCATCCTCCACCTGCAGGAAAAGTCAAACAGCAAACCATGAATCCAGATCATGGTCAGTTCAGTTGTGGGAAAGAAGCTTCCCTGCAGCTCATTGTGCCTTGGGGGTGCTCCAAGGCATCTCCACACAGCCCCTCTCATTTCTCAGGTGATCAGCAACAAAGGGCCACAGTCCCTTTTCCAACCCTCTGCCACAGAGGGGACATCAACTCCATTTGCTTTGTGCCTTTGCCTCCACCAGGGTTCACATTGCCTGCAGGGAGACACATAGGAGACCCCATCTCCTCTGCTCAGCCTCAGCCAAACTAAGAGTCCAGCTCCCAGCAGAGCAATCCTCAGCATCTCTTGAGACCACAACAGCAAAAAGAACGCCAGAGGCAAAGGCCTATTTTAATCTCCCTGTTATCTGGATCATGCTGGTCATGAGGAACATTACATTGTTTCAGCAGTAGCAGCCACACTAAAATAACAAGAAAATAAACAATTAAAATAGATTATTGTTTCTCTAGTCATCTTTTAACTCCATCCCTTCACCTTGGAAAGGTGCTTGGAGATCACGAGTAAGACCAAGTTTTGGGCATCTTTCAAAAGCATTTCTGACATGAGTCAGAGACAAAAATGCCACAGGCCTGCTCTGAAGCCCACGGCAAGAAAAGAAGCACTGCTGTAGGCACGGAGAGGATCTGGAAAGGCAGCTGAGCCTGATAAGGGCTGTAATGGCTTAACAGAGATTAAGGGTACATTTCATCCTCACCTGCGGGTGTTCAGTTTTGGTCTGGGCTGGCTCTGAGGGACTCCTCTTAATAAAGGGTCTCTTTTTTTGGCAAGTGTGAGAGCTGCAGTCTGACTGTGGGTGGGTTGCTCAGACGGTCTTCCAGTAATGAGGATTTTTGCTGCATAAGAGAGAATCTCTAGGGAACTATTTATAAGTGATGCAACAGGAATCCATATAATCTCTCAGCCCAAAGCTGCCTGCAGACCTGTGTTAAAGCCCACAGGAAATTTTGGATCAGATCTCCACATTCTCCAGTCCTTTCCTCTCATTTTCTTACACTGCAAGAGCACACCTCAATCAGGCACCATGAAAGCAGCTCCTCAGCATGGCAACACCCCCAGGCCTGGCCTGTAACAACCCCTGCCACACCAGGATCAGACTTCACAGCAGTGCAGGTGGTCAAGTGTTATAACACTCCAGTGTTTGGTACTTGCACAAAAAATGCAGATTCAGCAGCAAACTGATATCTCAGATTCAGCTTCATATTATGCATATACCTCATGTGAGAGCAAGGCTCACTCATTACTCAAGAGGAGTAATACATATACACAATATAATCGTGCATATTTTAGAAACAGGCGGGTCAAAGAACACTCCTTAAAGGGAGTTAATTCTTAACTCCTCCAAGGAGTTAATTCTTAATTCTTGCTCCTCCAAGGGCAAGACTTAAGCTGAGAGAAGTACTTTTCTTCAGAGGAGCACTGGTTTCTCAAAGTATTTTGAGCATTTGTGAGTTTTTTAGGAGAGGGAAGGAAGAAAAAACAACACTCCACATTCAGAAGATGGGGAGTCCTTGACAGATTTGTTTCTCTCACTTGTAATTTTCAGCAAGTTTATCAACTGTAAAAAAATATAAATTATCTGCAGAACACTAGAAGGGGAAATTGAAATAACTCTCAAGAAGTTACCAGGGCAGTTTTCCCTCCCATTTTAGAGACAGATGAAGACATTGATTCATAAATCCTCAGAGAGTATTCCTGTTAGAACAAGGATGCATTAGACTCCTTTTTGCCTCAAACAAGGCTGAGGAATACTGCCAGGAGCAATTTTAAACCCAGTGTACATGGAATCTGAGGAACAAAAACGGTTAACACCTTAAGCTACATATTTGGTCTATCTTAAAACTCAGTCCCTTTGTATAGAATGAACCTGGCCTCCTTTGAGTCACCTGAATTACTTCAGATGCGCATCCATGTGACAAAGCTGACATCACAGCCCAGAGGAACACTTCCCATTTCCCCTGGAGTGGGTTCCCTGTCTGATGTAGTCCCTTTTTGGGCAGAGATCAAACAGACACATCAGACTTTGCCAAGAGCCCTTAGTGACAGAAATGAGTCTCCAAAAAGATCAGCAAGTTTATACTTTCCCTTTGTCCAGCGAACAGAAACCTCCTCTCCAGGCAGTGGCCCTGTTGGTTTTCCAGGCTCTCCTTGGAGAGGTAGATTACAGAGGCAGCACCAAGTCCCATTGGGCAGATGTATAGTAAACAACACACGAAGATGGAAATATTTACAGCCTTAATAGGGAGGAAGAAGCAACAGGAAGAGAGGCAGAGACAGATTCAACCCCCATTTCACTAGGGGAAGAGCATCATGTTCTGTGAAACAGCACCAAGGACTGTGCCAGTGCTCACAGGTGGGGGGGCTGATGCTTTTGTAGCTCAGCCCAAAGCACCAATTTTCAAGGTGGAAGTGACTTTTTCCAGAATGGTACAGCTGTTCAGTATCCAGGCTAGGAGCAAAAGCCAGGTCCCTTCCCTTCTTCTAGAGCTTGGCCTCGTCCTCCGCTCTGCACAGCAAATAGCAAGAGGATTTGCCAAGGAGAGAGAACATTTTCTTGCACAGCAGAGTGAAAATTGGAGGAAAAGGTGTTATCCAAAAGGCAAAACTGAAACCCTACAATAATAATCTTGTGATGGGCAGTAACACTCACGGGCTCGGTAAGGAACAGCAATCCCATTTGTCTGACACACTTTGTATTAATTATCTATGTTGTGTAAAAGCTAATGGTGAGCAGTACAGTCCTAGGATCTGTAAACTCTGGATCTCAGGGGAAAAAAAAAAAGGATAAAAGCATTATGCCTGTCTGCCAAAGGCCTCACCCTTAGCTACTGAGGCTCCTAACCCTGGAAGTCCTCTAACACCACATGTATTGGATTTAGTTTGCATAACCAGGCAGAAACACCAAATTTAGTGTAGTGGTTTTATGGTCAATTTATGCACTATTTCCTGATTTCTTTTCTGTGAGATAAACTATTAGGAGACAGCAAAGCAGGCACACAATTTATATGCTATGATAAAGTTTATTAACAGACCTAAGAGAAAAGGAAAGAAAAAAACAATCAGAACAAACAGTTAGAACTCTTCTTCTCCCTCCCCCTCCTTCTCCTCTCCCTCAATCCATGTTGCAGTTCTTAAGAAAGGAAAAGGGTTTCTTCCTGCTTTACGTGGTTTTCCAAACTGCCACCGCCTGCAGCAAAAACTATCTGCAGTAATGTAAAGTCTTTTTCCATAAAACCCTCTCACGGTTCCTTCAACTCTAGAACATGGGCCAGCCCATGGGGGTATTACTCTTTCGGATGAGTAATTGTGGCTTGAAATTCTAAGGCTTTTTCCTTCGCCACCAAGTTTTAAAAGCCTCTGCTTTTCTGAAAAAACTGGCATTGGGCATTTTCTTCACAACCTTTAAAAGCCACACATCAAAATTGTCCATCCCCCATGAGTTTTAACTGGATTAAAGAGACAAACAGTCTGGGATATTACAATATTCATACCACAGCAAGGCAAGGAGTCTTTTAAGCTGCTCGCGAGGAAGCCGCGGCACCGCCCCTTCCTCCCGTGGCCATCGTGGCTCCGTCTCACATGACAAGGTTTTCTCTTTCTCTCTCTGGCTTTGGAATCACCATGGTGGAAAATGTTACCGTCCCGCTTCGCTGCTGGATACAGGGCTGTCTTCTTCAGTTCGACGTGCAGTGTGTGCTGGCAGCTGCGAACTGCAGGCTGCGGGCCCTTCTGTCAGTGCCCCGCTGGTCCCGTGTGGGACAGACCCAGTCCCGGTGAGACCGCGCCGGAGGGAGCCCGAGGGCCGCCCCCCCCAGAGCCCCAGAGTCCGTGCTGTGGCTCGGGAAGGGGGCAAGGGCAGGGACACCCAGCCCAGCCCGGCCCGGCCCGGCCCGGCCCGGCGGGGGCCCCGGTGGGGCTGTGGCTCCGGCCGCCACCCCTGGGCCGGAAAAAACTCCCCAAACTCCCGCCTTCCGCGGGATCTTATAGGTAACATTGAGAGAAACGCGATTCGACCAGGCAACTGTCTGTCATGTCGGGGTTAACCCATAACACCACACCTGGAACCAGGCTCCAAATTTCTCTCAGAGAAGGACTCAGCTTAACATTAAGTTTTTCACTGAAAGCAGCAGATAATGGCCCTGACAAAATGAGGCCTCAGGGGCAAAAGTATCCCTAGGACTGTGCCTACATCAAGAAAAAAAAATAGAATTGTATGCTTGACTGGACTGCACATTTCTTTTTTTTTTCTAACTGAGGATGATCTAAAGTCCTGTTGTGTGGCAGGCAGCTCACAGATAAAAGACTTAATGAGTGAGGAAGCCTTTCCTTTTCTTTTTCTGAATCACTCCTATGGATGCCCAAGACTATTGCAAATTATTGCATCAACACTGAATCACTCCCTCCTTGGCATATTTAAGTACAATTCATCCCTGTTGGGGTTTGAAAGTTTTCCTTTTCGGTTCTTCTCCCTGGTGGAATTTTTTCCCTGGGTGTGTTGCAGAGAATGATGGCTGGGTGATTACGAGAACAAAAGGGGAAGGCCAAGCAGGCTGCCCGCTCTGGCACCTGGGGGTGGGAACTCAGCTCGGAGGGCCGGTGGGCACTCAGCGTTGGTCACGAGGTGAGGAGAGTCTGCTGCCTGCCGTGGTGGTGAGGACAACGCTACGCTGAACCTCTGCATTTCTGGCTGCTTTCCTTCTGTGGGAGAAGCCCCGGGATTCCCGAGCCTGTTTTGTTCCTGCCCTGCTGGGAGTCGGGCTGTGGCCACCGTGTCCCTGCTGCTGCTCTGAGCCTGTGCTACACTGTAGCCCGTGCGCCCTGCCTGCCGAGAGCTCCCGGGATTTCTGCTGCGGCTCCGGACTCATCTGCCGCCCAGAACTGGTGCTCGTCTCTGCTGTTCCAGCCTGCTGCTCCCGAGGATTCTGCCGGACACCGGACCAACTGCCCAGTGGGGTTTGTGAGGCCTTTGTTCCGTCCCTTCCCGGGACCCCGAGCCGCCATTGCCTTGCGAGGGCCGAGCTCGCTCCGGAGCGCCCCCTGCAGCCGCGGGGGAACCATCGCACCCGCCCTGCTCGCCGGTGCACAGTGGGTGGGGTTCTGTTTGCTGTCATTGTCAGTTATTGCTGTCTGCTTGTGTTGGTTTATATATATATATATATATATATATTAGTAAAGGACTGTTATTCCTATTCCTCACATCTTTGCCTGAAAGCTCCTTTATTTCAAAGTTATAATAATTTGGAGGGAAGGGGGATTGCATTTTCTCTATTTCAGGGGAGGTTCCAGCCTTCCTTGAGTGACACCTGTCTTTCAAACCAAGACAATCCCCTTCAAAAATTTTTTTCATTCAATTGAACCAAAAAAAGTATAACAAAGAGAAGAAAAGGTACAACATGCTTACTTTCAGCATTCCAAGTCACATAGTCTCAACGTGAATTTTAGCTACACAACCAGACAGCAGCACCAGTTGTTACATCAGGAGTTTGGAAGCAAAGGAAAAAGAGCAGGTGAAGCAAGCCCAGGAGACATCCAAAAGGAAAATACCTTTAAAGCTCCCCTGAATTAGTGACACTTACCTCTTTGTTCCATTTTGTGCCTCTGGGTTTCTCTGAAATAGAGAAGAGCAATTATGAAGTGACCCACTTTCCTCCTGTTCAGTGTAAGGAGGAAACAGGGGGAAGGGGAAGAAGGGGAGGAGAGTTGCAGAAGGGTAATATCAAAGGGTAGAGAAATAAAAAACCCAAATCCTTATAGCAGGTAGGAGGATAAATTGTGATGACCCAGTTTAAAGGAAGAGCAGGAACTAGACCTACTAACAGTCAACACCTTCCCACGCACTCTAAGGAGAGGAAACAGCAAGGGAGAGGAAAAAACTTGGTGCTTACAGCTCCTCTTTAAGCTACAAACTCGTTCCTCCAGGACAAAGTTTGTGCAAAGGAAGTTTCATGACAAAAGAACATCTGTCTCTCACCAGCCCTTTCACCTGTGTAAGGGAGGGGTGCAGCCACAGTCACATCCTGGTGGGGATGGAGCAAATCAGGGCCAGGTGCAAAAAGTTAAGGTCAAAAGAGCTCAGCCATTTCATTAGCTGAGGCTGCCTCATAGGTGAGGGTGGGAGATATATCAGGATGCCAGGAAAATGGCCAGTGTTTCTCCTTGTAAAAGACCCAAGTGCAATCACGTGTGCTAAAGTCGGAGGAAGTCACCATGGTGGCATGGTCTGAAGTGGCAGCTCTGGTCTTCATTTTGGTGTGGGCCAGCATCCTTAGGATATCCTCATCTGCTGTGGCTTTTGCCATTTACTGTGACAGCTGATGGCCCTGAACTGATATCTCTGCAGGGGACCCTAGGGGCTGTCTATCTTATGGACAGAAACCAGTAGCTGGGAGGAGAAGCGATGTTCTGGTTTGCTTTACATTTTTGCTTCAAGATTAGTGAGGTTTCTGTTTCCCTTCTTAAATCCCATTTACCTTGCTCAGTATAATCAGGCACTTCACAACATTCAAAAATGATTCAATAAATACTGTAACAAACACAGGTATTGTGCAGTTGGCAATTATAACCATAAAGGAAGGACCAGCCATACCCTCATCTCCAAGTGGGTTATTAAAAATCACAAGCCAGCTCGTTGAACTCATCACAGCTCCACTGATTTCAAAGCCTGCACACAAAGAGAATTGCACTTCTCTGTTCCAAACCTCCCAGTTTTAAATAGCCTGAGTTTCCTGTAAAGAAGCAACATCCCCCAAAAGCATAACCTTGTTAAAAATATGAGTTAAACCAGCACCTTTATTTGCACTCACTTAAAGATTAATGGTCAGAGTACATTGCTAGAATCACATGGGGAATTGCAAGTAAATGACACTGAGTGCTAATACATTGGTGTGTGCCACCGTGTTTTTGTGCTCACGGAAAAGTTAGGCAAAAGAAACTGGAGACTGCAGCACAGAATAGCAGTCAATTTACCCAGCACGCTGTAAAACCCAACAGTGGTGGGACAGTGAAAAAGACCTAAAAGACCAGATTGGAAAATGCATATTTTGAACTCTTCCCACGTCTTTGTTCTTGCTGTTCCTATAGGTGCCTCTGATGCTCCTCCATGTGTGCACAAGGCACCGAGTCGCTGTGGCTGGAGAGAGCTCGAGCTCCCTGCTCCAGCCTGGCTCTGCAGCCCATGGCCTGAAGCAGCCTGAGCTGGGCTGACATCTCCTCCTTTTCCCAGGCTTGAAGGTAACTCCTGGTTGATCACAGCTTCACCCAAACAGGCCTCACACAGCCTCAGCAGGACTCAGAAGTGCAGCTGAAGGAGCATTGGGTGTTTTGTCATCAGACAGAAATAGCTGGTGCCTTTAGGTGCCCTTGAGTTTGCACAGCTGCCAGAAGGAGTTGTACTATGATTTGATGTGCACGTCTCAGTTAAGCCTGCGCCCTGCTTTGTGGGACCTCTGTCCTTGCTTAATTCAGCATTTAGGCAGGTTTCTGAAATGGTTCCCAAATTAAGGTCACACGCACAGGAAGAGAATTAAAATCTGATGATGGTTTATTTTACTAAATCAGGGTTGTTTTAAATTAAAAATTGGAGTTTAATCCTTGCCTGCTGTCTCAGTCACAGGAACATAGAGAAAGCTGTTTCTATATCCTCTTTCCTCTATAAAATATAGATCAAATGGACTTACTCCTCCTTCCTCTGTGTCCAATACCTTTGTGACTCTCCTGGACAGAGCTTTCTTCTCATGAAAGCTGAGCTGGGCCTAAAACTCCATTGGCAAGGTTTCTGGAGACCTCAGACCAGTCCCACCTCCATGCCAGATGATAATCCTCAGAGATGTGGTTATGTTGTGACTACTTCTCCTTTGCATACAGGATAATGGATGTTAAAGTCTGGCATTGCAGGAAGGGACACAGTTATAGTGCAGGTGTGAGAAGGACCCAGCCATGGCAGGGGGAGGTGGGGGCAGCAGTGGAACCCAGACTCACCAAAAAGCCCTGGTTGCTTTTTAAGCAACTAGCCAGGAGCCAGGTACCAAAACACCTTTGGGGATCTGGCTCTGCACATGTAAAAGAGTGATCAGGAAATCGGTGAGGACTCATCTCTGAGGGTTTTTTGTTACAATTGTGTTTTAAATCTGTCTATTTTTGAACATAAGCCTCAGAGGAATCTTGGCTTGGCCTAAACTGGAGCACCCGATCATAGACAGGTCCTTAAAAAAGCCCACAGCTTGACTGCTATCTAGAGATCCTGAAAATGCAGGCAAAAATTAGGCCTAGCCGTTCTCTGAAATTTAATCAGAAGCAGCCTGGGGCACATAGATGGAAGTACTGTTGATGGTCAAAATTCAGAGTTACATAAAGAGCAGTAATGACAGAAGGTAATTAGGAGTTCTGCATAAAGGATTCCATCCTCAAACTGTTCTTATTGCACAGCCCATATCAGACTGGGGCATGCCTTGGCATCTCAGCCTGGGAAAACGCTGGGAGATGTTCAGTGCCAAAGCAGGTACATTTTTCCTCTCTTATTTCCTTTATGCTTAGTTCAGTTTCTTTCCCAGCCACATACTTGAGGCATAAATGAGCAGCACTTGGATAAACCAGATATTTCCCTCTCTGCTGAAAAATAAAAAAAAAGGAAATGTCTGAGGAAGGTGGAGAGAATCAAGGCAGTCTTTGCGTTACAACTGACTCCAAGAGAGCTCAGGAAATAACATCCAGGATCTGGTGGCACTGTCAACATTTTGGTGTTTCCCTCACTTGGCTGCCTCAGAGCCCAGCTTTGCAGCACACAGGGGTGAGAGCTGGAGACTGAAGGTGACACTGTGAGCAGCCAGGAAGCTTCCACTGCCCACAGATCTCAAACCATAGACAAAACAAGGACTGTTCTGTCCCCCTCTAAACCTGCTGCAGGCTCTGCCTGTTCTGCCCTTCTCCAGCTCCTGGCTGGTAATGTGGGAACACACATCATGCTGCTGTCATGCAGGAAAGCATGTTCCCTGCCTCATTATTCATGGGCTGTGCCCACAGGTACCGGTTGTTAAGCCCGTTGAATGTTGGCCTGAATAATTAAGAAGGAGCTGAATCATTCTTAGACCAAATCCTGGTATTCTCTCTCCTCCTACTTCATTTATAGGCTTCACTTCTCACAGCTCCCCTGTACACAGTGTGAGGTGAGTGTTCAAATACTACCAGATAGGGTCAATAAACTCCCTGTGTGGTTTTTATTTATTTTTTTTATTTATTCTCAAAAGATGCCAAAGAATCAGTTAAAATTGCTTAGTAGCACTTATTGCGACAGAAATCCTGGCGCTGCAGTGCAAAAGCCTGCCCCCCTCTGCATCTCTCAGGATAGAGGCATCCACACTCCTGAACAACACAGGATCCAACCCTTCCCTTGCTCATTTTCAGAATAACTGATGGAAAGGTAGTTTTTCCTACTAAGCTTATTGAGCGATGTTTGTGATCTATTTAATGATTTTGCCCTATATTGTTTTATTAAACTATGTGATTTCTGCTGCAGCAGAACTGGAAAATGAATCTTAAATTGAACCCAGTTTCCTCACTAGAAAACTACCTTTTCTCCTCCTCCCACTCCCTCTCTGCTTTCTCTTCCTTTCACCATTCCTTACATCTCTTTCCCCAAGCTATACTGCATTTTATTTTGCCTTCACTGCATTTTCCTCCCTGACTTTTGATACAAGGAGCCAAATTCATCCCTGCTGATATCCGATGGACTGAAATTCTTTTCCTAGGCATTACTGGGCTGAATCTAAACCCAACCAGCATTTGCATTGCTGGTGGCTTAGCCAAAACAACAGTTTATAATCTCTTTTTTCCTTCCGTTATCTACCGTTAATATGAATTATTAATAAGTACTAGTATTGCTCTCTCGAAAATCATATTTATTTTTAAAGCACCTATCAGCCAAGCTGTCTGACTGAGAATTCCTTTTTAACGTTCTGTGTGTGCTGGGAAGTTGCACGATGCCTGCACACGAGCAGCCTGGATTCCAGAGCAGAGCTCGCTCTGGGATTCCTCTTGCCATCTGCAGTGCACACCTAACCCGAGCGCTGGGCACGTTTAACCCGTGCGGGAGCCGGCCAGGAAAGGTTTGTTTTCCCAAACTGCCCTTTATGACGCTAAATCCGTTTCCCAATCAGGCTGCTGTTCCAGATCCCTCACCTGGAGCGGGGATGTCTGCACAGTGTTAATCTCAGGCTGTGTTTACAGCCCGTGAACATGACAGGTTCTCTCGTTCCCTGAGGTTTCCGTGTGCACAGCTCATTAGATACTCCAGTGCAGCAGGAAGCCCCTCTCGACTGAGAATTCCTTTTCGTATATTTAGCAAACTTTTGACTGCTTCCTTTCAAAAGAGACTGAAGGACATATTTTCGTAGGAAGAGGGTGAGACTCACAAAGCACGATCTACTGTCACGTTTTTCTGTGGGGAACTACAGAGCAGGTGGGGAACTACAGAGCAGGGGAGGAGGAATCACCCGCAATTCTCTTTCCTTCTCCCCCGCGCCTCCCTCCCCTCCCCGTCCCTCCCCCACGCCCATACAACCATAACACGAGATGAACGCGCTCCAAAATACAGCTGCATCGCCTTCCCTCTCTTCCGGTTCTCTTCGCCTTGGCAAAAGGGGGGGACAAGAAGAGAGGATGAGGATGGAATTATCGCTGATGTGGAACTGGTGTTTTGACTCTCTCATCCGCAGGCTGTTTAGAAAAGCCTGCACGCAGGGTGTGAGTTAAACACAAGCAGTGCTCGCTTGTTGCTCGCAGGAGAGGCTCAGACAGGGAAGAGGGAGACATCGCTGCTCATCTCCTGGTCTGGATGGTTCCACAAATGAAAGCACTAAAGCTTGTGGAGTGAAAGGGAAAGGATGACTGAGGTTACAAAAGACAGCGTCGCACTTCGACTGCAATCCCCAACCTTCATTAAGATCCCCATTAAGACATAAATTTTACAAACATACATAGTTTTGTATGAAATGAAAGGATTTCCTCCCCATTAGAAATCACACTGGAGACAGCTCCATTTACTCCAAATTAGGTACGCTCAGAATTAATTTTTTAATTAATTCATGATAAATAAGCCAGACACTTTCCTGGAACAGAGTTACCGTTTCCTTCCCCGGCAGCAGTGGGATGTGCTCACTGTGCTCTGTGTGTGTTCATATACATGCCCAGGCATTGTTTTTAATTTCTCTCTCTCATTTTTGAACCTCTCCCTCAAATGATCAGTTAAAGCACATGTCCTTAGCCATGGATTTCCTTGTGTTTGGCTCCTCCGACTAAGGAGGGGGGAGAGAGGAGAGGGAGAATAAACAGATTAACACACTTAGACCCCTGGCAGGATGTTCTGAGAAATAAAAAGAGGGGCGAGAAGGCAGAATTCGCACATAAAAATAGAAGCCCACGTAGATTGGCCATATATGGAGTACCGGGGACTTCAGAGGGATACCCTCTTCGGACCACCCCTTTGGCGGAGGAAATCGCTGCTGCGGGAGGGCCCCTACCCCCCTGCCCGGGCGGTTCGCCCGCAGCCGCCCTCAGCCCCCTGCGCCGATCCCGCCCCAGGGAGGCGGCGGCGGGGCGGCTGCGGGAGGCGGCGGGGCCGGCGGAGGGAGCGGTGCGGCGGCGATGACTCAAACCCGCCCGGCCCGCTCTGCCCCCTCCCGCTCCCCCCGCCGGGGAGGGCTATTAAAAGCTGCTGACGTAGGAGCGGACGGCCATCTTTGATGAGGGCACGGCTCCCGATCCATTGAAGAAGGAGACCCGCGGAGGTCAGCAGCCTTCTGTCCTTGCCTCCTATCCAGCTGCGGCACCGACCCACCGACCCCGCCGCGCCGCGCTCCGCCAGCCCAGGTAAAGGTGGGAGACCACCGCGGGCACCGGCTGAGTAGGGGTAGGGGGCGGTATTGACGAAAATGAAATGGAAAAAATGATGTATTCAAAGTGGGACCCGTTCGGCTTTTTGTCTTCAGCCTCTGGGCTGCCGCGGGTACAGCGAAAGGCAGGGAGAAGGGAGTAATTTTGCCGCCAGTCTCATCGCCGGCTGGAGCCAGGGGAGGCAGCCGGGCTGTGCCTCTCGGCCGTGCGGGCGGCAGGAGGCCGGCGGAAAAGGGAAGGTCGGAGGAGAAGGGGAACCAGCGCCATTCCCAGCTCGGAGCGAGAAGAAGGGTCTTAGGGCGCTCTGCGCTGCTGGGCCGGACCGGGCTGTGCCGCCCGGGGCACTGCAGCGCCCGCACCGCGCCGGGCTGCGGCGGAGCTTCAGTACCGCGGACAGCGCCGGGGACGAGCGGGACGGAGAGGGGATGTGTGTGTGTCTGTCTGTGTGTCCGTGCGTGTGTTCAGCACCGCGGACAGCGCCGGGCCCCGCGCCGAGACCGGGGGGTGAGAGCTGTCTCTGTCTCTGTCTGTGCGTGTGTGTGTCTGTGTCTGCATGTGTGTCTGTGTTTGTGCATGTGTCTGTCTGTGTATCTGTGTGTCTGTGTCTGTGTGAGCGTGTATGTTCAGCACCGCCGCCGCGGGAGCTGTCGCGGTGCCCCCGCGGCGGCAGCGGAGGCGGCCGTGCTGCAGCGCCCTGCGGTTCCGCGCCCGCCGCCCCGGGGCTGCCCCCCCGGACACGAGACTGGGAAGCGATTCCCGACTCGCAGGCAGCTGTGCGCCCTCATTCCAGGACAGGACCGCGAGCAAGAGTAGTTGTGGTTGTGCAGCTCAGAGTGACAAGGGGGAGAAATAAAATTTTAAAACAAAAACCAAACAAACAATATAAAAAGGCAAATAACATCAGTTCCTGCAATTAATCGGCGTTCGGCACTTTGGCCCCTCTCCTTGGAGAGGTGTTTGTGTAAGGAAGGCGGCGGGGTTACATAACGCCCAGCCCGCAGGGTCTCCCCGGGGCCGGGCACTGCCCGCAGGGACCACCGGCAGCCCCCGGGGCTTCCCCGAAGCCGCGCTCCATCCCCCCAGCGCCGTTGCTCCCCGGGAGCTCCGGGCACTGCGTGCCGCGGGCTCCAGCGCCGCTGTGCCGTGACACGGCGGGGCTGAGCCCATGCCGGCCCCCCCGCCCCGGTCTCCGCGCTGCGGAGCGGTGCGGAGCCGCCGCCTTATGTAACGCGGGCTGCTCCGTCACGACTCCTGGCCCCGGCTCCTCCGACGCCGGCGGTGTTCCCTCCGCCCGTCCTTTCCGCTTCCCGGCACCCCAACCCCCCCAACCCCTCGGTGCGGCTCCAAGTTGGTAACTTCGCTGCTTTTTTTTTTTCCTGCGGGGCGAATAAACAAGGGGAGAAAGGGGGATTGGGCTGCGTGTCCAGACACTGCGCTGCGTAGCTGCGTCAAACCGGAGCCGCGGGATCTGCCAGATTTACGTGCTTGGCTTGAATAATTGCTGCTGGTTTCGTTCCCAGCTGAAAGCGGAGCGGGGGGAGAGGGGGGCTGGTCTGCGGTGGGGCCTGGGGGTGGCAGAGCAGCTCCACAACCCAGACCTGTCTTCTTCCAACCCCGACCGCAGCACCCGCAAGGACATGCCCGTCCCACATCCCCACCTCGTCCTAGCTGTGGGCATGGAGCAACTCCCCCATTGATCAGCACGAGGATGGTGTGGGGCAGCCACCCCTGGGGATGGCAAGGGAAGGAGCCATGTGGGAGATGAGTGCTCCGGTGGGTATGGCTGGGCAAGTGACTCTCTCTTAGGCTCCCAGCCCCCTGCACATCCCTGCAAATAAGCTAATCTAGGAAAAAGCAGCAGTGGTTTTCCATTGCTGCTGTATCGCGCAGAATGGGTCAGCCAGGAGGTGACTGCTGAAGAGTTTGATTCCTAGGATAGGTGCCAAAAAGATAACAGAGGTGACCAGACCAAAGATGCAGGCAGGCCTGATTGGCAAAAGCAAAAGCTTGAGGCTGCCTCTGAAGTCAAGAGGAGTTGCAGAAACTCAGGACATTACAAAACCAAATGCAGCTACATAGCAGCCCCCAAATAAATGCAGCCTAACTTTCACAGCTAACTAGAAAATGAGAGTGGCATTTCTGAGAGCTCTCGGGACCAGGCTGTGTGTCCATTGAACTCATGGGGGCAGTGAAAGAAAGAACAGCAGAATCCAGCCAGTATGAACCCTCAAAATACATCTAATGAGATGCAGCTCCACTTCGCAGATTTATTGCACTGGAGGTGGGAGCTGCTTTTCAGGTTTAAGGGAAAGCTTTTCATTTTTCTCCCTATGCTTTAGGTATGGCAACAAATAGCAAGACTAAAGTACTAAGGCAAATGAAGCACAGCGTCTACCTAGTGCTTGCACTGCTTTAACTAAGTGAGGTAATGAAACAAAATGCTCTTCCTGTCTGTGTGAACAACTTCAGCAATTTTTATGTCTATGTGTCACAAGGCTACAGCTGCTGCATTTGTAGCAACCCTCAGAGAAAAATATAAAGTATGGCATGGTGTAGGGCTCACTTTGCTAATGATTTCTTCTCTCAGGAATGAAGAGCACAAACTGTTTTCCCTTTACCTAGGCTTGTTGTCACACAATTACTCTTTTTCTTGAATTTTTTCTCCAAATCTCTGTCATAATGTTTTATAACATAAGGAGGGTACTTTCATCTGTACATATTTGTACACACACACACTCTTTTAAGAGGTTTTTAGGGTTCTAAGCTGAGTAAACCCACAACAGATCCAGGCTGACTTTGCAGCACTCATTGGGCAGAGTGCATTTTTCTGTCTGTGGAGTTTCATGCCCTGCGACCAATGCAGTCACCTTTGGGCAGGGCCAGTGCCAGGCAATCTGTAACAACAGACTTGTTCCAGCATTTTAGAGCTTTAGAGTCTAAAGCAGACAAGAATAATGTGCTGCTGGAGAGCTGCTGCAGGATGCACTTCTCAGGCAGATCATGATTACCTCTAGGAAGCTGGACTTGGGAGCAGGCATAGGGTTTGTGTATCTACTGAGAATGCTGGATATAGTTTGTCAAGGCTATAAGTTGTCAAAGAATAGTTTATTTTTTTTATCTTATTATTTTTGAGCCTCTGACGATGTCTTTTCCCTTAGTTTCAATAAACTCTGGCTTTCTTGCCTACTGACCTTGCAGATTCAGGTTGCTGCATTGTGTTGCAACGAGCCCTTTCTCCAAAACACGAGTTATATTCCTGGTTCTTGTCTGTCACCCCTTTGTTACTCCCTCCACAAATGCTTAGACACACACAGACTCCCACCAGCAAAATCTGTCTCTTATCTGATCATGATTTTCAGTATTCTGTCCCACATCCCACTAAGTTTTCTAGGACTTTCCACCAAGCACAAAGACAAGTTAACTGCATAGGTTCAAAATTGTTCTTTCCGGCTTTGCAATAGCCCCAAAGCTGACACTGCAAGACCCTAAAGTGGATCCGAATGGCCTAGAGGAAATGTTTGAACCACTTGCCCTGCTATTTTAGAAGGAAATTTAGCTTTGATTTTGCATCTTTCATCTTGTTCACTTGCTATTTCCTCACACTTCATGCTCACCTGCAATCCTGTTTTAATTCCTGCTAAAGATCACCAGGATGAAAGAAACATGTTAGGGGCAGGAGGACCCTGATACAAAGGGTGATGAGTGTTGCCTTCTGATTTTGATTACTCCAGCGAGTCTAATCCAAAGTCACTTGAAATCAAGGAAAATACTTCCATGTACATCATTTTGTGGGACTTGTAAAAGAATATTGAGCAGTTTAGTTTTTTCAAAGGGAAACAAATGCTGTGTATGTGACCCCTGTGAAATATACTGTCATGCTGTGATTCTAAAGAGAATTTAATCATTGCATTAAATCTTTTCCTTTTTTTTTTCATCTCTTCTTTTCCTTTTTTTCCCTTAAATACTGAGAGACACAGTATCTTATCTTAGCCATTGGAGAAAGCTGAATTTTACTATGGGCACAGGGAGGAGAAGAGGGAAACACTAAGTAATTAATCGTGACTGTTCCTGGCCTTTGAGAGCTGAATGTTAGTGCTGACCAATCTGTGCTCTATCTGGCAATTTAAGAGATTTTTACTTTTTTTTTTCTTTAGAGCTAACAATGCTCCATTTCACTTTTTGAATGGGATTTAACTTATTATTGGGCCCCATTGTCAGTTGGTGTGACCTGGCATAACTGAGTGCTGTGCTGCTCTCCAGGCTGATAATCTTAAGATGGGACTCCTCATTCATGTTTTAATCCAGAAATGGTTCTATTTGCTGAAGGAGCAGTTCTTCTAAAAAAATAACCCATTTGAAATGGTGCCCTCCCAAATCCCATCCCTATTTTTTACCAGCCTGGTCTCACTGTCACAGACCCTCTCAGCTGAGGCTCACACAGCCAGGCTGCCTCAGAAATGATGACAGGGAGCAATGATGAAGCAGCAGAGGAGGAATCCTGCACATTATGCCTCTACTTCAGGTTGGGTTCTGCTGCACTCTGCTGGTACATAACACCAGCAGAACTTTTATATGCTGTAAAACTCAGGATGCAGCTGAGCTTTTCCTAAAGTCACAGCTGTGTGCAGAAAAAGTCAGAAATTCCTAGCAGTAGCTATTCATTTTTCTTTCAAGCTGGGAAGTAGTGTGAATTTTCCCAGCATTCCAGTAAATGCACAGGAAAATTATGCTTCTTCCATCAAGTTTTTTAAGGCAATATCCTTAATGTCTGAGACATTATTGGTAGAGTTGAAATATGGAAGAACAAAGGCAAAGTCAAGTCTCACTGTACAGGTGTCTAAAACTGAAAGAGGGGAGCTGTTTTTACACGTTTTCACTATAATTATTGTTTTCCTTGTGCATTTGAGACGACGAAGTTCTTGTGCCAGCATTTACTGGTAGAAGCCATGAGCAAAATGAGAGTTATCATAGACCATGGCAGTGCTAACAACTAAAACTGATATCCCAGACATTACAAAAGGATGCCTCATGTAGGTGATTTGTGAAATTAATGCAAGTTTTGCTCTTTTTTACTCAAAAACTATAATTATCAGGGAGCTGCACATACAGGGTGCTGCAGAGTGCTTGGTAGGGCACGTTTGTAATTTTGCATTGATCTCTTCCATCTCCCACATTTTCTCAGTAGCATTGCCTTGCTAAAAATCCCAGCAGATTCCCTTGTTAAAAATCCCAGCAAATCTTCAAAGATTTTCCCTATCACTAGTCTGTCAAAGAGACTAGAAGTTTAGATTGAAAACTAAAGCTCTAATCACTTCACAGCTTGGTGTTTGTCATGATGTATTTATTTGTTATACTTATTGTCCACCCAAAGGAGAGAAATTCTGTTTCTGAATTGCAACACAGCTGTAGGAGAAGTAGTAATTTTATTTTTCTTTTTGTATAAAACAGTTATTTGGAAGATGTGCCAACCTCTCCTTTGATTCCTTCTCCCACTCCTAGAAATTATAGCTCCCAGAGGAACTGTGCAGATGCCAGTTCCTTGATCTGTCTTTACAGAGGTAAATATATTTCCTCCAGCTACTCTAAAAAATTTCACAAAACAAAAGCATATTTCTTCAGAAGAGCTCATCTGTCAAAATAGTGTTACCATTCACTGATTCTTTTTTAAAACAGGAACAGAAGTCTTCCATGCATATTTAAGCATTTTTTAAGGTAAAAGGTACTAAAATTAGCTTTGCTATGTTTTAGATGCAAATTAAAGTTTTCCTTCTCCTCCCTGCGCTAGTATTTTTTTTTTGTTCAGTCTGGTCCCATTCACATCCTTAGGCACCTCACCATTCACCTCCGAGGGATTTAGCCAAGCTTGCATTTCTGCAGGCATCAGGAAATCCCTGTTTGATCCAGCCCAGCGCTGCTGCCTCCTGGAGCCCTTGCATCCTGTGCACACATGGGCACAAACCTCTGTGGGCTCAGGACCCTGCCAGCGACCGACATCGTTAGGAGAGAAATTTCTGTTCCTTGTTTATTAGGCACAGACATCTCGTAGGGATAATTTGTTCCTGCAGAAAACAGTGGGAAAGCTCCAGCAATTTACTGGTCTAGAGATGTTTGGTAACATCTGAACCTTAGATATTGGGGGTTAGGTATTAGACCACCAGGGCTGCAAATGGAATGTCTGGATTCAGGTGCAAGTATCACACATTAAATAAATGTAACCTTTGCCAATTACCTCCATCCATAAAAGAAAAAGCAGAGATTAAAATAACTTCCAGTTTGCATTCCTCAGCTTCAGATGGAGGCCAAGTATCCCCTACATTTGAAAAGATATTTTTATTAATATTAGGGCATAGCAGTTTCCACTGCCTGGGAGTGGTGACCCTAAAATGCAACATTCTCCCAACAAAGGTGTTTGTCATTCCCCTTGAATTTGACAGGGTGTTACCCATGATTGTTCCCTTCAGGTTAGTAAAAGGCTTTGCTGGAAGGTGCCATATAAATCCAGATTATTATTTATTTCATTCATGATAGAGAGAGGAGAAAGTGATCTCAGACCAGAAGGTGGAGGAAACATTCATGCATTTGCTCATGCATTAAACAAGACCAGGACTTTGCTAGAGCTGTGTGTTCCTCCAGAGCTGCGCTGAGATGCTGGGGAGAGTGGGACTGAGCCCTCTCCCTTCAGCAGCACCGATTCCAAACCAATAACCAGCTGAATATACAACCCGGGTACGTTCTGTGAATATTTGAGTATTTCAGCCAAACATTTGCTTTTCCAGAGAGCATTCACCTAAGTGACACTCAAGGATGTGAAAAGCCCTCTAGAAACAAACCAAGGTATGCGAACCCAATTAAACTGGAATTCACTGCCGACTTCCAACAGCCAGTTCTCCCCAGAGAAGCGTGTGTTTTATTTGCTCAGCTGTATGGAGACAGGTATTGGTTGCAGAGCCTACTGAAGTATTTCCTGCAGCTTTTCTGCCATTAAAAACATGTTCTTGGGATATGGAATTTGCAATTCCTGAAAATATAGGTCTTTTATTATACCGATGACAGGAGCAAGAGGCAGAAAGACTTAAGAGCAGCACAGGGGTTCAAGATGCTGCTGGATGAGTGCACGAAGTGGCTGGTAGTGGTCACAAGAGACTGGACTTGATAAGGCAGCGAGTCTCTTCAAGTCTGATGCTCCTAAGAGTTTTTCTTATTTAGCAGAAGAAAAGAGAGGAGGGGAATAAAAGGCCTGGATGGTTCTTTGCTGTCAGTTTAGTTCATTTTAGAGATGAGCACGACAAGAAGCAGTGGAAAAACCCCTCGAGGCGCCAGGAATGCACTAAGTATAATTGAAAATGCTCTAGTCTGCCTTTGTAATGCAACAGTAGGGCCATCTGCAGGCTTTAGATTTTCAGTATTAGCAAGGCATTTTTAAATCATTGTGTCATCTCGTTCCCTTTTTCTTAATTAACTGTTTTAAATAGTGCAAAATAGGCTGCTCCTGAAGCAACTTGCAGGCTCTGAGGATCATTTTCTAAGCCTGGTAAACAAGAACAGGTGTGCACTTCTAACAGGCTGGCAAATAAGAACGCAAGAGAGCTGCTGACGTCACACAAAAGGTCCCCAATTTCCAGATTAGTGCCCAGAGCACTTAAGGTTACAGTATTAAGCAGGCTGATAGAGGGTAGCATGTGACAGAAGAGCTGAGAGGCATCTCTCATCCTCCAGAGGCCTCAATAGCTGTACTGCCTTTCTGTCTCCTGGAGTTTGGGGTCTCCTCCCAGGCCGACCTCAAATTCTGCAGCCTCAGCTCCTGCTCTCATCATATTGCCCAAGTGCCCTGAGGGAAACCACCCTCTCAAGAGAAGGAAATGCAGAAAAAGACCCCTTTCAGCCCCATTCAGGACAGGGGGCTTGCTTTGCTAGCATGGACAGACAAGGCATTACAGGCAATGGGACACCCAGATCACAGAGGGACAACAGGGAGAGAGTAGGAAAGCAGGAACACAGTGCAGGTGGAGATGAAGAGCTAACTCTCTCTCAGGTACAAGGATCCCAGTGCTTCCCTCTCCTTTGACTGGGTCGTTGAGTAAGAGGCCAGAAGAAGTTATCCATCAGTGAACTGAACCCCCTTTATAAAACAGGACACCCCACAGGCTGCAGGGCTTCTCCATCTTAACTGCTTCTCCAGCAGTACAATTATCCAGTTTTGCTTTCAAAAATTGCCCACAGTGAAGAATGTGACAATATATGGTTTTTAATTGAACAGTGAAATCCAATAAATTCTTTATTGTGGATGCAGGCAGTTACCTGCAAAGTTATTAAACTGCTATATAGATTGATGAGCTGCTTTGCTGCTGCCATTCTGTGATTTTCCTGTGGTTACTCCTATTCCTTTATGGAGTGACAGTTGCTTTCCTCTTTAGAGTTCATATTCTTAAGAGCTCCATTCTTTCTCAGTAAGGATCCCATATTTCAGTCCTTCCCTTGCCTGCAGAATGCCTTTAATTGCATGTAGAAATTTACCCACCAAACCTCTCAAAGACTCCCCAGCCTGGCAAGTGAAGAGGTAAGACACTGATCCGAAGGCCAAGGCACACTCCATGATGCTGGAAATTAGATGTTCAAGCACAGAATGTGAAACTCCAAAGCAGTTTAAATATTTCAGTCTCTTTACCTTCTTTTTGTATTCTTTGTGGTGACATTTCCAAGAAATGTGTTGTACAATCAGCTTTTCTCAAGCCAGAGTTCTTCCATTCATGCCTGCAGTCAGAATCTATTTCTCAAAACAATCAACTTCCTGCAGTAGGGAAGTCAGAGACCTTTGAAAATTTAACCAGACTGTCCAGTGTTGTCAAACACAGTAGGGCAATTCCTGGGCTTAGAAGAGTTAGTTTATCTTAACCAAAAAATGATCCACTGTACCAATAAGGATGAGGAAGGGGGCAAGAGGATAAAAACCAGAATGAAGTAACTAGGGGAATGAATAAAAACCAACAAAACACAAATCCAAACACACACACCAAAAAAAAAAAAAAAAAAAAGACAAAAGCGTGCAGACTAAAATAAGAGAAAGGACAGGATAGGCTTTTTACTTAATTCTCTTTCTTGCTGTTCTTTCCATATGAGCACACCATTGACAACTATCTAGACTTAAAATGTAAATGCCAATCCTCAAGTTTTTGATAGAATCATTTTAAAGCTGTTCTGAAGTGTTAGGTTGTAAAACACTCTCACTCCGGGTGCCCAGTCTGCTTCCCCTTAGCAGCCACAACCTTCTGTTCCATCTTTGTGTTTCACAATGCCGAGGGGTGCAGAGGTGCATTCTTACTCCTAATCTCAGTCTTACAGGCACATACAGACAGCAGGGTGGCAGGATTTGTGAGTAGTGTCCCCTGTAGTTGGTGTCTCAGAGACAAATAGCAGAGCAGAAGGATAATGACTGCTACCCATTCACAGCAGTGTTGGAGATGTGGACTTGCTCTGCAGCACTCACATTGATAATAAAAGCAAACCAGTGTTTGTGGTATCACAAGGCAGAGCCCAGACATTTTTCCTTTTGCTAGAAAGCCTAAAAAAGGCCCTCTTTTCAAGTGTGTTAGAAATAGAAGCCGGTTTCAGAAGAGACATGAAGTTATCGTGCAAATTAATAGCGCCAGATGGGGGGTTAAATTGCTGCCTCACAGCTGAAGACATGCGAGTGAATGAAAGTGGTAGACTATAAAAAGGGTATCATCAGAAGTGATGAGATCCCGCTGCGAGGTGGGATTTGTGAACGTCGTGCCTGTGCTTGTAAGCAGTTGCTCAGATGAATGCTTTTATGGGCCGGAGCGAGGGAGAGAAGGGAACAAAGTCACGGTCACTTTGGAGATCACGTCTCATTGTGACGATTTTACTGCTTTGCCTGGGACAAGCTGTCCAGCAGGACAAGATACAACTGAGTATCATGGAGCTTGCTCTCCTGAGGTGGCACACAGGACACAGGGAGCTTGCCAGAGCAGACAGAGAAATGTGGCTGTCTACTGGGTTTGCATGGCAAGGTTTTGGGGCAGATATCAGGGAGAAATTCTGTGAGAAGCTGCCAGAAACTTCCACGGCTTCAATGGAGCCAGTGCCAGCTGGCTCCAAGATGGACCCGCTGCCGGCCAAGGCTGAGCCTGTGAGTGACGGTGGCAGCACCTCTGGCATAACAGATTAAAGAAGTTGGGAAAAAACCTCCACAAGAGCAACTGCAGCCAGAGAGAGGAGCGAGAAAATGTGGGAGAAACAGCTCTGCAGACACCAAGGCTAGTGAAGGAGTGGGAGGAGGTGCTCTAGGTACTGGAACAGAGATCCCCCCACAGCCTGTGGTGCAGCCCATGGTGAGCCAGCTGTGCCCCTGCAGCCCATGGAGGTCCACAGGGGAGCAGAGAACCAGCTGCAGCCCATGGAGCAGACCCATGGCAGAGCAGGGAGATGCCCTTATAGGCTGTGACCTCATGGGAAGTTCACACTGGAGCAGGCTCCTGGCAGGACCCCTGGACCCAGGGAATGAGGATCCCATGCTGGAGCAGGTTTGCTGGCAGGACTTATGATCCTGTGGGGGACCCACGCAGGAGCAGCCAGTTCCCAAAGGATTGCAGCCCATGGAATGGGCCCACGCTGGAGCAGCCTGTTCCTGAAGGAGTGGACCTTGTGTGGAAGGGGCCTGTGCTGGAGTAGTTCATGAAGAACTGCAGCCCATGGGAAGGATCCAGTTGCAGAATTTAATGGAGGACTGTCTCCCATTGGAGGGACACCACGTTGGAGCAGGGGAGGAGTGTGAGGAATCTCCCCCTGAGGAAGAAGGAGCAGGAGTCCATATATGATGAGCTGACTGCAGTCCCCATTCCCTGCTGCGGGGAGGAGGTAGAGAACCGGGAGTAAAGTCGAGCTCAGGAAGGAGGGA
This sequence comes from Rhipidura dahli, assembly GCA_013399225.1. NCBI lineage: Eukaryota > Metazoa > Chordata > Aves > Passeriformes > Rhipiduridae > Rhipidura > Rhipidura dahli. The sequence continues at coordinate 758,795 of VXAC01008058.1, forward strand.
GAGGTGGGGGGAAGGTTTTCTAAGATTTGGGTTTATTTCTCATTGTCCTACTCTGATATGATTGGTAATAAATTCAATACCTTTCCCTAATTTGGGTCTGTTTTGCCCACGAGAGAAATTGCTGCGTGACCTCCCTGTCCTTATCTTGACCCACAAGCCTTTGGCTGTTACATTTTCTCTCCCCTGTCCAGTTGAGGTTGTGGCTTTGGTGGGCACCTGGTATCCAGCCAGGGCCAACCCATCACAGGGTGCTGAGCTGGGACAGCACTAACTGGGCCGGCTTCCAGAGCAACATGGAGCTCTGTCAGGAATACTCCAGGTATAAGGGTGTTGTTCTTTAAAGAATGGCAGTTCTTACATTAAGAGAGCAGCTCTTTAATGCAGGTATTTCTCAAAACATTTCAGTGGAAGAAGAAGGTCTGTTTGGCCATAATTAAGCCCTTTTAAACTCTCTGGACACAGTAACAAAGGAGCCTCTTCCCAAAGCAAACGTCTGGAGCTCAAACACTTCAACAATGCATAGCTGCATTACGCAGAGGACAGGCTGTGGAGCTGCTCCTCCATTCCAAGGGATGTTCAGTGTGCAGCTGGAGCACACGGGGCAGAACAGAGGCTCAGCAGGCCTTGAACACCATTCTTCACACGCCCCAAGAAAACAGGGCTGCAGCTGTGCTCTTTTACACCACACAAAACCCAGCAGCACCACCCCTCCCTGAATGTCAGAGCTAACAGTGACTTAATTCTGACTGAGATACTTGGCAGAAAGTTACATATCTACAAACATACTGTGGTTTGTGCAAGGCAGGAATGTACTGTATTCTAGAAAACCCTGAATCAGTTGAGCATAATAGGAATTTTGCTGTGAGTCACCATCTGTCTAAAGGAGAACGTGGTCAGGTCCTCTCTCCAGCATGGCAGAGAACTGACTCACCTCTACTGAATCAGTTCTTTAAGTCCAAAACAGAGGCAAGGCTGAGAAAAGTGGCTCATCAGCACCTCAGTAATCACGGGGCTGAGATACGCTCAAGGTATGACGCACTTGAAGAAACCAGAGAGCAATTTGCAGCAAACTAATTATATAGTGAAATCCCCATCATTTTCTGTGTTCTGGGAATGCTCACCACGAATTTTGATTTTCCTTGGCTTCCTCTTCATCTGAAATCATGAGTCTTTTTTCAGAAAATAATCTCTGCATCTTCAGACTGCTCACTGCACACATTTGAGGCTCTCCCTGTACTGTATTCCTTCCATTTTGTCCCAAGGGCTTCCTACTCCCTTCCTGAGTGTGCAAGGGCTGCAGATGTGGGAAGGTGTGAAAAGCTTGTTTCAAATCCAGAATTTGCTCTCTATGAATATTCCTAATTAGGTATTTTGAAAAATGATGTTTTGGCAAGTATTTGTTCTTGTAATTTTATCCACGAGATTTTTGACAGAAATCTTAAAAGAGGCACGTGAAATAACTTTGTTTTGAGGCTATTAAAATGCAGAATTGCAGCTAGATGTACACTGGTCCCATTTCCCCAGCTGAGCTATCATGTTCACCTCTGCAGAAATAGCAACTGTCACAGCAACAGTCACAAGAGATGCAGCCCTCAGAGAATCACACTGAGCAAAGAAGAGTATCTAGGACAGTGATTTGTCTGGATTAAAATGTTCCTCATAGATGCTTTAGGATTGTTAAAAGTCATCCTAAAGGAAGATGACAGGCTGTTCAGGCCTGCCATGAGTAACACAGAGGAACAAATAGTTATTGCAGGAAGGCTAATACAGTATTATACATGGAATATTCTAAGCAAGTTCCTGGGAATGCTGGAATAAGAATTTCAGAAAATCCCTTTCCGTTCTATTGGAATATGGGGAAAAGCCATGAAACTGGCTTTGAACCAGTGAGGTGTAAGAGGTTTTTGTTGACTGGGTGACAGTCTCATTTTCACAAACTCATGGTCACTCTGAGATGGGACATAGCGAACAAGATGCAGGGGATCAGAAGAAATGTCCATCTCAAGCCAGGAGTGGATTATTTTGAGTTGAGATAGAGACATGTGATTATTTAAAAATTTTTAACGGAACTGCCAGGACCTGTCTGTCTTCAAAGGAAGACAAATGCATGTGGACTTGTGAGGTTCAGCAGCAATCTGGCATTCTTTGGGCAAAGGATACATACTGAAGGACTGCCAAATACAGATGGACCAAAGGAAGATGTCCAGATGTAACTGCAGATGTCATAGGAAATTAAGCCGCTCACTTGTGCTTGTGATTCAGGAAGTTTCATTTCTAGGTCAGATGACAGCTTAGTTGACCAGTACTGCAAACATCTCTGACTTTTGTTGAAGTTTTCTGCCTAGAACCCATAAAAAAGCAAAGGACAAGTGCCATTTTTACTGGAAGCACATTGTAAAGCCATGTGAAGAATTAACTTTATGAAGATCAACAATGAACTAAGGAAGTCAGTTGTTAAAGGATGAAGTTCTTTAGTACTCAATAAAAAAAGAGACATTGACAAAAAGAGCTGCAAGTATTTGTTGTCACTGTGAAAGCCAATATTGCCAGTTTTGCATATGTAAAAATGTAAATATTTGTTCTGGTAAACACAAATATTATTGTTTGTGATCAATTAGATTTTGGACTAAACTACCAGTAAAGTTTATTCATCTGTTTGGTTTAGTGTCCTGTTGAATGATGTCCTGGTATAGTTGTGAAATATGGGTCACTGAGAGATTATTGTTAGTTTAATAAGTCAGACCAGCAAAGAATATGGAAATACTGTTTAATCAATGCTGTTTAATCAATCAATTGAAATGAATTTGTTTCAGAATTCAACCACCTCACTCTGGATAAAACTGCTTAAACTAATCAGTATTTCTCACATGAGGACATTTCAATTATATGGTAAAACCTGAAAGCTCAAAATGCAAAATATTGGGGGAAATTCAGTATTTTAGATTAGAAATGTTATGCATTTTGTAGCTATTCCAATTCCTGAGAGAACAGCCCTTCCCTCCAGAAGTAACATAACCTATTGCCTCTGTTTTAGTAGCTGTATGACTAAGTGTGTGTGCAGAATGTGTGACAAGGTAGTCAGATCCCCAGGCAGTGAGAACAGAACTTTGATTTGCTGGAGGAAAGAAAAGGAATCATTTCTGTCAAACCTATGAAAAGATGACAGTAAGTTTTAGAAATAAACACTTATAATTTTTTTTTCATTTTCTGCAAAGCTTCCATTTACATAAGAAATGAAGAGTTTTAATCTTCTTAGTGAGCTTTTTGATCATTATTTGATTAGTTTATAAAATTGGTATATTGCACATTTCTAAGGAAATAGGAAACTTTTTACTGTTTCTTTGCTTACTTGTGTCAGTCTCTGTGTCTGGCACAAGCCTTGTTCAGCTCTTGCCAAAGAGTCTCTGCTGATGAATGACATTTGTTCTATTGTTTAGTCCCAAACCCCCTAACACACTTACACTGATTATAGACTTCAGAGCCAAGAAATACTGACATACAATCAGAACTGGGGAGAGAAGGGGACAAAGTTTTTTTGTTTGTGCTTTGAAGATGCTAAAAAAGCCTTCCCAGCCTCATAACTTTGGCAATAGAAACGTAAGGGAAGTGGGAAATGTTTATGTGTCATTTTTGGATGAGATGAAGCAGATGAAGAGTGATTTGGGCTTCTCATGGCCCATCCATTTCTGGAAATGTTGTATCAGATGTCTGGGATAATATGGTAGCTGTGTCTGGCAGCCTGTAATGTAGGTTCCTGTCTCTTCTAGAAATAGCATTAAACAAAATATATGGCCTTGAAATTTATATTGTTTGGAATAGGAGGTGCTGTGCCATGGATCAGAAAGAAGGATCTATTTTAAATCAACAAATGGCTGGAGAAATAATATTTTAATACTGGTGTCCTACTGAATTCCATATTTGTATGACAGCATACACATGCATTGGATCCCTTATGGTACCTTCTGGGCACCTTCCCAAGTCTCACTCTCTACAAAATTTCCCCCCAGAACAGCTGGGAAAGCTGAACACCATTCTCCTTTCCCTGGCTTTGCCCACACTCCATGCCTCTTCTGCTTCTGTGCCTTGGAGTGTCTTAAAAGAAAACAAGCTGATAGGAGCTACTGTTCCTTAGTGGCCTTGGACGGGGCCACCAAGGGCCTGAGGCTGCCTATTATCCTATTATCCTGGGAGGACTGCCAAGGCACTTTCTGGAAGGTGACTTTGGGGATACCTGGGAGGTTCATATTCTGTGATCACCTTCTGTCTAACTTTTGATTTGGTCATGTTTAGAGGTTGCCCTTACTCTGGGGGTGGATGACCACTGAGGGGCAGAGAAGTGTCCACTCTCATTCCTGGGTCTCTGTGAGCAGTTGTTGATGCCATGAACCTCTGGTGCTTTGCCCACAGACCTTCAGTGTCTGACTCTCTCTGCTCCTCAGTGGTTACGGTCTTCATTTCCAGAGAAGCAGGCAAATCCCAGTGGTGGGAAAGCAGGGGAAGGGGGGAGTGCACCTAACAACTCATCATTTCTCTTCCTAAATGGGGATAAGCAACACAACACTGGTTTTGGATTTTCAAGTGTGGTAACTTCTTCGGCAGGGGCCCATAAAGGCTCTGTTAACGATTTCAGGAGCCAGACTCTCCTGACTGGCCATCTTCACATCTCACCATTGCTGTCTCTGCTAACCAAGGGCAAGAGTTAACCAGCAGTGGAAGTAAGGAGCCTTCCCAGCTGCCCAAACGTGGCTCATGCCTTACCTAGTCAGGCTTCACTGCCTCAATGACATTAATTTGCTCCTGACCTAACGCTCCCAGCACTGCAGTTCAACATTATTAATTCCAGGAACAAGCTTTCAGATGAATTTTATTGTCGCACAGAGACACAACGAGGTGAAAATATGTGGATTCTGTTCCATTTTCCATATCTATGCCATAAAATGTTGCACTTGTGGCACCTGTATTATTTGTGAGCTTGTATTAGTGCTTAGCTTAAGGCCTATTGAAATGTCCTGGAAATAAAATAGCCTCATTAAGCTTTGGGGTAGATTTTTAAATTCATGTTCTTTTTTCAAGTCAGATGAGTAGCAAGGCTTGCCAAAGAACTAGGATCATGAAATGTTTTACTAACCTGGCTCAGACACATAAAACTACTGGGAGAAATTTGGATGATCACTCCTGATATTCATTGACTTCTAACAGGATTCATGGGTTTTTCTATTGTTTTCCATCTCAGGGAATTTTTAATGTTCCTCAGAAGAAGGTGGCACAGGTTATTGTGGAGACAGGTGCCTGGACAGAGTGAACTCATTTTGGGATGTAGAATAGGAAGTTCCACATTTCAGTAGCAGAGAAACTTCTTCTGCTTGGTATTGACCAACAGGGGAAAGCTCTGCTTTCAAAGAATGATTCTTAAATATGAATAAATATTGATTTTTCATTACGAATAAATATCTGCAGTCAGACAAGTTAGTCAATATGAGCTACTTTGAAATTAGCCTTATGAGCTAAACTTTGCTACTGCTGGGTACATAAGGAAGATTCCATTGCTTCAGTACGAGAGAAATTAATGCCCCTGAGAAAGACTCTGCAGGAGTTTTCTTTCTCCCCTTTGCCTGATGGGAAGAAGGATTTTTATAGTTCATTGAAGAGAGTGACCTGTTCCAGGTTCTTAGGCCAAGCCCTCAGAAAAGACAGAATCTAAATCCTTCCCTCAATGAACTCAGCACTCATTTAGCTCACCCAGCTTAAAGCATTTCACTGCTTTCCAGTGGTGAAGAAAAAGAGGCATTTAGAGCCCTTCCTCACAAGCTGTTTTTTTTTTCTTAAATACAGAATTAATCTAAAATTAATTTCCCACATTTGCCAGTTTCAGCTACAGCTACATTTATTTCCATATGCCAGGACAAAGTTTTAAATCAGGATCTGTATTTTGGGGTTGCTAAAATTCAGATGGGAGCTAAATTTGCTTCCCAGACTGCTGGCAGCTGTCTGCTGGGCATTGATGACGGTTTGTGTTCATCCAGAGCCTGTCTGAAGCTTCAGACAGTGATTACCCTTAATGTCTAATGAAACCTGAGGAATTAATTAGTCTTTTTGTGACTCTGCTATCCTGAATTACTTAACCTGGATTCAAGGCAGCCTCATGGGGAGGAGTGGGGAGTGCAGGGAAAAGGGACAGAAATAAATAATCTCTCAGTTTGTTGTGCCTCCCTTCACCTGGATTTGAATAAATGTGGGGCAGAGCACAAAGCCTCGCCAACAACTGCACTTCTACCTCCTCCCAAGGCTGCCAAAGCTGACCCCTCTCCTCACCCAGCACCCCAGGGAGCTGCACCAGGATCTGGTTCTGCAGGGCTCAGCGCGGGATCCTGCAGCAGACTGCGCACACTGCAGCAGCTGACAGCAAATCCCCGAGGCAGAGGTTTCAGTGCATCAGACAGCAGAATGGATACTGCAGCACCCACTCCCTGCTCCGCTCCTGCCGGAATTTAACACCCAGCAAACCTCCTCCTCAGCATCTTCACTGCAACCTTGGAAGGAGCACTTGCAGCAGTGGCTCACTGCAGAGACTGCAGTGCCCTCCGGTTTGCAGGAACCAGGGCATGCTGCAAGAAGCTGACACCCTGGGAAAGGAGGATTTATGGGTCGGGCTATGAGCGGTGTGGGAGGGTGGGAGGGGGAAAGGCATCCTACTGCTTTTGGAGCAGAAGAGCCCAGTGAGGACAGGCAGGTGCCGCAGAAAACATGAGGGATCACAGCATCCCTCTGAGGAGGGGAGTACTCCTTTCTCTCTGGCAGCCACCCAGGCCCAAAGTATAATAAACCCACAAAATGGATTATTTTTCTTTAAAAATAGACCATGCCTCCCCCACCAGCTCCATAAATAAATCTCTTGCCCCTGTTCTCTTCAGCTCAAGGTCACCTGGAAGTGCAGCCCTTTCACTACAGCACTGGTATTTCAGCACACGAGCGAGGAGAGCAGTGAGCCCGAGGGCTGCGGCCACAGATGTGCTGCCTGACTGCCCATTGCGTGTTGCATCTGGGCTAAGCCTGGGGAATTTTTGGACAACAGTTTGGCTGTCAGTCACAGGGCTCCAAGCTTACAAGGGCTGAAGTAAAGCTAAAAAGCTTTCTTAAGCCATTAACTGTTGTAAATAAAATAATTATTCCCCTTTTCCCTTAACAATGGGTGTTTTTTTCATTTGCTGGAACAAGGGGCTTTTAGTCTACCAGATGGGTTCAGGCTATATGTCCTTGAGATCTGCTCCTTAGATGAATTTTCAAAGCTTACAAGGGTAACTTTGTTTAAATCTGAGACCTTCAGTCTACCCTTGGGTGAAGTGTGAAGACAGCAGCTGCACTCCAAGATCTCTTACACCACATGGACTTTCTGCTGTATGTGCCAGTGGGGCTTCAGGAAGGAAGGAGTCACTCACTCTCTTTATTCACTTATTGAAAAATATTGTCAGTATGGTGAAAGCAGTTCAGTCTGAAATATCTGAACTGGGCAATGTTGCTTACAGAAAACAAATCTACATTGGACACAGAATTGTTCCCACATTATTCTTAGGTCAAGAATGAAAAACCATGGGTTCTTCAGGAATTTAAATTACATAAAATACACAAGCAAACAATGATTGCTTTAGATTTAAATTGGATTACATTCAAATGAAGTTCATGCCCCATCCTGCTGTCTTTACTTACAGGAGTAGTATTTATAAATATATAGTAAAGCACGTCAATATTCTTGATTGGAACTTATTTTACTAACAAATGACTTCATTAACAAGTATTGTTCTTGTCTTCAAAACGTTTCCATTTCTAAAAATCCTCATACATTTGCAGGAGGGATAGAAGTGATGAGAAAGCTCTCCAAACTAAAACCAGCTGAAAATATAAAGGGATTTGGGCTGATACTGAAAGACCAGAGCACTTCTACCCAAACCTGAAAAGATGGCTCTGTGCTGGTGGGTCTCAGGGGAGAGCCACATTTACTGTTCCCCGAACAGCTGCAGCAAAACCCCTGGGTACGCCATCTGCTTGAGACACCTCCCCTTGAACGCTGCCTGCTTGGCCACTTAGAAGTGTAAAATCACCTTGTGGGGTGGAGCATTTTCTAAAGCCTGATCTCCCAAGCTTCACAGCATTCCAACCCCCAACTCCCCGTTGGGGACATCTCCAGAAGCCGCCTACCACAGCTGAACACACCTTTGTGGAAGACGTTCCTCTTGCTCAGACATTTTCTCCGTATCATAGGCCGTGCAGGGCCAGGTGTGCTCAGTGTGCAGCCCCAGCTCGGTGGCACCGCGGGCTGTGCCCGGCGGTCCCCGTCACACTGCAGCTCTGTGAGCCGTGGTGCCTCTTGCTCCCAGCCCGGGTGAGTCATCCCTGCGATGCTCTGGAGGCAGCGCTGCTGAGAGTCCCTTGTCCTTGGGACAAGCTGTGCTCTCCTGCAGAGGACTGGAAAAGCAGCCTGTCTCAGCTGATACCCAGAAACTCTCAGGTGAATGAATGCAGATGTGCCTAAATAAATGAGAGTCTTATGAAGGTGGAGAGGTTGGAAGGCAAATCCTGTTTTTCTGATGCAAATCAAGCACCGTTTTAATGTTTAGAAGAATCATATTGGCTGTCACTGCTCATCCACTGCAAGGAATAACTTATTCCTTCATTTCGGCATGGTTTTTTATAAAGCCTCCGGTCTTAAAGATCCAAAATCATCTCATGTGGGTCCCAGCAAAGGCAGAAGGTTTAGGGATTTAAATGAAAATAGAATTGGAGCTTTCATTGCCTAGGCACTGAGGCAAAATCCCTCTGCCCTCAGCTGTATGCACACACACTGCTCCCCAGCTTGAAATGTGGAGCTGTAGGATACTGACAGGAGGACTGTGGGAATGTCCAGGCACGGTTCTGGGAAAAGCCTCTATTTGCTGAATTCTGTGACTTGTTTGTGACCAGACTTTGATTGCTGTCAAATGTCAGCTATTAATTTATTTTTGCTGAGTTTATTCTTGATGTTTCTGTTGTTAGTATGTGAATTGCTCTTGTCCCAGCTCACTGCTGTGGTTCATCATCCAGCAGCTGAGTGAGGGGGTTGGTTTTGTCTCCACACATGCTAGAGCCAAAGAAACCCCTCGTCCATGCTGTGTGTGGACCTTCAGATTTGATCCTCAATCTCTGCAGCTCCAGGTGTGCTTTTATGTGTTAGGTGGGTATAAGGCAGTCTGGTTTTCTGCTCTATTTCAGGGCATTTTGTGTGCTGTTTTCTCCATTTCTACAGTACTGAATGCACCCTCTTGCCACCAGCAGTACCTGCATAGCTCAGGGATCTAAGCACTGAACCTTTAGGATTTCAGCAAGAGCCCCCACGTACCTCTGTGTTACAAACAGTTGCTTCCCAGGAGCCAGACTGCTGCGGCCAAGAAACAGTTAATTGTTGCTTATTTTATTTACACGATCAATTTTAATCTGTTGTTTTATTGTTCAGCAGAGCTCTGTAAATCTTGTGTGACCCCACAGGACTTATCCAGCTCCCATCTTGCCCAAGCCTTTCCCCTGCAGATTGTATCACAGCCTGTTTCAACATATCCATCTCCCTTAATGAGAACAAAAACTGCATCAGGGAAAAGGGGGAGCTCTTTCAAAATGTTTTAAATTCCGTCCTTTCAGGGCTAGCATCTGTGGGTTGATGAGATTCAACCAATAATAATGCAAGTGTAGGAGCCAGGGAAGGGACAACATTCCCATAAGGAACCGGAAAACTTCCTACTCCCAAACACAAATTGAAAGGAAAAGGTTAGAAGCCAAATCAGACCATCTTGCATGCCCTTGCAGGCCTTAATTCCTTCATCAACATGTGCAAACTGAATAAAAAGAACTAGCTAAATAAAAATCCCCACGCAGAGAGAAAGATTTTGATCCCCTGTTAAAACAGTTTGAGTGGAAAGGATTTTGCAGCCTCTCTGTTAATCTGCTGATCACGTGGTTGAAAGCGATGCCCTTGAGGCACTATCAAGCCTGTTGCTGAATTGATTGGTCAACAAAAAAAGAAAGGAGAAAAAAAAAAGAACAGAAGTTGTGCTCTTGTATTAGTACAGCTAAATCCTCGCCTGCAAGTCTGGGTAATCTTCACTGGAGGGTTTTTTTCATCAGCCTGTGAAGGCTGAAATGGACTTCTGAAGAAAGAGAGGTTTCTAAATCAGCCTTCTTCCAATTTGTATTACTGATTCCTGGAAAATGAGTAGCAGCCAGGAATTAGTTGTAGGTGTGAATCAGAAAGCAGCAGTGGCCTTTGAAAACAAGTGAATAAGTTTGGCATATCCGTGGGCTGCTATTATGCATTCATGTGGCTAATATAATTTGTTACTTAGCCTAGAAATGTCAGACGTTTTCAATATTTGACTTCTACAACTCTAAGTGTGTTGTAAGTATCCATCTTACACGGTCGTTTTCAATTTATTCGTTTTGATACAAGTATTCACCAATAGCAAACAGTGGATATGACCCAAGGATCTTCCCATTTAATCTTCCAGTTGTGCTTAGTGAAGGGAGCAGCCAGATCTTCTCCCTTCTCTAAACAGCATTTGCAGTACTGCAGGGTTTTGGGAATGGGTCTGGGCTGGTCAAGGGTCCAGCTTCCTTTCAGGGACATGAGCTGTTTAATAGCAGCAGGATTTTTTGTATTGTGACTCTATAAAAGAGCCTTGAAATAATAAAATTTAAACTTGTAAAATGTTTGGTGATTTGGAATTTGGTTCCCAGCCCTTTTCGTTACATAAACTGCATTTTAAAAAGAGACTCTGCTGTGTCCTTAAATTGTGCCTGATGCATTTTATGTACTCACACGTCTATCTGTGTGTCACCTGTGTATAAACACAGAAGGAGGGGAGTTAAAAGCTAAGTAGTGTCCTTTCTTTTTATAACATGGCTGTAGCTATTTCTTTTTTTTCTTGAAAGGAAGTAAGCTTTTCAAGATTCATAAACTCTTCTTCAGTTTTAAATCCTGCTTCCACGGTTTAAGTTCTCTTTGTAGTAGAGACTACAGCACAAAGGAGAGGAGAGAGGAGCCAGGGGTAGGAAGTGGCAGAAAATGAGCCCTGAGCCAAGAGTGTGGCAAGGCACAAGACATCCTTGGGGGTCACTCAGAGCACCCTCAGAAAGGTCAACCTTTTTGTTTTGCTTGTTCATCTGAAAAGCTCCTTTGCCCTAGAGAAAACCCACTGGCTGTAGTGGGGACGTGCAGGAAGACCCATTTTGGATAGAGCAGTTCCTCAAGGGGATGGGCTTTGACTCAGGCCTGTAACCTCTTGTGCCTTTGCTATTTTACTGATGGTGTTGCATCTTGATGTGACAGTGCCCTCAACCCAGATGGCTGCATGCCCATGGGAAAAATCCCAAGCTGGCAAGTTCCCTTCCTTGCTACCTTTTTCAGATGCTGTATGATACAATGAACAGAAGCTGGCCACACAGAACATGGACAATGAGTGATAAACAAGACAATAAGATAATTTTTTAAATATCTCTTTTTGCTTTCCCTCATAGCTGAAAAAAATCGTCCTTCAGTTAAAAAACCAAATCTACAAATAACATCATCAGCCCAGTTTCATAAAGCCTATATTTTGTCAGCTGCTGATTTGACTTTGAAGACTTAGTTAAAGAAGATTTCTGCTAAAAATATATCAGCCCACTGCTTGAAATGCTTTTACCACCAGGCAGAAATGAAAGGGAAGGATGAGTATTATAAACATAATGAATAGCTCTGTTTACCACAAATACATGTCAAGAGGGGAAATGCTGTCTATTTACATTCCTGATGCCCTCACAATTGCAGTGTATTTTACTTACCTATTAAAAGTTTATATTTAGCAAGAGCTTCATTAATTAAATTTCTTTTGTTTCTGTGGAATGTCCTTCCTGGTGGTACACAGCTCAGGGACAGGGGTAGGTGTGAGTCCTGGGCTGCAGAGAAATCTTGCAAATGCAAACCACACAGAAAGAAGTGAAACGTCAGCTGAGTGTGCTGACAGCCCATAACAAACAAACGATCAGGGGAACACTTTATTCCCATCTATCACTTGGAAATCAAAGCTTTGACAACACAGATGCTGATGGGGTTAACTGTGCCACTGCCAATCTTTTACACTAAAATATGGAATTATTGTTCTTTCACCACAAAATAATTTTCCATATTTTTGACTTCTATCAAAATCACCAGCCCTTCCACACTAAACTTGTAAAAGTGCTGCTTAATCTCACAGCTTGTCTCATCCAGTCCTAGAAGCATCAGGACTAGTGAAGGTGGGATAGCACCAATTTTTAACATACAAATGAAGAATTTCACATCTGTTTTAATGGTGAAGTTATTCATTGTTCTGTTTAATTAACTTTTAAAAAAATCACTTTCAAATTAAACAAAGTTATGACAAAATTTCCTCCTGACTTGCAGAGTTCCAAAAACTGCAGCAGAAATTACCTCTATTTTGTGACAGGCCAATGCAAATATGCTCCCTTTTCTTACTGTAATACTTGTGAGTTTCCTTCCTATCATCTATTGAGCCTAAAAATACCTTTTTTGCAGTTAGTGGGTTTCCTTTTCATCATCCATTTAGCCTAAAAAAAAATCTTTCTCCAGTTTGCGAGTTTCCTTTCTATCATCCATTTAGCCTAAAAAAATCTTTCTCCAATTTGTGGGTTTCCTTTTCATCATGCATTTAGCGTAAAAATGTCTTTCTTCAGTTGTCAGTCTGCCTTCTTGGATCATTATAAGAAATCCGAGGATGATCTCTACTGGTTTGCTTTTGCTGCCATTGATTTGATCTGTGTGTAATACAAGAGCGTGGAACTCTTCTGATGTTTTGCGCTGACTTTGCAAAGGCAGAGAAGATGCAGGACAGGCTGAGGCAATGTGGAGCGAGGTCTTTTGAACAACTACTCATTTAATGCTCTCTCGTAGAAGCTCAGCTCCATTTCTCTGTTGCCACTGGGGCTGCTCCTCTTAGTTTGTGAAGGTACAGAAGGAGACTCTTCACCCATGGATCATTACGGTTTGGAATGCTGAGGGGTGATGATTAACTTAAACCAGGAGATCTGGAAGAGGTTTGGATGTGTATATGGAGTGGGGTCTGGACCAGGAGCTCTGGCACTCTTGAGAAGACTGTGCAGAGGGAACAGTTTCTTTTTACAAACCTATGAACAGCAAATGCAGCAGGCCTCATGGAGCCTGGTGGGAATGCCCCAGGAAAACTAGCCATGCAGTTTTCTTATTCCTTGCTGTCTTGAATCCCCCCATAAATGTTCTCCAATAATTCCATTTTACAGTTCTATCCCATCTCAGAGAAACAGAAAAGAGCAAGGCAGAGCCCCAGGAAAATCTGGCAGAAAAGCATTTAAGATACCACACACTCCTCTTTGGTGTTTCCACACTCACACCTGCCCCTCCACACACTGCTGGCCTCTCCCAGCACTGTTGTCGCTGGCTTGTAGCTCCACCTGCAATTCTGACCCCACTAATGGCAGTGATGACACTTCCTCCAACTTGAAATGGGGCGTGACTTTCACCACTAGCTTCTAAAATTGGCCATTAATCAGATTTAGTGGCTTAGAGGCAGTGTAAAGAAACCCAGGTCGGAATGAAATAGAAGAGAGGCTGACTGCTCATCGTTGCTGCAGTGATGGCCAGTGAATATTCTGAACACCTCAACAGATTTAGGGTTTGAGTTCTACTGGAAATCATGACACAGTCAGAAATCTCATCCTCCAGCTAGGTAGATGCCTTTAGTTTTTTTCCAAGATTCTGGCCTCAGAATGCAAAGAGCTTTGTCACACATCAAGACGTTTTATTTAATCCCCTCTACTAATACCTGGATTTCTTGTTCCGAGCCATCAAGATCCAGCTATGCAAATGAGGTTGTAGGGTATTTTGGAGCAGGTACCTCCTGGAAGGATGGGAAAGCACGAAGCCCTTTGAGCAAAAATCCATACCCTCATTTAAAATACCCTGTGAAATGCCAGCCACCCTTTTCAAGAGAAGACTAATTCAAATGGAACAGGCATAACCAAGAGCTGGTAGGATGACAAACAGTCTGTCTACCAGGAAAGGACTAACAGAGCTCGTCTTTCACATCATAAGAAATGCTGGGAAAGGTTAAAAGTCCTGTTTCTGTACCTTAGAGAGAGAGAGAGAGGAGAGAGCATGGAAGAAGATAAACTGTTTAAGCCACAGGACAACGCCAGCACAGGAACAAGCTGCTGTTTCCTAGCTGGGAATCAATTCATGCTAAAAGTAAAATGTTTTCTGGGTACTGGAGGAGTAAGGGTCTGGACTCAGAACTAGTGGGAACACAATAAACTTAGTGAATCATAGGACATAGCTTGTTAAATTAGAAATGAAGCTGCATGAGACAGGGAGCTGCAATAACAGGGAATTTGACTCATATCAGCCTATTCTGCCCAGGTCTCTGCTCTGTCCTGCCAGCAGATGTGCTGTCCGCTCCCCTAAGAAAGTTTCTTTCTTCACCCTCCACCTCTCTGGCTGGTCGCTCTCCCAGATGAACTGAACAAACATTTTTGCCTTGAATGTTTTTCTGTTTCTGTGGGAAAGTAAAAAAAAAAAAAAAAAGGAAGGAAAAATGTGTGGGTACATAGGTGTAAAAATGACTGCAAAGAGATAACACATTGGGAGGTTTATTTTCTTTTAGCAGTAAAATGGATAAAAAGTCAAGTTTTTATTACTCTGAGGTGATATTGTTACAAAATGGCTGGTCTGTCCTTTCTTTTTTTTTGGTGTGGGAGCCTGGTGAAGCAGCAGGCGCGTGTTGGAGGAGCCACATGGAGCAGCCGTGTTGTCTGACAGCTGACAGGACAACAGTGACTTGCCTTGTGTTGGGGTGGGACAGCAGAGGTGCAGCGGGAGAATGTGACACCGTGCTCACCAGCACTTGTCCCAAAACCCCAGCTGTCCTGGACCCCAGGCAAGGTGCTGGTCGTCCATGCCCTGAAACACCTGCAGCTTAAGTAGGACAAAACAAGGGCAAGATAGGAAGGAAGAGAAGGATTTTATCTGTGTTGTGTAGAGGGAGACAGATTCAGTTGTTAAATGTGGACAAGCAGTCCCATCAGAGGGTATCCAAGGCACCTGCACGGTGCTAATGGACAGAGCCAGCAGCAGGAAACCAAACACCTGCAGCATCTCACAAAGCTCTAGAGACCGGTCTTCAGGCAAGGCAAGCAAGCCCTGAGAGTAAAATAAGTTGTCTAAGGTGATGCAGGAACAAACATCCTAGGAATAAACTAGGAATTACCTGCTTCTCCTGAATTCAGATTTGCAAGATCTCAGGGCCTGTTTTTCCCTAAGTCACTCCCTGACAAGCCCTCACCAGCAGGCATTACTCTTTACTATCAAGCAAGAATGAAGTGATATTGGTTATTATCACTGCACTCTGTCAGCCTGGGCTGTGGAAGTGGGCCCAAATGCTTGCAGCACAATGCTATGGGACAGCAGCAGGAGAGAGATGAGGTGTCTGTACTGTGAATTAAGGCTGACAGACGCTACAGAAGCACAGCTCCAGATTTTTGGCTTAATCTGTAACACAAACGTTACAAAGGTGTTTCCAAAGGAATGAGAACTTTGCTGAAAATCTTGTGAATAAATTAAATCAATGCAATAGGATGTGCTAAAGAATTGAGGCAAAAGGCAGACTTTCCTCCAGACGTTATTTTAAATCTATTTGGAATTTAAATATAAATAACCATCCTGCCTAATTTTTCACTGTTGCATTTTATGCTACAGTGTAAAATGTTTAAATAGGAGTTTTCATTACAAAATTATCTGATTCTTCTCCAAGAAGATTCTTCTCAGATCAGTTAAAACACAGTAAGAGCAAAAGCAGGGCATGTTTAATTATAGACAGAATTAATTGTGGTAAGCTCTGGGTCAAAGAAGATGGAGATGACAGAAGTCATAAAAGTTGGAGCTTGTGAGGGCTGTTGCTGAGAGCCCACAGTCTATAAAAATTATGTTCCCAACTCCCTAAAATGTCTCACCAGCTGTTGCCTGTCACACCGACTGTGGGCAGCACACACATGACTTTCCTGGCTTTCTGCTGGGATCTGCCTTCCAGCGCTCCATCCTCAGCACAGTTTCAGGGGGAGCCTGCTGGTGTCAGTTGCACACACAGGTGATGATTTCTAAGCATCCTTTTGCAGCGGGTTCACACTTTCCATGTAATTTCATTCCCTGCTGGTGTTAGCAGGCAGTTCCTGGTCTACACTGAGATTTGGGATTAATGCCAGTGCATTTCCTATAATCCAGCCACCAGGAGCCCCTCTCAGAAGGTTTGTGAAGGCAGTGAAAGACACGGCCAATGTGCTGGACAGGTGAGCTGTAGAGAGCTCCCCACTGGGCAGTGGTCACTGTTGAGGAGGTCCAGCAGGATAAGGATGTGTCCTGTGACAGAAGGATCCTACAGAGCCCCAGAGCTGCCTTGTGCCTGACCCCACAGAGCAGCCTGACCCCTGAACAGCCCCGGGATGGCACATGGGAAGCCAAATGAGGGTCAACACTGGGGAGCAAGGATGACCCCCTTCAACTGTAGCTGCACTTCTCCCTCTTTGACGGTGTTTCTTCTGTTACCAACAGCCAGACAAAAGCAGCAACCCATTCTTTAAATGGCCCAACATCCATCCTGAGACACTTGATTCCAAGTGTCTCTCCTTGGGTTTTCTGTGGCTCTACGAACACCACTCCACCATGGTAACAAACACTTTCAGTCTTACAAGAAAGAGGCACAAAAAGTGGGATCGACTGACTTTGACTTTTTTAGCAAAATACGCCAATGCAGTCATCTTCTGGCTACAAATATCCATGGGAAGAGTAGATGTGTCCTTTAATAACAGGGAGAGTGCTTAAAAAAGAACATTTTATTGCTGCGTTGCCTTCACCCCAGTAAATTGCAGCATTTTCATTTTCCTGTATTTATTGCATTGAAGTGTTTATATCACTGTGAAGCAAATATTTGCTTTCAAAGGTCACTCGCTGTATCTCTCTTCCTCTGGGGATAGATGTAGGTTTCTCTGAGCCTTCAGTATAACTCCAAACAGATTACATAATGTACTTGCTATAGGATTCTTCACTGCATCTTAGCACTACTGAAATAGCAGATGCAGAATTCAAAGTATAATAGGAAGTATCTTTCCATTATCCAGTCTCTCTTTGTATTTCTCTGTAACATTCAGTCTGTTGTGCTTCTGTCTGGCACTGGCATAAGGTAGGAGACCGTCTGCAGGGAATTTGATGTAAATCACCCAAGTGCCTGGAGTTACTTGCATTGTGTAGGAGACAGAGCACAGCCTGGAACATGCTGTACACAGTATTTTGTAGCAATGTTTGGGCTTTTTTTTTTTTTTTTTCAGAGAACACTGTGGATCTTTGTGTGTGAACCCAGAGGATTTCCTTTCCCTTTTCTGAAATTGAAAAACTAAGGTCCTCATAAAATTTTGAGGTTGAATATGTATAGGCAATTACTGCAAGTATAAACACAAACTGAGTGAATGTAGTGGCTGTAACTTCTGTAGCAACCTTTTCTTTTTTTTAATCAAAGTTTTAGATCTAAAGAGTTTAACATATTACATCCCTACTTTGGTTTTCTGATCTGTCATCTCTGCAGGGATTGTAGATAAAATAAAAGGTAGTTTAAGTTGAAAGTACAGAGTACACTTTGGAGAATTTCTCCTAGTTAAATTAGAGGTTCCTAAGGCAATCATAGGATTTTGATACTTGGTTCAAATTAACTTGAATGAGATCAGAATGCAAAATATCCACTAGTACCAAAATTATAAATTCTGCAAGGAATATGTTATGCCAAGTCCTCAATACTATCTTAGGCCTGTTTCTCTTCTACTAAAACAAGAGCAGGTTCAGTGGGCCCAAGCCAGACCTTATGTCTCTGGAAGTCTATCTAGTAGCAGTAAGAGAAAATTCATCATAGTTTAACTTTCCTTGACCATTCCTGAAAACATTCATTTTCAATGTTTCAAAACATCAGGAGAACTATAGGTGTTCCTAAGAAACAGCACAGAGGGAGAACTGTTAATTTGTACTTTAGAGCAGTAATTCCCTTTAAAACATAATTCTTCTCTCTACAGGACTTTTATTGATAACAGGGTTTTTGTTGGAAATTCATGACACTGGAATGGCATTTCAGTCTAAACAGGACTTCTCAAGGAAAATCCTATCTCTAATCTGTCCTATTCCAAATTATAAATTGCAAAATCTGAAAAAAAATTAAACTTTTTCCCTGCCATCTACAAAATATATGTCGTTTATCATCTTGTGCATAAATCAGTAACCTTTATTGATTCCTGGGTGCCGTTTTCTATTAAATAAAGTCGAATCAGCACAGCTGTGGGGCACTTCTGTTTATGACTAAAACTTGATGTAAAATGACTTGTCTGGGAGAGTGCTTTTTAATGTTTCTCAATCCATTCCAAGTGCTTTACAAATACCAAACAATCTCAATAAACCTGTCAAGTTCAATCACTTGCTGTACAACAT
Source organism: Rhipidura dahli (assembly GCA_013399225.1). NCBI lineage: Eukaryota > Metazoa > Chordata > Aves > Passeriformes > Rhipiduridae > Rhipidura > Rhipidura dahli. The sequence goes on from VXAC01008058.1 coordinate 777,342, forward strand.
CTCTCCGGTCACAAGCTCTGACACTTTTTTTAGCTTGATGCAAAATAAGTCACGTCTGTCACTAAGATGCCAACCAATGGTTCTAACAAACCAAGAAGGGTAACTAAAAAAAACCCCACAAGACCATGGAGTGACGGGACAAGGGACATTGGCTTCAAACTGACAGGGAACAGGTTTAGATTAAATGTTAGGAAGAAATTCTCGACTGTGAGGATGGTCAGTCACTGGAACAGGTTGTCAAGAGAAGCTGTGGATGCCCCATCCCTGGAAGTGTTCAAGGTCTGGTTGGATGGAGCTCTGAGCAACCTGGTCTAGCGAAAGGTGTCAAGGTGTCCCTGTCCATGGCAGGGGGTTGGAATGAGATGATCTTTAAGGAACCTTCCAACTCAAACCATTCTGTGCTTCTGTGAAAGTTTCTCCATATTGTTTCTTTTTCTTTTTCTTTTTCTTTTTTTTTTTTTTATGGTTTGCACCACCCATCACCACCACTGGCTCATGATCAAAAAAAAAATTAATTAGAAAAACATCAAAAGTCACACTGGAATCAACCTGAGAACAGAATTTTCTGTGCAGTTTTTTTTATCTGCCGAGACTGACCAACAGTGAATACAGAAATTGCTGTTGTCAGTAGAAGCCCTCATATCACCTCCACTCGCTTACAGGTCTGTAATTATTCAGCTCACACTGGATATGCTTAGAGAATGAACCAAATTCCCTGTTAGCATCCCACCCTCTCACTGATGCATCACCTCCCACTTCACAGCTAGTGAGATGCTACCACACAGACACAGCACAGAACCACTTTCCTGCCCCTCAACATCTCTATGTATTTACAAATTAGATCAAAGTCCTAAACAAATTGTCCTGATTTTTGCTAAAGCTATGTGCTGCTATTCTGCCAGTACAAGTGTAGCAAGGGGTCCAGGTAGAGGAGAATATTTTAACTAGATTCTCCAAAACTAGGTCCACAGGCTTAATCTTGGTGTTTTGGTACAGAGGCTATGCCAGAACTGTTTCAGCTCTAGGTTGTGCCTCAGTCTGCAAAAAAACCACAATTTGTGAAGCAATGGCCAGTGCTAGAGCCAGCCTGTGCCAAGTGGGACAGGAGTTTGGAGCACAGTTCTTTACCAGAATAACTTCTTTTTATCCCACCTGAGCATGCTCCAGTTGCTGGCCAGGAGAAGTGTCTTCCTGGAGCTGTATGATGTGCCACGAAGGGCACACACACCAGCACAGCAGCAGGGTGGGAAGGTTGTGGGGGCCATGAGAGCATCCCCACACTTCCACATGCCCTTCAGGAAGAGACCAGTACCCGGTTTATCTTTTCCTCCTAAATATCTGAGTGCACCATTGTTTTGTAAAGCTCATTTCCTGCTGTTTCTGAGCATCCGTGAAGTGTCCGGTATCAGCCTGAGTATTAGCCATGAAATTAAGCTCTGCCTTTGCATCAGCCAGGGCTGCAGACAAGTTGCCTAAGCTTGGTCCTTCACACTGCTGTGACCACGCAGCTGGCAGGACCAGGTGGCCTCCTTCTCCAGAAGACATTTGGGCTCCTACACATGGTGGGACCCATCAGAAAACGCCAGTCTCCCTCTGACAAGGATGTGGAGATGTGCTCAGTGATGAAAGCAGAATGCTGTGCCAGTAGCTGCAGGGCTGACTCCTCAAGATGGATTTCTTCCTGCTGTAGCTTCAAAGAGGAAAAGCAACCAGGAGTGAGGGCACGGCTAATGTGAAGGCATGAAGGTCACATATTCCCTCTTAGATAAGAAAAACAGCAAATCTGTTGCTGAAGCTGCAGAGGAAATGCAAGGAGCTATCTGCTTTCCTTACACCTTTCTAAGCAAACAGGGTGTGATCCAAGAAATGTCACTGCCACCCAGCTGTACCTGCTCAGCCCATACTCCTGATGTCCTGATGGAGAGCACCATCAAAGTGAGGAATGGTTTAATCTCCAATATATAGTAACTTCCATTTAAACAGAGTTGTTATTGCTAAAATTTTAGAGCCAAGCTCTGCCCTGAATTATTTTGTTTCATAAAGGCTGCACATATCGCAAAGACAGGACAGAAAACAGCCCCTGGGATCCTGCCTTCTCAGAGCAGCTTTGCTGAAAGGGGCTGCTTTTGTCCTCTTTCTGTAATTGAGCATGATGGCATCTGCTTTATGGCTGTTTACTTGCAGTCCCCCACAACTTCCCCACCTCCTCTGCACCTGCAATTAGGTTTTCCTGCAATGAACAAATCTAACATTCAGTGAGCAGTAATTTGCAATGTGCCATGCTTGAATCAAGCAAAGAAATAAGCCAGTGTTGTTATAAAGACCTGACAGATGGTAGGAGGGCCCGCCTTTCTTAATCAAGCCTTGCTCAGTAATCAGAGCTAGCTGAAAGTTGTAACAAAAAAGAAACCCTACCCAAATGAGGATTAATGGGCTTCATCCTGACCTCTGGTTAGGACCAGCACAGGGGTGTCATTCTGTATCAAGAGGGATAACCAAAAGCAGAATCTGACCCATTTTGTGAAGAAGTTCAAAATACCAGTTAGGTCCTACCGTCACTTCCCCCAAAATGAAGGATTCTCCCAGGTAGACTTCACCCAGTCTAGCTGTAAATATTATTTCATAGTCTGAACTATATCATGGTGGACAAGTCATTAGCTGATAAAAATCCTCAAAGTTTCATAGTCTTTAATTTAATTGCAAATATGTTAGCTGAGCATCCAGCCCTCCAAACAATGCAGCTGAAACATAGGACATGAGGGCCATAGGCTTGACCTTGACCTCCTTCAAATTAAGCCTTTAAATTCTAGAGAAGAATGAATGGGTTTCAAGATTGTTTCTGGCAGCAAATAACATCTCCTGAGTGTCCAGCTTCCATATGAACTGCATTTGAAAGGTTAAGAAAAAAAGGAAGGATTTGCTCTCTACTACGTAGGAATTACTACCCAGAACGAGAGTTTGGGTGAGAACACCGATGTAATAAAAGCATTTTTGTGGGACTGACCTTTAAGCACGGCTCCTAACCGCAGTGTTTCTCTTCCTTTTCATTGTCTTCCAGGCTCTCAAAGCAGCTGAGTGCAAATCCTGATCTGCAGCGTCCCCAAACACCCCCACAGCTAAAATGGCGGAAGACGCGGATATGCGCAATGAGTTGGAAGAAATGCAGCGGCGTGCCGACCAGCTCGCTGATGAAGTGAGACCAGTAGCTAAACTGGGAACTCAGGGTTGGGGTTGGTGTGAAACACACTACCAGAAATAGGAGATGATCCAGCAAAAGATTTATAGAGCTCTTTTCCATCAGCTTTACACTGAAAGTGGAATTGGAAATGAAATGAGCTGGGCTAAAGTTTAATGTCATGTTTAGTCTAGATTAGGGCATTTATTGATTGTGAGTTTGGTTTAGGTATTAGATTGTGCATCAATTTGACTGGCCTCAGAGCAAAAGGCAGCAGTTTAATATTTTCTGAGGATTCCTTCGATTTGTCAAACCTATTAAATGTTAGAAGTCACCAGTTAGGTCTCTGAAGAGTCTGAGCTGAAAACCACAGGCTTTATTTTTAACGTGGAACACCTGCTGTTCCGAGAAGCACCACCGCAGTGTGTGAGCAAGGAGAGCACAGGCCCTGGAGACTGCAGCTTCCTTGAGGTGTGCTGGGAACTGCTGCATTAGCCATCCATAGGGATGGAGAGATCACCAGTGCCCTGCTGATGGCCTGATTTGGAGGGGAGGGAAAGAGTGCAGGAAAAGCATGCTGTCAGCATGAGCCTACACGTTAGCCTTGGAAAGCGTGACTTGCCAAATCTCAGTGTTTTCTCCTGATTTTTTTCAGTCCCTTGAGAGTACCCGTCGAATGCTACAGCTTGTTGAAGAGGTAAGGACTTGCATTTTATTTGCACTTCTGTTGTGAGCAAAAGTGATGGAGAGCCTGACACTGGAAATGTTTTTTTTAAAACTCACATTGCTAGAGCCTTGCCACAGCTTTATGTGCCACTGTCCCTGCTCATCCCTACCCCTCGCTAGGGCCATGCAAGACACTGTCCCTGGTTGCCAAATGCAGCCAAGGCACTGGTTTGCCCATACCTGAGGATCCACTGAGACAGTATTCTGGAGATAAATGGAGGAAACAGCCTCTGAAGGTGACCTGAAGTCAGGGACAAGTGGCTGAGTTTGCTGCAGAGCTCTGGATGCCTCGTGTCGGCACCACTCCCATGTCCTTGGCATAACACTGCAAGAGGGGAAGGTGAGAAAGGCCCTCGATCCATTTTCCCAGGCTGCTGTAAATACTTCCCTCTCCACAAACACTTGCAGCTATTTATAGAACATTGGTCAGCACAGCATGTAAATGCCATTTCTTTATGTATCTCTGAAATATTTATCAGGATTTCAAGGCTCATGAGATGTCCTAGATTGAGTGTTCTGGAACAGGAAGTACTCTGATTTCCGCAGTGCTAAGGAAGGGGACCCTGGCTTGGTCCTCACAGCTAATACCTGCCTGGAGGGAAAAAAACATTTCAACCAGGCTTCACCCTCTTCACAATAAAGGGGTTTAAAAGTTGGAAAATCTTAGCTCAGTTTAGTTTTGAGTGTTCAGCCATCAGGTGGTGGAAAACTTTGCTGCCACCTGACAGGATGCATTATTTTCAGACACTGTGTGAGCCCTGGTGCTGGAGCTGGTGACATTTTTAATCAGGGTCATCAGCACTGACAGTCCCAGTACTCCTGACAAGCAGAGGAGTCTCCAGCAGAGACAACGGGAAGAAAATTACATCGGGTCCTGTGTTCAGGAACAAGCACACCCCCAGCCGTAGGCTTTATGGCCTTGAAATCAATCACCACTGTGAAGATCAATGGAGTCCAGTGGAGAAAAAATTAAATTTCCGTGTACAGACAGACAGACGGGTCATTGAGCATAGTCAGCATCACTTTTCCTCCATAAACACTTCAGACTGGAGCCCCTTGCAGCCGAAAAATGGTCTTGTCTCACAAGCAATCTGTCCCTTTTTGCTGCTCAGTTCCCTGGACACACCACTTCTAACCACCACTTTGCGTCAACTCTGTGCTGGATGCAGCTCCCACTGAAATCAGTTCAGCAACATGGAACAGAGTCTCATATGACTACCCCCACAATGCAAGGCAGGAGAGCCTGCTGCCCCAAAATGCCTGGGATCTAAATAGACAAGGCAGATGATGAGTGGGAAGAAGGAGAGGCGCAGAAAGGGAAGTGATTTGCTCGGGGCCAAGCCATCAGTAAATATCAGCCCTGTCTCTCCTGAGCCGTATTTGTGTGGCCTGTGCACTGCTTGAATCTTCCTAACATATTGAACCAGCATATTGTGAATGCCACTGGAATTTCAGTATTAAATCACAGCAAATGGCAAAGTGGGAGGAGAACTGGGACTGCTGAATTTACGGATGAATTTATGTAGGTCTGTAACACTTCTTGGAAGAGCTCAGCATCTCTCTAGACCTGGTGTTTATTCAGATGCCACAATATCTTCCTGTCCAAATAGAGAAGTTGCTAAAACTAGCACTGAGTAGTCAAGGGAGTTCTTCTAAAATGAGCTGAATATTATTTTCACTAATGTGACTACAGGAGACCTTTAAAATTCTTATGTGGCCTAAACAGCTGGTTGATTATTCCAATCCCCCTTCCTAGGTACTTTAAAAAAAAAAAAAGAAGCCTTTAGGGAGTGAGAGATTTTGTACTGAAAAGACAAATGGTGTGAGTATTTGAAACTGAACTTGCACTGCTCTGATTTAATAGACCCCAAAAATCCAATTAGATTTCCTCACCTAGCAGAACCCAAGTCTAGTGGATAGAGATAAGAACTACTCAGGGAAAGAATGCTTTTTATTCTGCTCTCTTGATACAGCAAATCTGTTATTCCTTAGGAACAGGACGCCTCCATGTTTAAGCATTATTACTGTGTATCTTTGTATGTATTGCTGTCAGGAAAGACAGAATAAACAGACTGACTGGACTCTATCCTAGAGACAGAATTTTGAGTGCTGTCCACCCATGGAAGCCCCTTAGCCGTGTAAGGCTGAATTGCAGGTCATAGCTTGGGGACATGTTCCCAGAGGACATGCCTTCCTTACCCCAGAAGACTATTCAGAGATTGGAGATGAAACCCTGATGCTGCTCCCAGGAAGCACAGGCAAGGAAAGCCAACTACGTTACTGCTTCTTGGTTTTATAACCCAGCTTTGCAAGAAGCTGATATCCCAGTCCTGCCACAACAAGAGAAGCAAGAAGTGTTAAAAAAGCAGCCATAGTTTTGCCCCAAGGCAGCTCCGTACTGGAATGGCAGATTCCAAACACCAGTTTGCTCCATGGTGTGCATCATACCCAGGCAGTGCAGCTAATCTGCACTGACCAGTGCTCTTTTGAGCCACTCAGTGCTATAAATACCTGTATTTTATGATGATACTGTGCAATGTTTGGGCCAAAACATAAAATAAAAATAGAGGCAGACTAAAGTGAGACTAAATACAGTTTGTAGCTGACCTTATTTTCACATCTAAGCTTTTTATCTCTGAGGCAACATTATGCAATGCAGAATATCACATGCAGGGAGAAAAGCTGGGAGTTTGCTCCCGTCTTCCAATGTGACCACTATGGCCTGTAAGGAAAATCAGTAGTGGTAGTATGGGGGAAAAAAGATGGTTTGTAGCTATGAAGCAGCAAGGAAAAAATAACAAGATCAGTAGTGCTAAAAGCTCAGAAGAAAGCACTTAGGAATGTACAGACAAAAGGCTGTTTTGTACATTTAAATCCAGACAGAAGTATCTTCTCTCATTTGAGGTTAGAGTGAAGTATCAAAGGTGAAATGTTGAGCTATAAATGTTTGATAACTGATGCTGCCCTATGCAAGACACTGAATACACAGAATGCCATTTTGTCAGCTGTGAGTTTACCCTGACATTTATTATCACAGCCAAACATTCCTTAGTATGAAAAACAGAAGAAAAAGTGTGCTATTAATTTAGAGTTTGGCCCAAACCTTGTCAAAGCTAATTTGAAAAATCCTTTTGGCATCATTAGACCTACTGGAACTATTGAACTATTGAAATAGCTCTCCTCAGCAAAGTGTTTTAACCAATGTAATTCCACAAAAATGCATATCTGGCACAAAGGAATGTGATCCATAACTCTGGTCTTGCTTCCTCCAATGCAGGATTAGACCCTTCTCTGTGGGTTCAGCAGGGGGTAGCAGATTCACATGGGCCGAGGATCTGATTTAACAGGCGGAGCAGCAGCGTGTGGCTCTTCAGTCAGGCACAGGGAGACATCGGAGCACTAACAGGGTGACAGGGAACCTGAAGCAGGAGCTGAGCAAATTCATTACTATGGATGAATAAAAAATGTTTCTTTGACCACATATTTGTCTTTAGGCTGTTGACAACTCTCTTTAATGTCTGTGGGAACTGCTAGCAATGTCAGCCTGTCCTGGTACATAATTGTCTGTACCAAAACAAACTCTATAATTTCTGATTAAAGCAAAATTCTTCATCGAAGTGGAAGTTTATGTGTCCTTCACATAACTGAGAGTGTATATATGTTTTTCAGGATATCTCTTGAAAAACAAGGAAAGTGATTTCCAGAATTTGGATTCTCTATCTGATACATCATCCCCTTACAGTGTTAGGAAAATCTTCCCTCAGGCTACACCAAAATTTGAGTAGCTGCCTTTGGTAGGATAGGGCCCAACACACCATGTTCCTGGAGGGGCTGATGAGCTCTTTGAGAAGTCATTCCAATACTCTTCCTACTTTTATTTCCATCTAGGGAAATTAAGTTATGTAACGGCAATAACAAGAAATGATACAGCAATGCAATTCCCCTCCAAAATGCTGGACAAATTTTGGTGAATGTTTTGTTGCTGACTTGCTTTGAGTGACACCCTCACAAAAAAAAAAAAAACCCAAAAAAACCCAAATGACCAAAAAAACCAACCAAGAAGTTTTAAAAAGCTGTTACTGAAGACTAAGGATAATGGATATAAAAGCCTCCAAAAGGGTTCCCAGTTATGCTGTTAAACTGGCTTCACTGAAGCACTGACAGACTAAAGTATCTATGAATTGAATTAAGCCCAGAGGTTTAAAATCATATATTCTAGTTCTTTGATTAATAGCTTTGCCAGTGGCCAAATGAAGAACCTGGACACGTGCTTCATATAAATGATGCAGAACCCAAATCAGTACTGCTTGTTCATTTGCTTTTATTTAAACTTTAGAGCCTAGATGAAAGATTGAAAGACATCAACTTTCCTAAAATCTGTGGGGTATGTTTCACCTAATGTGAGACACCATTTTTAAGCTGGAAGTGTTGGCTTCCTGCTCTGACGGGTCATCTCATGTGCAAAATTATTATATATATTATATATTTTACCATCTGCAGAATATCTGCATTATGTATAAATAGAGGAACTCCAGAGCTGCCAGTTTAATGCCTCAACATAAGCAATTCATGCTGTGCCATTTTCTTCTAAAGGATAAGAATGTGAGAGGTTAGTTGTGCCTTGGCAAAATCCAGCAGTCCAAATTCTCCTCTCAAGTGCAATGAGAAGACAAAGAGTCAGAAGTTGTTCTGGAAACAGATGGCTGTTACAGATTTAAGAGCTGGATGAAAATGCCATGTGCTCCATGAATTCTGTAGGGTCCTGTGAAACATGCATTTTTCATCTCTCTGGCCTGACCTACCCCTAAACATTTCATTTTTTTGAGAGCCCTTATTTTGCTGCAAACTAAACAGGATTGCCTGTACAAGGCCTGGAGGGTCTGAACACATTCCTCCATTGCACAGGAAGGAAGAAATCTAATCCTGGCCAAGGCAGAACTTTAGCACAGAATTTCAAACCATGATGGACCCCACTAGTTTTACCCATCCATGGCTTCCCACACAGGATATCCCTGATGTTGGTGAGCTCTGGATGTGGGTGGGAATCCTTCCTAAGCCCTCAGGACCAGGAAAACCCAAGCATAGCCACTAGGGCCCATGGTAATGAGAGTCTGTCATCAAGGATTGAGGGGCAGAGGTTGTAAAACAAACATATCCTCCTGGACTGGCACTTCACGGAGGAGCTTTCATCACCTCCTGTTACACATTGTCACAGCAACCAGTTTGAGTGGCACCCACTCCACTGAGACCAAGGGGAGTTTCTGTGTTTGCCCCCCAAACACCCTTGTTTGGCACATTTCTTCCTCCATATTCCTTTAACTGAGGTTTTGTACTTCCCAGAGATGCCTCAGTCTGTTGTCACTGGGGGTCAGTCACTGAGTGTTTCTCTCCTTCTCAGGCGTCTGGATGATAAACACATATTTAGAATAGTTCTGTCTTACAGACAGGTTGGGGTTTGAGCTCTCTAAAATATCCATCATAATGGAAATACTGAGCTTTTCTAAAAGTCTGGACCTATTTTAAATGCATAACTGTGATTTATTTTTTAATTGACTTTACACATTTTAATTCTTTTTGTGGAAAAGCTGAAAATTATTGCTTAATAGAAATTTTGAACAGAAGGAGATTGTCACTTGATGTCTGAATCACATCTCATCCTTTTCAATCACCACCTCTTTATTGGCTTCAATATGCTTTGGATCAGATCACAGATGCAGACAAGTTTATTCAGTGCAGACCCTTTAAAATTTTCACATTTGTGTTAATGCTGTGGCAGGTTGCTCTTAAGAGAGATACAATATTGCCTGATAAAATTAAATGGCACTGGTGATCAGGTAAATAAAAGAAAATTTCACCTCTTTCTCTCTGTGTAAAGATTTTATATGAAATACAAACCGTAGGGTCTAATTGCTGAATTCATCTCTCAGCACATGTCTTGTTCAGGTCACTGGACATCCTGCCTGTCTAAAGGTAGTTTGCTTGGATGCTAAACACAGCAGGAAAATAAGGCCAGAGGGTTAAAGAGCACTAAATGTTTCTCAGCCTGACTATGTCTGATTCACGAAAAGCCATCAACTATCACAGCACGAACTAAAGGTTTCTGAGTTCAATATTTGGAAGGGTCCCATGTCAGACTGCACCATATTTAATGAAACACAGGGTGACTGAGGAGCCAAGCAGACTTCTTGTGTTTGCATGAGTATGTTTGTTAAAATACATACAAATCTAGGGGGGTAAAACCTCCCTGGATACCCAGAATATAGAAAGACCCAACAAAAAACTGTTGCACAGGCAGTACTTAAGAAAATATGAGTTAATTAAGGTGGTTTCTTCATTCTAAATTGGCAAACCTAAGATAACCCTCTGACCCTAAGTTTCTAAAGGCTGCAAAAATAAAAGCTGGTTGGGATACAAGTAAATGCAGTGTGAATTTGAAGGGAAAGAGAGCAGCAGTGGGTGCCTGCGAGATGGCTGACCCGAGGGCAGCAGACTGCAGCAGACCGCAGCAGACCATGGGGAAAGGCAGGAGGCCTTTTCTGTCCATCTGGCAACTTACAAAGGGATGTTCTAAAAAGAGGAAGCAAACCAGCCTGCACACATCTGATGTTTTTCCCACTTTCTGCAGTGATGTAGACATTAAAGACAAGAATGGGAGTACAGGGAGAGATAGAGAAGAGCATAAGAGGCACCTCATGTCCCTCTTGAGCTGAGCAGGATCCTCAGAAGCACAGTAAAGAAGCACCAGCTGCACCAGGCAAACGGACCCGAGCATGGCAGGGTTGGGCTTGCCGCTGAACCAGCATGGGCTGTGGGAGCCTGGGAGTGCCCTGAGAACATGGACAGGGCAGCTGATGGCCAGAGACCCTTCCCTGCTCCCACAAAAACTGATGAGCAGTGAGCATGGCAGCTTGCAGGAAGGATAACATGAAGTCCTTGATTTGCCTGCAGGAGTGGGAGGGAGGCTTGAAAAGCAAGATGGACAGTCAGGACTTTAGTTTTCTGTTCCTGATGTAGCCGTGCAACTGTGGGCATCTCCCTGCCCTCTGCGAAATCGACACCACCACCTGTGGTGGTGCTGTTATCTGTTTCACAGAAGCATGGATAGCTTTATGATCATGGCAACAAGTAAATTACTGCTGCACGTGTCCAGGTAGTTCTGCTGTCAAGGCATCAGGCCACAGAGGACTTATTTCATCTGTTATTGACATGCAACAGTCAGGAGATCATTCAGGCCATTAATTATTCACAGATGTTATCACTGCTCCAAGCAGAATGGAGCTGGTTTCCCCTTTGTAATTAAAAAGGAGATAATTTGATGTGTGATATAGCTCCCAGCACCCAGAAGCCAGAGACATCTGATCACATCCCAGAGTGATGATAACACATGATAAAAATTGTGCTTGTGAAAGGTGCTCTACCACTGGTTTAGGCAGGTGGGAGCTGTGAATGGCTCAGCTTTGCTCAAACCCTGTATCCAGCAAAGGCACTGATAAGATTCCCACTAAGCTGTGGGAGGAGAGGCAGATTCAGTGTGTAGGTGTTTTGAAAATCCTACCTTCAAGCTCAACTCAAAGTCCATTAATGCTAAAGGTGTCTGTTGACTGTATTAAAACTTGGCTCAAACTCATACCTATTAGATCACTGAGCCAAAAAATATGGCTTAATCCTATTAAATATTAGCCTGCTTTAAACTGGATTTCCTAAGTAGGTAAGCTTTCTGACTTCTGTCAGCAGCAAGAGCTGGGCACAAACCACTGTGCCTCCTTCCCAAACATATTTGTGTCATATCTGTTTTCCCTGGGAATTTCTCCTGTGAGATTAATGTCCACCTACAATATTGACACCCCCATCCTCCCTTCTCCTGCTTCATTTAACTTGGAGATGAGTCTTCTCATTTTAGAAATTACTCTTGTGCAAAGTGTTTATTTTAATCTCAAGGTCCATGGCTTTGTGCTATCTGCAGAATACAGTATCCCAGTGAATCCAGAAGACTGATGGTACAATGGAGAGTACCTAGTTCCTTGCACAGTGCCCAGACACATAACATCTTTGGACTGTGCCATCAGCCCCTTGTCATTCTTTCACTGTTTTTCTTGTGTCTTCCTATGTCTTATACCAAGGGCTGAGTGTTCCCTCACTGATCTCTCTTTCTTTCTCTCTCTTCTCCCCCTCTCTCTCCTTACCTTGCTACCACTATTGGGATGTAGAGTAAAGATGCTGGTATCAGGACTTTGGTTATGTTGGATGAGCAAGGAGGTAAGTTCAGATTGCTTCAGTAAGGAAGTATAACCCTTCTCAGCGTGCTGTACTGACTGTGTGCAACCCTGGAAACAAGGGACAGAAAATATGTGTGGTTGTGCATGAGAACCCCAAATCCTTGTTCCCTTTAGCTTTCCTGTCCAACAGAGGAAAATGTACAACAGCTGCCTGAGAGTCTGTACTTCTGTTGATCTGCTTCCCATTAATGTCAAAGAGAGCTGCAGGTTGAACTCATCCAATCACCATTTGATTTCAGCAAGCTTTGGGTCAAGATCCAGCTACATGAGGAGAAGATTTGCCAATCTAAGTGTAAAATCCAGCATTATTTATGCAGGTGCTACATAATTTTCCCACTTGTTTAAGTCACAAATGGAAGACATGCAATAAATGCATCCCAAGAGAAGATAAATCAAGTTGAGTTTGTGTAAAATTCAGTTACTTTTCATACAGTAGTGAGGTGGTGAGGATGACACAATTTTAACATTAAAAGGTGTGACACAATCAGCTCATTATTATTGTCCATATAGGAGGTTTCAGGCTTAGGCTACCGGCCTGTGGATGACAGTGACAAAGACAGAGCCTGATATATTCAATACATTCCAGGAAATGTAATTTCCGGCCCTTCGTAATATTACAAAGAAAAGGTAGCTTTCTCTCCCTCTCAATAAAATGAATAAGTCTTCATTTGCTCTAGACCCACAGCCCCAGCAAAATGGTGTCTCCAATAAATCAACAGAGAATAAATTTCTGCTACTTGCTATCAGACCAGCTCCCTAAAGGCCCTTGTTATTATTTACTATGTGGCATGACACAAAATTATTATTGGGAAATGTTTTCTGCAGAGGTAATGCTGTATTACTCATCAAACCCAGACAGTGACAATAAACAAGGGTACGGGATTTTTGAGAAAAAGGACTGCAGAACTCGACAGGTCCTTTCCAGTAGTAATGTCCCTTCCTCTCTGACACTATAATGAATGAAAAGTAATAACAGGACCTAAATGGAAAGGATTTTCTTCTATCTTCTCTTTCATGTATGTTTCATTGCTTTCCCTCCACATCCCCCCTTTAGGGAAGAGAATTTAACCCAACTACATTTTGTCACATCGCTTTGTCTTGACAAGAAAAATATTACAGAGAATATTTTGTTGTCTTCAAAAAATAATGGCAGTAAGAGAACTACCACTGAATACAAAGAACCAGAAATTACTTACGTTGAAACAGATATGGCACCTGTCTAAATAATGTGTTTTGTTTCAGAAGTGAATTATACAGTTGTAATAAATCACAAATATTGTCAAAGAAAGTCTGTGAATACCCAGGTGTGTCTTGCAATGTAATTCACAGGCAGAGCAGCAGAAACTTTAGTGGTTCCTGGGAACATATGTTTTTGTTCTTTAAATGCTATTTTTCCACAGAATTCTAGGGAGGTTTATTTTGATTTTAATCCTGAATTTTGGTAGGTTTTTTTTGCTTTGGAATTCTACTATTGCTAAACCCCTGTATTCAAAAGTTGTCTGACTGATTCACTCTGTAGCCATGACAGGAAGGACAATCTGGGTGAGTCAAGGAGCTGAGACTGGACACACTCACCTCTCTGGAGTCCAGGGAACTCAGTCTTAAACCCTTACTGACAGTGAAAACTGAAATGCCTATTGTACAGTCAGAGATGCAGTTAGTCAATACCTTCAGGAAAGAATCAGACAGTTTTGAAGCCTCTTTAAATTGGTTGTGGTCATGCCTTAAGTGGTTCAGTGAATTTAGCTTATGACTATACAGTGTGGATTTCTCAAGGCAAACAGACAAATAATGTTACAAACCCTGGAAATATTGTAACCTTGTACTATGCTAAATGTTTAATTAAGTTTTCTCCATTTAAACCATATGTAAGTGTAATAATTGCTAATTTTTTGATTTTATTTTAGCGATAAAGGACGCTACTGGGCAAAATACGCTAATGATGACTTTGAATCCTCTGTAATTAGTGCAATGTGTGCAGCTCACGGATGTCTCAGCAGATTATCAGATTAGGGAAATAATTTGCTAACACTGCCATGTGATCTCTTTGCAGCTGACTGCACAAGTCACTTAAGATTATTAGGTGTTAAATATACAGAAAACATGACATTGATCTTTCCAGTGGGCGGCAGGCAGAAGATCTAATCACTGCACTTGCTTGAAGCTCTATTTCTAGGTTTCCTTACAAAATTGCTTGTTTTGAAGTTAAACAGACCTTACATGGAAAAACCTTTCTGAGCCAATTCAACCCAAATACTGCAAAGCAGAACTGATTTTCTGGTATCAGTAAGCAGAAGTCTCAGGGATCATAAAAGGCAGTAAGTTAATTTCACAATGCCAGGTATTTGTACAACAAAGCCAGCCTGGATGGCTGCTGTTGCCCAAAGGTTTAGCACAGCTGGCTGCACAGCAGGTTTCACAGAGAATGGCACTCCTATAAAAGCTAGAGACCTTCTCCAATGTCCTTTGAAGAATGGGAACCTGAGTAGCCCCTCTGCAATATAAAGAGTTATAATTTTTTGGGTCAGGTATTTGTCACCCAAACTAGTTCAACACAGTTCTTACCCCAGGGAGCCCACAGGAAGGACCTAGGAGTTTAGATTCTCCTTGCTGGGTTTTCTTCCCTCACTAAGAAGGTCTTTCCCAGCCTCTATATGTATCCATAATGCTTACATTTTTTAAAATCTGGCTTTTGAGTCAAGCTCCCTTAATTAATGATTGAAATGTAAGTATGTATATAAATCTTTCAACTAAAATACTTGTATTTTACATGAAAAAATTAATGCTACAAAAAACTGTTGAGCAATGGCAATTCCTCTGCTTCTTTAAAGCATGCTAACTTAGAAAAAAATGTTAATATTTGGATGCATTTTGGTTAAAAACAGACTGTAGAAATGAACCTAATAGTGCAAAGTGAAGATATGAAGGTAAACCTGAAGTGTTAATGCAGGAAAGGTCCCAGACTGGTAACTGTCTTCATTCAAAGGAAACTTCTATCACCTGGTCATATCAGCATGGTCAGATATTTGGACCATCAAGGACATTTTTTGTGTGATGATGTCCTCATGCAGTTTATTACAGAAGAATTTTGTTCCTGTATTCCAAATGTGGTGGAGGGGAGAAACTTTTCCAATAACAACAGTAGCAGCACCGTCATTTTTCTCCAAGACAAGATAGAGGAATAGCCACAACTTTGATAAGAGACAAAGAAAATGTCAGTGCAATTGGAATTTTCTCCTTGCACCACGAATGCAGAACCAGCAATGCCAGGGAACAGGGGGAGCAGATTAACCTACCCAGCAGATCTTACTCCTAATCAAGCTTAAAAAGGAGATAAAACTTGGAAATAACTGGGCAATCCCACCAACAAAAGCACTGGTACAAGTTGGTGGTATCCACGCAAGCTGACCTCCGCTCTTTTTGCAGGAGTTGTGAGTCTGGCAGTTTTGTATGTAATTAGCAAAATAAAAGGGGACTAACAACTACTCCAGATTCCACAGGGGAAATGGTATTAATTATGCTGAAATTGTAGCACAGAACAAAAGACAAATGAACCTACACAAAGCAGGTTGTGCCTTGGTCTACTGTTATTTTTAGCACAGTTACACATGGGCTCACAACTCTCCCCTCCAGCTTTCTTCCATTGGTACCTGTGCCCAGCAGTGCCTTTCAGAGCACAGCTAGGTCAGGGCTCAGGATTTCTGAAAAGCCTGTCCCAGATACGTCCTATGCTCCAGTATGATTCTCCTTTATTGAAAATGGGATCATGGCGTAGCATTGGAAATAATTAATCTGCTGACTCCCAAATGAAATCCTCATGTACGCAATTATGATTACAATGTGTTCTTAAGATGCCCTTTTTGTTTTCTTCTTTTTTTTCTCCAATTAAAATTGTCCTTGGTGGAAATTGCTTCACTGCACAGTACTCCAGGCAAAGGAGCAAGTTCCGATCTCCACAGGCGTTTAGCTGACATTCAAGCACAGGCCCCAGATCCTGGGCATCAGTCAAGGAATATTTGTTATACATTACAGATGAGGATGCAAAGGTGATGCAACACCACACTTGCTCTGTGCTGGTACTGCTACCAATGCCTTGTAAGATGCTTTTACAGCTGTTTTTGTTCAAGAGACCACAGGAGCAGCTGAGGGATGCCCTTGCTACAGCTTCCCTGCCCCAGCCACTTACCCAGATCAGTCACAGGATGGGGAATCACCAGGATGTTATGGAAGAATGAAATGTATCTCTGATGTTTATTCTGCTTCCAGCCAGCACCAGTTCTCTTACGTTTATATCATATATCAAACATATAGATGCAGTTTATTCAAATAATATTGTAACAAGCTGTCAAGCAATGTTCAAACTCTGACCTTGAAAGGCTTCTCTAAATGGAAGACAAAAGACATTATCTCTTGTAGGTGTGAATTTGCGTAGGTTCATGGCAATATATGCCAACGTTTACTGTCTTCCCTAAAACCTTTAATATAGCACAGAACGTTGGAATAGGGAAGATCTACAGAAACAGACATTAAATTAACCTCTCAATAGCCATCTGATTTCCTTCCAGCAATGATTCATTCTGGGCCACATTTTAATAGCAGTTATACCAAAACAAATCCAGTGTGACCCCATTAAGTTAGTTCCATTATAATATTTATGCCTCAGTAATTGTGGTTAGACTCACAAATCTATTTCCTTGCCTGTGGGACCAGATCTTTAACAGGTATAAATTGGTGTTGCTCCACGAAGCCAGCATAACTCTGCTGATTCAAGCCAGTTAACAGTCCAGCCCGTGACATTAACAACTAGCAGGTGGTTTTAGGACCAGCAGCCAGCTGTCTAGACTTCGGGGCTACAAGTATGACATGGAGTTTATTACACTGATGAGGTTTCCATTAATGGAAGATAAATTAGTTGTGGCTCCCTTCCCTATTCAGAAGTAGCTCAGACATCATACACAAATCCTGA
Organism: Rhipidura dahli; assembly: GCA_013399225.1. Classification (NCBI taxonomy): domain Eukaryota; kingdom Metazoa; phylum Chordata; class Aves; order Passeriformes; family Rhipiduridae; genus Rhipidura; species Rhipidura dahli. The sequence continues at coordinate 794,485 of VXAC01008058.1, forward strand.
AGCAGGATAAATAAAGTCAGGATTCTAGAGAGGGCTATAATTCAAATTGAAATCTCTGATTTGTGTCAAATATACTCTTCAATTAGCACTCATTTATTCAGGCAGAATAGGAAACAGGTAAAGAAAGTTCAAAAGGCCCTTTTACATTCATAGCTTCAGAGGATGTTCATCTGGGCAAGGAGAATTGCTTAGACTGAAAGCCACCAGTGGTACCAGATCTAGGACTGACCCATGCAGTGTTAACCTGGCTTTTTCTGCTGGACAGACAAGGTTAGAGAAGCACTAGCAGGAGAATCAATGGAAGAAAGGTCAGTACCTCTCATTCCCCCCAGTGTCAAAATGCTCATGTGGGTGCAGCCTTCTTTTAACTGAAAAGGGGCTCTGCAAGCACAGCTCTCATAAGCAGGAGCTCCATGACAGAAGTGTAGCAAACCCCATCATGCCCCATGGACCAGCATACAGCCAGCACCCACCCCCACAGCTGCTTCCCAGAGTGAGAGCAAGCATTGCCCAGCCGTGCAGGAGCAGGCAGGGCCCGGGTTAGCGAGGAGCAGGAGCACAGGGAGGGGTGTCCCCTTCTACCACAGACTCACATTTCTGATGAGAAGGACAGTCTGTGCCTATGGACACGAACCAAAGCTTCTGCTGAAGCCTGAATTACAACGTGCATTAAGACAATCCAACCTTGCATTTCTGTTTCTCAGCAGTTTATCTGGCAGAATTTGTGCGGTCCCTCTGTCAGGTTTCCTTCTTAGTTTCCCAATCCTTTGCTTTGCCCCTTTTAGAGGACAGTGGCAGATGACTCTGATACTCTAAATAAATGCTTGGATTTGGGATCAATAACGCCCCTGATATCAGGAGAGAGGCCATCCAGCTGAGGAGAATGAGAGCTGACAGCTGCAAAGCAGATGAGTCTCACCATACTGACATGGCACCTCTCTTCTCAAAGCCCAGTCTCATGCAAAAATTAAACAAAGAGTACAAGTTCAATACTTGAATTATTCCAGCTTGAATAATTTAGCCCAGGATTTTCTAGGCCCTTGAGGGGTGAGGTTCCTGTTTCCCATTAAAATTAGTTAAATAAAATTAATTTTAATGGGAACTGGTTATCTAAACCTCCCAGAAAGCTTTGAAAAACTGAACCTCCATTGTTACTAGAAACCCAAGTAAGAAATTAGACTTATTCATGTTCTCAAAGAAGTCAATGAGAGCTTTATACTGATGTCAATATGCGTATGATTTTTCTTCTAAAATGCCTTTTTTTTTTTTCTGGATAGGACTCAGTAAACATCAGGGATGACATTAAATTTCTTCTATAACCACTATTTTAGTTCCTTCCTCTACAGTCTAATTCGGTGTTTTTCTATTCCATATGGGGAATAGGGAGGTATTTATGTTTTACTGGGATTGCTTTATTTTTCCTTATTAAGGTACATTTACAATTTTTAATGGCTTGAAATGCTGCTCCAAATAACCTTCTGATCCTGGGTAGTATTTGAGTTTGTCCTTGAGGAAAAATCGTGTAAAATGCAAATCCCATGTAAAATGCTGTCCCTACTGCAGACTCCACTCAAGAGCCTTGATCCCATTGGATCCTTATCTGTTTACATCAGCGGAGAATCCATTCCTACACTTTTACATCGTGGCATTCTGCTCCTCTAGGACATTCTGCCTAGCTTTAAAAGTGAAAAAAATTAACACATTAAGTTATTCTGAGCCACAAGGTCACAAAAAAGCCCCCTAAACCACCATCAGCCTTGGGTGGAAAGATGCCAAATTCTGTTTGATGCCAGCAGAGAGACAGGGTCCACATATGGCTGGTTTCTGGGCCTGGTGCTACTTAACTTACCCTGGAGCAAAGCAGAAGTGACCCCACTGAAAACATGAGTCTTCACCCAGTGGCTGTTTCCATAAAGTCCCTTGGGGCCAGAGACAAGGAACACCACAGCTGGTGACCCTCTCCCAGTGATCATCAGGGTCCTGGAGTGGTTTCAGTTGTTCCATGTTCACTGAGGTCACTCCTGATTTGCAGCACCCACACTGGGAAGAAAATGAACCCTGGGGCCACAGTCAGATTAGAGGTCAATATCCAACGCCAGTTGAAGTGGCAGGTCTCAGTTTCCTCAGCCTCTGGCAGGAAGGGTGTCTGGATACAAGCCCTTAACAGGTCACTCCATTGCTGGTACTGTTAACTACCAACTCTCTCACTCACTAATCAAAGCAATTGTGCTGCCCAAACCCACCTAATTCCAAGGCATTTGTAAGTGTAAGTAACTGAAGTGTTTTCCATGGAAGGACATATTTTCTCTAATATTAACATACATAAATGCAAATAATAACTCTTTCTTTCTCCTGGATGTCATTGTGTCGTAGTAAGTTGATGTATTGTATTATGTTTCTGGACCTTGAACTTTATAACCCTTCCTTTCTACATCATTACATCTTGTTTATATTAATATATTTCAAATAAATTCCTCCTTTGTTTTACTCTTCCCATACTAGTAAAAAAAAATCTTCAGCGTCCAATGCAGCATACATCCTTTCAGCAATGCATCACCTCAGATTAATGCATTGTAATGTCATTATTAACTCAGTTCTACATGGTCATTTTTCATGTTCTGTTGAAGACAAAATCAAACAAACAAAAATACAATTCATTCCACACTGTCATCCCTTTGTCCTGACCAGAACAACTCGATCGTGTTGAAGAAGGCATGAACCATATCAACCAAGACATGAAGGAGGCTGAGAAAAATTTAAAAGATTTAGGGAAATGCTGTGGCCTTTTCATATGTCCTTGTAACAAGTAGGTACTGGGTACCGGCTCTGCTATGTGGTGTCCAGTTTTTTGTCACAGTGAATGTCTGAAGTTTTTGTCTTTTTTTTCTTTGTCCTTTTCCATCTGCTTCATTCTGTGGGGATAAAATACTTGTGTTTAATCAGAACAACTGGAACGCATCGAAGAGGGAATGGACCAAATCAATAAGGACATGAAAGAAGCAGAAAAGAATTTGACGGACCTAGGAAAATTCTGTGGTCTTTGTGTCTGTCCATGTAACAAGTAGGTGCTGCCTGCCTCATCTCTTTGAGCACTTAAGGCTGATACCAAAGGCCTTGTGAAGCTCATCCTTGCTAGGCACATGGACAGGATGAGCATGTGGCATGCAGAAAGAACGATTCTGGTTCAAATGCATTCATCTCATAGCATAGACAACTGACTGGGAGTTACTGTAGATGCATTAAAATCAGGCATACTGCAGTGAGAGCTTCACTGTCAACACCTTTTAATGGTAAAAGTTTCAACATTTTACACAAAGTGTACTGAGTGGTTCCATTTTCCAGTGAAAAAAAACACCGAGGCTACCTTATTCCTGGACACCCTAAATTTTGAAATGTATTTTCACAAACAAGTTTCATAAACAAAAGAGCTGAAAAATGCAGAAGAGGTCCTACTAAATATTGCTCAAAATTTTGGATGAAAATCACACCTTGTTTCGTTCTTCAACAGAAATAGTCCTTGATGAGATCTTGAATGAGATGTGGTATTTCATAATTGGAACCCAACTTGAAATGGTTTTCATCCTGCCACAGGCAAAAAATTTAAGAAAACCTCAACATGCCAAATTTCTCTTGTTTGGGTAGCACGTACACTAAGCAGAAATGTTGAAATGCATCGAATATGCTTGCATGCCATCTCACTTGAACGAAACTGTCCTCAAGTAATGCAAAGCTTGTTTTAAATGCCAAATGAAAATGTGATGTGCGGTTATGCGGGTATAGGAAATCGGGGACAAAGTGGACCAATCCAAAGTCCTTGAGGAATGGCAAATCCAGCATGCAGTGAGTAGTCATGAAACCAGGTTGCAGTGAAAACATTCCTAAATGGTTGGCCAGAGATTGTGCAGGAAACAAAGCAGAGAATAGAGTTGCTGTAGTATTAAACTCCCTTTCTGTGTGAACTTTGTTCACAGCCAAAGCCTGATCCTACTCTGGTTATCAAGACCAAAGGAAAGAGATCTGTCATAGGGTTCAGGGGGTATTTTGCCAAAAATCAGATCAGGACTAGGGTTTTTTCTTATCAGTTGCATTTATTTTCAAGTTAATTCCCTTGGGACACAATGCAGATACTGCCTCAGGTTTTTTTTTTAAACTCTACTTTGCATCTTTCTACCCGAAACCCAGAATACTTTTTTGGGGTAAACATTTTGTCCAGAATTATTTTTGCCTTGAAATGCAATGGGAGAGAGGGCAGGAGGAATGGGATGAGCTGTATACACCCCTTCTGGAAGTAATATGAGCTCTGACAGGCTTTAGCCCTGTTGCCCTGCACCAGAGGAGCTGGTGCACAAGAGCTGCAGGTACAAATACAGCAAAAACTTTCCATCTCCCACACTGTGCAGGCTGTAAAAGCTCAGAACTGGCAGCCAGACATTGACAGGGATGGGATTAGCACCTGGCACGTGGCACTAAAACATTCGCTACTTTGCTACGACTGCAGCGTCATGCTGCAAGAACAGAACGGTTCTGCAGGTGATGTAGGGTGCATTAATTTGTAAAGGTGTCTCTTCCCTTCTCTAAGGCATTCTGACCCCATCAGTCTGCAGCCAGATTTCATAGGTCAGCATAGCTGACCAGTGCTCAGAGTATGGATGAACAATGCTTTTAGAGAATGTTCCCCGAGTCACTAAGCCAGGACTCCACTGGTACACATAAGATGATGTTCTGAGGAGTGAAGTATGGGAGAGAAATCCATACAGTTCTGGGCATCAGAATCACCATGATCTCTTAATGCTTTTCTGACTGGCGGGAGATTAATGGCATATATTTAAAAAAGATTTACCATTTCACATGTAACTCTACCCTGATATACAGTGAAAGTACAGTTCTTTGAGCCTTAAAAATATGTAAAGCTTGATCCTACATTCTTAGGAGACCCAAAATGTCCATGGCATGGAACTTTGTTCAGGTTGCATTCAAAAGGACAACTGCTATTGACCATGAGCAGATCCCAACTCCATCTGTTGGCTTTAATTGGGAGTCCACAAGAAAACAAGAGATCAGATTCTGGGTGTATAAAGTCATTTACCTCAAACACAGAGACTGTCTCACTGCCAAAGTTGCACAGGTCTAAAGAACAGGGAAAACCCGCAAAACCCTGTAAATGTATCTGCAGCAAGAGAATTACTTTCACTCATTTCTAGAAATGCCAAAGCTGATGCATAGTTTCAGAGAACTAAAATTGAACAAGCCAACTATCATCTTTTTAAGTCTTCAAAACTTTAATAGGAAATAAGCAACAGAAGAGATGAGTAGGGAAGTTCCTCTTTTAATCTGCATTTTAATTCTATATTGGAGCATACAACACATCTTCAGGTTCATTTAAAACTGAGCTGCTTCAGGGGGCATGGAGAGAACATAACACCAGAAATGGGTTTGCCATGTCCTTTCCCAAATCCCCCAGAAGCATGTTCAGTCCCTCCCCCAAAATCCAAGCCACAGGGCTGTTTACAGGACTGATTAGAGCTGACCAAGGAATGGCAAAAGCAGAGATATTTGCAGTTCCCAGTGGTTTTGTTGGAAGCTGCCCCATTTCCAAAATAAAATCAAGAATTTATACCTGTGAACCCCAAACCCTTACATTCCCCTGTTAAAATGTTCAATCTTTCCTGGTGACCCCAATGACAGCAGCCCTAAATAGGCTGCACATGTCAGTCTGCCACTCTAGGGGTGCCTGGATTTTAATTTTCTATCCTTGGCAGCTCAGTCAAAAATGGCTCTCTGAAAGCTAATGTGACTGTCACAAAATACAAATATAACAAGTTGCTAGGCTATTTTTGAAGTCCTGTGGTTTTAAACTCCTGAAGGAGGTGATGATCCATTTTTGCCTGTGTCTTGCTTAATGTGAAGGCTGTTACTGCTGATGCATTAAGGGTATGATGAACTATTGGGGCAACTGTGCTTAGTGAGAATGCTTTACTTCTTATTCATGCCTGTAGCTGGTGCATGAAGAAAAATGTAGAAAAATTTCCCTGTCTGATGCTAGATTGCTCATATCTTTTATTTTCTCCTGCACTCATTTCACTTCTGCTTATTTTACTTTTTGTCTCTGTGGACAAAGGTTTGTACATCAACTGTCGATGTATGATTACTATTTTCAAGTACCGATATATTATTTGAAAAATCTAATGAACCCTATGATAAAATCATCCCCAAATCAATTTGGGGAAGGTCAGTGGCTTTAAATGCCTATTACGCCACATACATATTGAAAAAATATCAAGAGAAGCCAAATATTCTGCAGGGTAAAATGTTAAATTCTAGCCAAACCCATTTTTCTCTAAGAGGGTGTGTTGCTGTGATGTGATGTACACACTATACTTGGCAGTTCTGTTTTTATGTCTGTCTGCCAGTACGTTCTCTGTGTTTGATGTCAAAACATATGTGTCACTGAAATGAAACAATGTTTTCTACTTATCTGTATTTCTTCTCTTCTTTTTTATTTTTTCTTTTTATTTTTTTTTTAATTTTTCTTCTTTCTGGAAACTAAGTCAACATCCAAAAACCTGTGTGCAATGTTGTAGACCTGACAATTGCAATTCACCCTATTGGAAATGAAACATCTGATCATCACTGTTGTGGCAGTAAAGTAAAAAATAAACAAAAACCCATCCCCTCCTTTTATTCAGGCTTATGATATATCGGTATACAACCAATGACCCTCTAGCTGAAAATTCATTTGCTTGATTCAGCTTTTAGCTTGGAGAGGTAAAGAGTTTTGCATTTGTCCTTGTGCACTCGATGCTTTGTTACTCATCATCTTTTTCGCATAGGCTTAAATCAAGTGATGCTTACAAAAAGGCCTGGGGCAATAATCAGGATGGTGTTGTAGCCAGCCAGCCTGCACGTGTCGTAGATGAACGGGAGCAGATGGCCATCAGTGGTGGCTTTATCCGCAGGTGAGCCTTTTTATCCACTGTTTTCTCTCTGTTCTCCTCGTCACTGATATATTTAGATTTCTTCCATATGGTCATGAGTTCTGTGGTGCTCATTAACTCCTTCAGAGGTGCTGGGTAATGTGATGGAGCCAGGCTTTTCCAGCAAGCGCTGCTCAGATTGAGGTCGATGGTGATACAGACACATCCTAAAGGTTTGCTGTCTCCAGTGACTTCTCCTGGCCCTGAGGGTCACCAGAGCTCTAGTGCAAAGGATGGTTACCTGTCTGGAAATTCTGGAAGTAAGGGTTTTGGCCCTGAGAACCAGAAGATGCTTGAAAACACAACCCCCAGCCTTCCTCTTTGAGACTGCCCAGATTTGGGCAATAGCGAACTAGAAATAATGTCTATTTATTTCACAGCAGCACCATGAGGGTGCAGACAGCCATGGCCAGCCAGCACTGTCCTCTGCACTCCAGCTCCCTGCGTGAACACTTTTCCTGGAGGCCTGATTATGGGTCTCACTAATGGCAGTTGTCAAATGCCTTAGAAATGAAGCGTCAGATAAATACCAGCTTATTGCCATTGTGTCTCAAGGCATGGAGTGCCCATTATCCATCCTTGCCAGGAGATGTACCAAAGCATCCAGCAGCCCTTCCCCTCTTTGCTACAACAAAAAAGCCTTAGGCTTCCTGCCAAAGCACTGAGCCAAGTGCAGAACTTGAAGAACGCCTTAAATTAGAGTTGCACCCCTCCCCGGCTCGTGAGTATCCTCAAAACCTCCTCACTGCATGGGGAATGGTTCCCCATTCCTCAGCTGCTGGGAAGCCACAGCTATGGAGAAACAGAGTGGGGTCTCAAATGAAAGCCAGTTTGATGCACACAACTATATTAATGGCAACCACACTGCAAACTTCCCACAACACATAGGGATCCAGCACAAAGCACCTACTGATTAAAGTGCTTATGGGGCTTATATTTAGATGACAATGCTATCAGCATGGATAACGGCATTCCAGTAGGCAAAGCTTTGATCTCTGAAGATTAAGGACACTAGATTAATAAGTAATTATCTTTCCAAAAGCTATTATCCACTAATTTTTTTGGCTGCTGTGATAAAGGGAAATCAGTGTGATAGAAACAATGCTGTCATACAATCTGGAGTGTGGGATGGAGTTGCCATTTAAGTTTGATGGGTCTGCCATTCACATTTTTTTTTTATTTCTGGATGGCAGCCCCACCAAAATGAAGGCTGGGGCATTATAAGAGAATAGCAATGAAGGAAGTTATGCTACACCATAATTGTTCTGCAAATAACCTGGAGCACCCTTTGTGCACCTATGTGAACAAAAATTGCGTAAGAGACTCAAAGTAAGAATTTTCTGAGTGGGATCCATAGACCTTGCTTTTTCCAGCATCAGTCACTACCTGCCTCTTCACTCACTGAAGAGTTGAACTAGGCCTTGGCTCAAGCACAAACTTTTTCTTCCAAAGAGCAAGCTACTGAAAAAGATGGTGCTAAGAATGAGAGATGAATGATCTTTACTGAGGCCAGTAAATCTGAGAGAAGCTGCTTCTGTCTCTCACCAGAAATACAGTTAATTAAATGGGATGTTAGGTCAGGATTTTCACAGCTGAAGCACCTCTTCCCCGATATCTCTGTGAGCCCCAAGCATACAAGGACTGGACAGTATTCATTAACTACGTGCAGTTCAAGGAGGAGAGCTGCTATAGCTTAATTCCACTACGTTCCAGCACTTCCCATGAACACTAATTGCACACAGATCCAAATGAAGCACCCTTTCATTCTGTTTGGGAAGGATGATCACTACAGAGAGGTACAGGCTGTGGTACATACTGCAAGCTCAGAGAGCAACACTTCTACTAACAGCAGACACAAGCAGTACAAACAGAGCACTGATAACCCAGACAACTGAGCCAAACACCCAAAAAATAAGCATGTAACATTTTTCAGGTTTTTACTCATTAATCCCTTTTCTTCAAAGCTGAGCACAGCAGCCTGCTCCTCAGGTGACAAGTGATGGAGGATGCAGTGGAGGTTTCGGGTAAATCACAGTTTCAGGGGGAATCTCCTGTTTCTGCTTTAAAGAATTGGTGTTTTGCTCCCAGGGTAACAAACGACGCCCGGGAAAATGAAATGGATGAGAACCTCGAGCAGGTGAGCGGCATCATTGGCAACTTACGTCACATGGCCTTGGACATGGGCAACGAGATCGACACACAGAACCGCCAGATTGACAGGATCATGGAGAAGGTAAGAGCTGCCATTTCCAAAAAGACCCTGAAAGGGGCTGTGTTTTCCCTTCTGCAAGCACGGGCTTGGAAAGGACAAGGGACAGAAATAGCTCTTCTCTCCTCCCTCCAAGTCCTTGGGCCAAAGCAGAGCTCACTGCTGTGAATCTGCAGTAACCTCCAGTGCAGGTGGGGTTGAACCCATGCTGTTGAGTTTGCCACACAACAGCAAGGGGAACCCTTGGCAGACATCAAGGCTCTTTCTGCAATAGCTCTGAAAAAGGACAACTGCCCTGAGCTATGCAGAACTGAGGGGCGTGGATCTGACTGCCCTGGAAATTCCTGGAAAGTTTTAAACCCTCCTGGGCTTTTCCTTCCTCTGAAACTTCATGAGCAGATCAGGATTAGATCACCTGCTTGGGGGTCCAGTCCCCAAAGGAGGATGGTAAGCATCCATAAGAGGAGGATTAAGCAAAACTTTGCCATATGGTAAGAGTGCAGCCAGCTTTGTTGTGCTACTTAAAACAACATTAGGATGGAGTCTACCTGCTCTCTTGGGGGAGGATGTGTGTGTATGTATATATATATATATATTGTTATCTATGCATAATTGGGCCCCACACGGCCCCAGTGGAATAAAAAAGCTCAGCATTAATTCTGCAAAATCACCAGCTAAAAAGGCAAGGAGCACCATTCCAGTGCCAGACCTGCACTGCAGAAATCTGCTTCAGATTTCTGAAGCAGAGAGCAGCCCCCTCCAAGCCTGGCTGGGAGCTCATTGCCATCCTTAGATCCCAAGATCTACAAGCCATCTGCATTGGTACTGGCAGAGCTCCAGGCACAGGCACAGCCAGGCTGAAGTGACATAAGAGGCTAGATCTTCATCTGGTGTAAAATCAACACAACTCTCCACTTCCGCTGAGATTTACACAACCTGAGGATGTAACCAAGGACTTACATGTGGTGCTTAGAGTTAATTCTGACCTCAAATGGTAGAGCTGGTGCTCTTGAGCCTTCTTACACATGCAAGCCTCCTCACACAAGCAGGATGTCCATGCCTGTTTTTCATGCCAGTTAACTATATGAGAGCCTAGTAAAAACAATTAAGGAAAATACTGCACTGAGGGATTCACTCCAAGAGCTTTCCTTATTGGAGGTGGATTCCAGAGAGAACTGGGTGAAGTATACATTATCTGAAAGGAGAGAATATCATCCCTCACAGAGAGGCCATCGCCTGGCACCATAGAGCACGTGACTTTGTGTTGGTCAAAAGTCTTGATTTATAAAGCTGCATGTGTTTGACTGTATTGGAAAATGCACAGCATTACTGGGATGCCATTCTGCACCATTTCCTATTTCTGGGAAACTAGGAGCATCAGGGGAAGGATTTACTTATGCTATCCACACGAAAAGAGCTAGAAAGCAGCACATCTCTCTATACTGTGAGAAGGAACTGGGAATTTATACAACCTACACCATAAATACATTTAAAAAAGGAGCCTATTACATACATTATTTTCTCAAAGTCATAAGGACGTGCACTATTGTGTTCCTACCACCCCTGCTCACGTCACAGTGGCAGGAGATGTGCCCTGTGGATGGAAATCAGTGGCACACTACCTGTGCCTGAAGGATCCTGTCCCAAAATACAGTAAGCCCAACAAGTCACTGTACTCCTACCAGCTCAGGCTTGCAAACATCTGGATTTTGAAAACATTGACCAGGCCCTCTGTGCACATAAAGCACATGGGCCAAACCTCTAGGCAGTGCATGCTGAGAGCAGTGAGCTGAGGGACCAGCCTTCCACGTCTATATGGTCTTCTTACAGACTTTGGCATTTCGTACAGCAATGGCGAAATAATACTGGCAGCTAATGGGATTCATAAAATCACCCAGGGCCCTTGGCTAAGGAACAGTGACACGTTTGTGAAAGATGGATTTGCATTGTACACAGAGGAGTCATCATGAGAGCAGGACAAAAATAAGACAGTCTTCAGTCTTAGTGAAAAATAAGCCAAATTTTCCAGAGTAAAGACATACAGTAATGAGGTACTAGAAAAAGTATTAGTAAAACCCTCTATAAAAGTCAGAAATTATGGTTAGCTGGATAATAGGGAAACCACAATTGCACACACGTCCAGTCTGCAATGGAATGTGCCAACAGACCCTTGTTCCCCTGACAGCATTGCCAGGGTTGTTGTCCTGACCAGTCAGAGCACTGTGCTTTGGGTCAATTATGATCATTAGAAAGACCCTTGGCTGGCACAGTTTGTGAAAGCTGGGGTACATCACAAAGCTAACCCTAAGTACCCTGGGGTGCATCACAAATGCTCCTAAAGGATTTACCTTAAACTACATGCACTCAAACCAGAGCAATCTCATAATGCAGCGATGTAATCTGACCTACCCACAGTAATCAGGACAGCAGTGAATAAAAAGCTTTATTTATTCTTTCCTCAGATCAGAGAAAAAGGGACAAAACCCAAAATGATGATGTGATGACTAGGTCAAATGGCACAAAGATCATCAGCAGAAGAGCCTGGCCCTAAAATCTACCATAAATAAGAGGCTGGGAGGAAAGTAGGAAGGGCTTAAAGCACTCTCTTGACTAAAGTGGGAAGGTCAGCCCAAACACTCCAACTGCCTTCAGTGCAACTTCATTCGCCAGATACTAAGGTCTAAACATCATTAGGAACATGATATTTCATCACTGTTCAGTGAATATTCATGCATTACATGACAAAGCTGACTGCTTCCAAACCCATTAACTTTTTAGGTAGCCTTTTGGCAAAAGCACACAAAATTGTACTGTGGTAGACAAGGTCAAACTCATGGCTAAAATAAAGGAATGTATTTTGTAATGAATAGTTTTGCTGATATACGCTTGTTGAGGAGCTGGCACATGCTACTGCACTAAAAATACACATCTACATAGCATTTTCCAAAACAATTACAGAGAAAAGCCCAAGATATTTCAGAATGATTTATTGCACATCAGCATAAACATTTTAAAGGAATTTTTAAATGCATGTGGGAAAGTTGCTTCACCATTCTGTCTTTGCAAGTTGGATATTTAAAATAAATCTGTACAATTTGGATACACCCCAGAGATGTGGGAACAATCATCAAAGCTAACAAAATGCAGCCATCAAAATACAGAAAGAGTTTGCTACTGGAGCCCATGCTTTCAAAGCAGCAACACAATTCTCACCTTTCCCACAGGTCTGATTTTAAAAATTGGAACTATTTTCTATCTAGTCCCTCTGCTAGAATAAGTCAGCATGGCAACATGGGGTTGAGTGGAGCTTTGCCAGTTTTTGTCAGCTAAAACAGTGTCTTTAGTCTCCAAAACTAACTTCGGCAGAGCTACAGAAAGTCATGGTCGAAGCATCTTCCCACTCAGAGAGAACTCCCAAGTGGTGCCATTTTATTAATGGCATTGTATAATCATGGCAGGTGTTACCCCAGGGAAGACAGTGCAGTTAATGGCTCAGTCTGTGCTGGACTATATTCCAGTTTGATTGCTTCAAATCACAGTAGAATCCCTTCTTTTTCTTAACTCCTGTTCATGCTGCTGCCCAGGGAAAGAGGCTACTCTGTCTTGCAACTACACTGGAGAAATCTGGAGCACCGGCATCATTCCCTCATATTCCTTTCCTTTCACATGTAGACCAGAGATATCCAGGCTGATCTTTTCAAAGAAATTTATCTTTGCCAGCATTTCCTACATCAGATGATCCAGCTTCTCTGCTCCAACAAATCTCTACACTGGCCAAAATTTTAGTTTTGACCAGTGCCTGATGATCTAAATTATACCAGAGTCCAGGTCCACTGAATCTTAGAGGGCTCTGAAGCTTTTCCCCAGCAAAATGCAGATGCACACCACCAGTTCTCATGCTGTCATCCATTACCATCGGTATCACCAGTGCTATTATCAGCACAGATCTGGCACAGCATTTACAGGAGTTCGGTGGAGCTGATGACAAACAGAAAAGCTCTGCTGCTCCAAGGCTACATGAAGTGTCACAGAACGAATAAATCTGTAGTCTCCCTTTGGGTCCCTAATACCATTATAAAAAGCAGCTCCCCAGTATTTTCAAGCTTCATTTTTCTGTGACCTAGCCAAAATTATGGAGGTACCCACAAGGCTTTGTCTTTCTTCCCTGTACTCCTTTTCTCTCTCATACTTTCTTTCTTCCCTGCACTCAGCTCTTTCTTTCCTTTGTGTTTCCCCAGGCTGATTCCAACAAAACCAGGATTGATGAAGCCAACCAGCGTGCAACAAAGATGCTGGGCAGCGGTTAAATGCAGAGAAGTGCATTTCCTTTTAATGCTGTCCAGCAGGGCAGCACCTTCATGCTTTTATCATGGCATTTATCTACTAGGTTTGCACACATGCACATATCAGCCCCATTGTAAATGTTGTCCTGTGTAGTTTGTCAGCTTTCCAAAAATGATACTTGTAATTATTTTTTTCTAGATATCTTTCTTTCCAAAGGTTGTACATAGTGCTGATTTGATGGCTATAGCTCACTATGATGTTTTTTGGGGTTTTTTCCTTTCCTTTCCTTGTTTCTGTTTTGGATTCCTTTCCTTTTTTTTCCTTCTCCTCATTTTTCTGTTTTTTTAATGATGTTTGCTGAATGACAACACTGTTGGAATGCTAAACGTGCTGTTAACCTTTAAATATACAGTATTGTTCTTGTAAAACTGTGACATTCCACAGAGCTACTGCCATGCTCCTGTCTTTGGGTATCATGATGTTTAAGCACTTAAACCTGCTGTCTTCAGTTCTTCATTGCCATTATCTGTTGTTATGATTTCATGATTAGACAATGTGGAATTATATTACTATAACAAGCATTGCACTAAAAAGTGATGTGATTTATGCATTTATGCATGAGGAATAAATAGACTTTTAGACTCCTACTTAAACAAGAATTTTCCCATGGCAGTAGCACACCAACAATGACAACAAAAGCATGCTCAGTATTCGGACTCTTTTGGGACTATGTTATACCAGCAAGTTTGCAGTTGTGCCACTTTTTTCTTGTTGATATATATATAGTTATTAATCATGATCATTTTTTTTAATTACGAAAAAAGAGGGATTTGGCACTCACCATTTAGCCATTGCCAGCAAAATAAAAGCTTGGCTGAAAATATGTCAAAGACAAAAAGAAAAAAGTGTAATATATTGGGGTTGTCTGCTGCTTTTGAAGACTATCTTTTGGAGGAAACAACTACCATATGAACTGGTGCAAAGAAATGTAATTTTTATAAGGCTCTCTCTTACTAGTCGCTATCCCCATGTGGTTTGTTATCAGTACAGTTCTCTGTTGCTTACCTAGAGCTATGCACACCAAATCGCTGAGATGTTTAGTAGCTGACAATTAAAAAATAATTAAAAAACCTAAATGAATGAACTCTAGATAAACTGTGAGATAAATATCATTTACAGCATGTAATATGAAAATTCCTTATGTCTCCTGTCAGTTTGTGAAGTGTTTGACATTTTGTAGCTAGTTTAAAGATTATTAAAAATTATAGATCTCAGAATCCATGCTTGCTTTATCCATTTGTTGCCCTATGTGTCAGTGACAAGTACTTATTTGCCACTTACCTGAGAGAAGAAGTGCAAAGTTTAAAGACGCTTTACAAACTGCTTTTGTATTGTATTTAGTGGGAAACTAAAGATTTGGGTTTGCAGTACTATAGAAAAGTAACTGCACTAAAAATGGAATTTTACACTTGGTACATTTCAAGTGACTATTCTTTTAAATAACCTGTCTTGAATTGCCAAATGCTGAATCAAAGTATTTTTTTCTTGTTCAAGGGAAAGAAAAAATGAAATAAACATTGTGGTACAGAAGGATAGAGTTCCTTAGTAGATAAACTCCATTCCTGTAGTGGATTTAGTCATGTGCTAATACACCTCTTTTTAAGAAGGCTTTAACCTACAGAATTTGGATAGTCTGCTAACAATAATTTTCTCAAATGACTAACAACAACTAGGGTTTGCTGCCAGTGAAAAGTGCTATCATATTCTCCCAGGGTTTTTTACCCTATATGGACAAATTAGAATTAATTCTGCATGAGTGACAGTTCACTCATGTGTCTCACATGGCCGTAGGTCAAAATACACAAAGAACATAAATGCTTGCATAATTAAAATTGCATGATAATGCAAACAAGCTATATTTTCTTTAGCAGGTTTTTATTTTTGGCATCTATTAAAAATTCATTTATGCAAATATTTTCCCCCACTACTTCAAACCAAAGAATAAACTTCAAGCAAACACTTTTAATCTGCTGACCATTTCCAATCGTATCTGTTCAGGCACTCCAGTATTTGTGACAGCACTATCATTCTGCAATGTCAAAGCCTACTGTGGGAGGGCAATAATCACACTGCATCACAATGGGAACATACAAATACAAGGATATTTGCAAAGGGTGAGAAATATACCAGAAAATAATGAAGAGATTGATGGAGGTATTATTTTTTGTATTTGACAAGAATGCACCCTATCTGAAGAAACTCATACTTACAAAGCCATTAAAGCTGATCAAAAATTTAACTGTTGCTGTGAAGGAACATATTTTGACATCTGTTTTTGTCTTGAACAAAGACGAAAACTCAAACTATTGGAACTTTTTGCCAAATGGGAAGCTTAAAGGACAGAAATTTTGAAATGTTTCATTGCAGCTGTCTTTGCATCCTCCTCCACCACATGCAGGGTCTTCTATAAGCTGGCTGAAAATTACTTCAGTAAATATGCTTAATATATTGCATTTCTCTGATATTTTTTGAAATTGACTTTTCTAGTATTAATTATTCTTGAAATAATGCAAGGAAAGGCTCGATCTCATGCAGTTTGTCATCACAGCAATCTGCTTTTGTTTGTTGTGTGCACCTCAAATCCCTGATGTAGCAGCTGACTCAAAAGGGGGAAACCCCAGATGCTTTAACCAGAACGTTGCCTCAAATGTGGCGTTTCCCTTTTTGCCCACTTTCTCCCTCAGGTTGGCTCCTGGGTCCCTGATACACTGCAGCCTCTCCCTGAGGCTGGTCAAGCACAGTGCAGAGTTACCTGCTTGAGGGCAAGGCTTGCTAGAAGGAATGGGACATGGCAAGGAGCGGGAATTACAACTCCCCTAAGATAAAATGGCCATACTGAAAGGCACAAAGTTTGATAAAATACCACTTATTTCTAGACTTTTAAAGATATTTCACCAATAGTTTGTAGGATGGCAAATCCTCATGTTGGTGTTGGTTTGAGGTGGTTGCAGGCAAAAGGTTTTTTAATATTCACAAATGGCATAGCTGAATAAACTACTCAGCTGGATAAGTTGAACCAAAAGACAATGTCTGTTGAACTCTAAAAATCCACAATTAATAACTTTTTTCATTCCATGCATTCTCCTCCTTTCCTAGCCTAGGTGAGAAATAGCAATATAAAAGTAACCCCAAGGAAGGATATTTCAATGTTATTCCTCAACAGAACAAAATTCATAAGTAGTCTAATAACTCATGAAAAAAGAAAAAAAAATACCTTCATCTAATATCTAACCTGATTTCAGCGGGGAGAAACTAAGAAAGAAAATTGAAAAAGGTAAGTAAAAATCACAGTGGGTTACCTCTAACAAACCTTAAAACTTATAGGATGTCAATGATTCCCAACCTTAGGATAAACACAGAGCTTTTGAACTCAAGAGAGAGTGTTTCAGCTTTCTGGATTGACACAAGTGCAAGAGAAGAAACTGGGTAATACTCAGCATCTTGTGGTTTGGCAGAGCACGTGTTATGAACAGTGAATGGATTTGATGCAAAGGTAAAGTGAAAAAGAATCGATTATTATTATTGAAGATTTGGTGATATTACTGTGTATAACAGAAAATTATAAATAAAAAAGACCAGTGAAGCTTGATTTTAATTTGTTTTTAGGAAAAGTAAATTTTATTAGCTTACATGGACTAAATACATCCTTCATTTCTGAAAAAAACTAAATATGCCAGAGTTTGCATGGCAAACTGTAAAGCACCCCCTGAGAGAGATGCCTGTGCCATGTGACACACTTATTATAGATATGCTTTAAATCTAGAAATACAGATGATCATTATTCTCCAAAATATTCTGTGTGCCACGCTAACTGCTAGACTCCACAGGCTTTGGATCTGGACTTGAACATCAGATCACCAAAGACTTCTATTTGAGGGGTCTGGAAGCAGATGAACCAATCCACACACTTTTTTCCCCCTCCTTCTTCCTTCTCCTGTGTGTGCATGTGCACATATAGCTCTTTTATTTTAAAGACATTGAAAAGGGAAGAGATAAGTACTTGATAATATGGAAAATTATGTGTGTTAGAGACAGCTTAAGTATGTGCACGGCTGCCGTGTACGCCTGTGGGCGTAGGTGTGTAGGATGTGACTGCTGTCTGCTGAGCCATTTAGTTGCCTTTCTAGGAAGAGAACAGTTTGTTTGGAAGTTAGTGGAACACAGAGTATTTTTAAACCTGCAAACAGCTACAAGAAATGCAGACAGAGGAGAGAAACCCTGCTGAGAAGTTAGGGCGTTGGGCTGGTTGGATGGGGTCAGGGGACAGGTTCCAGATGATTTACTTTGCCAGTGTTGGATCCCTCTGTAACAGTATTAAGAGGGATTATGTTTATGTTGTAAAATACCAAACAGTTTTGAATGTTATTTTGTAAATAAAAAAATCCCTCTCCCCCTTCAAAAAAGGGAAACATCAAAAAAAAAAAAAAA
>VXAC01008058.1:812451-923843 GCA_013399225.1 Rhipidura dahli
AAAAAATCAAACCCAACCAAACCCCACAAGATGGTGATGAGGGAAATCAAAATAAACCACTATGTGGGACCATGCTGATTCCCACACATTTGGGATGTATTCCAAGATCACTGCTGCCCATGCAAATTCTGCACATAATGGGTAACCAATTTGGTCAAACAGTGGGTAGCAGATGGAGGGGGGCTTATTTGCCTGTTGGGCCTCCCAGCTCCTTGGTGAATGGGAGAAGTGGTGGCTGGGTGATCAGGCCGTCCTTGCCTTGCCAAAACACAGTGCTGTGGGCAGTCGTTCATGGCTGAGTTCCAGCCTTGCACTGCCTTTGCTCCACACCTTACAGGCAACAGCTCCCTCCACAATGCTCCAGTGCACCCCACACCCCTGTCCTTCTCCCCCGGCTTCTCTTGCCTCCTCCCACTCCCTCCTTCCCTCCCAGCACCCACTCAGATGCTAGTTCCCTTCCTGTTCTTCTGGTGCTGAATTCACCTGCCTCCACTGATGTCCCTCATTCCACTTGCTTCTCATCCCTCCCCCTGCATGTTTTTTACCCCTAGGCTTTCAGTCAAGCTCTCTGCTTCATGACTTCAACAGGCAAAGCTCCAAAGAAGCAAACAGCCTCTGACTTTTCACTCCACAGCCAAACACCACACCAGTGTCACGCTGGAGGACACCTGCAAGGAAGTCTTGGCTCAGCCCCAACAGTCCAAGAAGCCAGAAAATGCATTCTGCCAGAGGAACTTTTTAGATAGTCTATCCAAAAAAGTCTAAAAAGTTTCAGTTGGCTGATGCAGACAAAGATGTTTGGATAGCTGAGCACAGACAGGCAAGCACTGGGAAGGTATTTCACAGAAAGGCAAGAAATGAGAGCCCTTTCAGCTGGTAAATTTCATGTCTCTGTTCCACAGCACAAGTAGCATTTCTCCATGAGACAGCTAGAGAATCTTTCCTAACAGAGGCAAAAGTTGCCCTTCTTCCACAAATTTCATTCATTAAAACTACCACGACTTTGGTTTTGGTTGTTCGCTTTCCTTAGGGGCTTTTCTTGGTTGGTTGGTTTTGGTTTTTTGCTTTTTTAAAAATTCTAATTTACTGAAGCTTTTAAAAGCTATGCTTTTAAAAAGCAGGTAGAGGAAGTAGATTTCCCTCACTCCCACCTAGGATAACGATCCAGTGCTGGGTTTATTTAATCTAAATCCAGAACAACTCAAGTTGGCATAAAAAAAAAATACTGTATCAGAAATTATTTTGTAAACTTTGCTATAGGCAATCCTAAGTTAATTTGCTAAGTGCTACCTTAAAAACAGTAAGTTCTGCTTACAACACAGTAGGTTTTCTATTCAAATTCTGACCAGAAGTTCATTAAAAAGAACACAACATTTCATTTTTATTTTCATGGGGGGTTGATGAGACTTCCAAAGCATGACCATGCACAAATCCTGCTGTGCTAAGGGGATCTTCGGGTATCAAAACCAACAGGACACAAACTTGAGCAAAATGTTTTTAAGAAACCTTACCTCCTTTAACTTCTCTGTAGAGGATTCCTTGACTTTACCAAATCAACAATAATAAATCCAGCTGATGACAGGAGCCCAAAAGGCTGGGTTGCTTTAGAGTCAGTTTATAAACTCCATGAAAACACATGCTGAAAAGCTAATTTTGAAGAAACAGCAGCTATAATTCTGACATCTAGCCTTAAGCCTTTATCTTAAACCACATTCTCAGTGCCTACTGCACATTTCTGTTTCTTGGATTAAATTAGAATATGAGGAGAAATTAACCAGAAACATAAAATTTAATGAACTGCTGCTTTTTTCAGGCGATCCTTACAGCCTTACCCTCAGAAGTCAGCCCATATTAATTGACTTTCTGGGCCTTGAGGTTAAAAAGAAAGTCTATTTGCCCTCCAACTAATGTATAATTAAGTTTGAAACCCCTAAACACCCACCAGAAGCGCTGGTAAGTCAGACAGCTGGAGCAGAGGAAAGGGCTGGGGCAGGAGGAGGGTGCAGAGGAAGAGAAATCCAAGCTGAAGATGGATCCAGTAAAACACACACTGCGAAGCAGAGTGGCTGCAGTGGCTGTGAGGACACAGAGAGAACCCAAGGCACAGCCCTGTGACTTTGCTCGGCTCTGCAGTGACCTCATTTAAAGGCACAGAGAGAGAACAGACAGCAAGGACTGGATAGCAGAGACCACTGTAAACACGGAGCCATAGAATGGTTTCAGTTGGAAGGGACCTTAAATATCATCAAGTTCCAATCCCCCTGCCATGGGCAGGGCCACCGCCTACTAGAAGGTCATGTACAGCTACTTTAGTGAGCAAAGACTTGAGTAAGATCAGGGCCTCAGCTGATACTGAGTTGGAGACCTATAGATTGCAGATTACTCTGTTATGACATAACTCTCTAATTACTTCTGATTATGCTCAATGGTAAAAAATAAAGCAAGAAAAGCAATCTGGGGGAGGGAGAAAACTCAGCCAAAGTATCTTGGTAACCTATTCAAAATATTTGCTTCTAACTCCCTTTAAAATATTCCTGTTTAAAGCAAAACAGGAGAACTAAAAAGCCTTAATTCAACTTCAGTCAGCAGCAGTTTATTGCAGGGAAGGGCCTGACTTGTTATGCATGAGGTGCCAGCCAGATGTTCTCCCTGCCCATCAAATGCTCTGCACAGCAGCGCCTGTGTCACAGCAGCACCTGCAGGCTCTTCCTGAGGTCAGCATCCCCCTGGTACACGTGCAACCCTTCACTACCCTACGAGCTTCAGCCTGAGCAGGCAACAGGCAAAGTTGCAGTCGGGGAAAAGGAACTGTGAGTAGGCACGTCTGCTTACAAGTCAACATCCTTACATCAGGGGGAGAAACTGAAGTGGCACAGGAATATCTTCTTTCATCCATCTCTTAACGATAAAGGTTCATCTTAGTTGAGTCTGGCTGGCAAATGTGTTAACAGGGCAGAAGTCTGAGTGAATGCAGTTCTTTTTCCATGGCTGTCTTGAGACTCTGCAGTGACACAAGTCATCCTACGCCAAACAAAATCCACCTGCTATTTATGGTCAAACACACACACGCACACACACACAATGATTCTGCAGAGTTTCAGAAGTGAGAATGGTTGCTGAGAATTGAGCTTATTGTTAAAGGAGTGGCATACATAAAAATATATCATTGCTGTGTACCAGCTTTCATCCCTCATTTAACTATCCGAAACAATTAAGCATGTTATTAATCATTTGGAGTTCCAGTCTGATAAAATACTAAGGAAAACCTGAGAAATGATGAGTGGGATTTCAGCCACTGTAAAATATTTGAGGTGTACTCTGTCTCTTGCCGGTCCCTGTAGAGCACTGCCTGGAAATGTTCAGTTCTATAGGTCTTGCCTAAGATAAGCTCCTGAAGTGTAGGAATCACCTGAACACGAATGCAAAATTATTTCCACAACACCTTTGAAATACAGAAAAGATTTTTAATGTACAGAAAGTATAAGATGAGGGTGATGGTATTAGAGATTTTATGGGTTTTGTGAAATTGTGACAGAACGTTAAGCAGAATATTTGTTCTCCTTTATTTCACGAGTCTTCTCACAGGGACTGCTGGGCAAGTATTCAAAACTGAGCCAGCACAGCAAACTAGGTAGTTTAAGGATTAAATCTGAAATTCCAATACTAAAGCAGAAATTGGACTACTCAATCCACTAACTAGGACACACGGCTACAGTCAGTGCAGTGTACAGGTAACAGGAAAATTCATCTGAAAAGTAAGAGGGTGCAGGTCCATACCAGCATCTTTTAAAAAAAATATTCTGAATAACTGTCAGTGTCCTGGGAAAACTCTCTAGGATTAGGAATCTACTTAAGGTGTTGTATAACACTGCAATACAATCAGCTTTTTATGAAGTTGTGATTCCCAAAGCACACAAAGTCAATGCATCAGGCAGGTTACAAGAATTAGATATGATGGAAATTTACAAGTGGTTGAGGGATACACAGGGACAGTGACTTGCTGCCAGTGAATTACACAAACAGGGGAAATGGTAATGACTGAGGCAAGGCAAAAAATAAAACAGGCAAAAGGCCAGGCGAGGAAGGGACAGCTCTACACAAGCCCTGTCCATCTTTTCACTGAGATGTGGCTAGCAGAACTGCAGCCTGAACTGAACATTGAAGTGACAATACAAAAACTCCAAATCTCTTGGGTCTGGTACAGTCTTTGAGTTTGACACATCTCTTACAGAATATCTTTGATACCCTTGTAGACACTTAGGTCCCCTCACCATGGGTGGTACTTTCTATAAAGTCTCTTTCTACTTACTTGAATGACCAGCCACATTAAATCTGTTTTTACACTAAATAAATTAATTCCTTTCAGCTATTTGTCTTCTTGAAAGAAGTATTTACCCATGAAGAATTTGCATTGTTCTATTAAAACAAACAAAACCCAAACCAAACAGTTTATTTAGACAAGCCTGAAACAATGTCTAGTAATTTCAAAACTTAAAAGTATCACCCCTGGTTCTTGCTCTTTTGTCTGAGCTGAATTTCAGTGCTGACAGGGAATTTAACGTCGTGTTGGTGTAGTCATAAATAATAGGAAGTACTGTGGGATAAAAAAATGCTTATACTCAGGGAGAGAAGGGGGGAAACAAAGTGTGGGAATGCAGTGGTGGTGATGGAATGGGGAATAAGGAATAAAAGCAAGCAAGCAACCAAATAAAACCCTCCCAAATCCAGGAGTCTAACATAGCCCCAAATCCAGTAGGTGCCAAAAAGACCTAGACAGCAACTTCAATGCAACAAAAAACCAGCATCTCTGGATCAAATACTGCCGTGGGATTTTTCCCCTGTAAATTTTATCTCTGTTTCTAGTGAATTAAACTTTTAACTTCAAATTTTGGGATTTTTGGGCAGGAAAAATTATTTTATTTTTCACAGTGTCCCTCAATTTTTAGTTACCTCTGTCTCTTTCCAGAAACAGCCAACACCTGCAAAGGTGCATACTGCAGAATCTGATTGCACAGCTGAGAGTAACTTTAGCAAGGAGGTTGTTTTGCAGCTCAGAGTAAAGAAAATATGCTGTCAAGACAAACTACAGCTGTTTAAATCATTCCTCTGTGAAGCAATGGTTTCCCGCAGGGAGAAGTCCCAAAAGTGTATTTGTGCATCTGCAAATGCCTTTGCTGCTCCTCTGCCCAGCACAGCATGGAGAAAGCTGAGAAGATAAAGTCATGCTTCCACAGCTTGCGGCTTGAGTTGTTTGTTGTTGCTGCTCTTTGAACAAATACTTCAGAAGAGGAAAAAATATTCCTCCCAGTCTCAAGCATCCCCAATAAAATCAGTGTATTTTAAGTGTCATTAAGTGTTTGAACACAGCTCAGACTCTCTGGCTGTCGATGTGTTCCTGATGTTGACCCCCACATGCTGCAGCATATCACAACCATATGGATGTATGGATAACTAACAGCAACACCGAGAAAATACTTAGGGATATTCCATCTAGTTTTGTTCCAAGGGACTTCAGTGCCTGGACAGGGAATACCTTTTGGAGATCCATATAGCTCTGGGCGAAATCCTATTCAAAACTGCCCTAAATTGACCTGGAGCTGCTCCTGACAGCAGACAGTGTAGGGCACAGATTGCTTCTGCACAACATTATCCATGGCACGGCTTTGTGCCAGGCTGTGCTCTCTTGACTGTGGGGACATAAGATCACTGGATGGTTTGGGTTGGAAGAGGCCATAAAATCATCACATTCTATCTTCCCTATGATGGTCAGGGAAACCTTCCAGGGTGCTGAGAGCCCCATCCAGCCTTCAACACTTCCAGGGATAGGGCATCCACAGCCTCACTGGGCAAACTGTTCCAGTGCCTCACTATGCTCATAGCACCATCATCTCCATCAGAGCAGTCTCAAGACAAAAATGAGACCTAAAACATATGAATTTGCCAAAACAGAAAAGTTAGAAGTAATACTTTTTTTTTTTTTTTTTAAGGAAGGGCCAGGACATGTAGAAAAGAAAAGTTCCTTGAGGAATAAGGACACAGGGGGAAATTAAGAGAGAAAACACCTTCAAGTCTGTAATTTTCAAGGAAGAGGTGCTAAGACCTGTCCGTAATAGTGAAAGAAGAGTCTCTGAAGCTGCAGCTGGAAATTCAACAGTTACTGTGGGAGTATAGCTGAGCCCTCATCTCCAGGAGAGGTGTTCAGGTGTCCAATGCCACTCAGGAGAGCTCCCTTTATCCAGATATCAGGAGGCATCTCCTGACAGCACAGGTATAAAGAAACCTCCAAAAGCAAACAAAAATCCCCTCACCTTTCACCCCCCTTCCCCCTAAATGATACATTTCCAATTTGCAGGAATTACTGTAATCAGGGAAACAAACAGGAGCTCTGGGTAGGCCTTGGATTTGGCTGTGCAGGGACACAAGGACACAGCAGGCACCACAGCCTGCACTCCCCCAGAGATGTGCTCATCAGGATTTGTTTTGGAAGTCAGTGATGCAGACCAGGGGCTCTGCCTGTCTTGGCACATCAGCTCTTGGCTGTCAGTGCCGGCTCTTCCAGGCACCTCATCTCCTTGAGCCGCTGGAGTCTGCCCTGACAGAGGGATGACGAGCATGTCCTGGGGGGCTGCATACACCAGGGAGGGATGGGCACTGGTGGCTCTGCACTCCCCAGCCTGACCTCCTGCGAGCTCCAGGCAGTGTCCAGCGGACCCAGAGCTGTCCAGAGCTGAGCTGGAAAGGCTGAAGCAGCACTTGTTAATGCAGCTCTTCAGGAAAGTGATGGATTAGCCCGGATTAGCAGCAAGCATTGTGGCTGCACATAATGAATTATGTAAAATGGGCCTGTTAGTGTAAAGCAGATGTACGGCCACATGACTTCAGCTGCAGGCACAGACAGGAATAAAACAGAGTGGATTCAGTTAGGGAAGGATAAAAAATGGGGGTATTTCATTTATTTCCCAACATGCACTGTGTCCTACTGCTTTTGCAGTGATACTTGAAAACAACACTACAATGATTCCAACATGAGAAGCAAGACCGAGTTCCCCACTTAAAATTAGGGGAAACCATTTCTCCTCTGCCTCTCCATTCACAGTTACATGACTCAGGAAATACCATATGAGCCTCCAGGAACAGCAATCAGCTACAGCCACTGCTGAAGAGATACTGAAGATACAGTCTAATCATTTTCCATTTAAACAAAAATGCTTTCACCTAATAGGATTAGCCTCTGCATTTTGATAACATGCTTCCCTTCAGAGTTTGGTTTTCTATCAACTTAAATGAACCCAGCTGCCAATTAAACAACTAGTACATAGACAGTCACTAGCCAGCAAGGATAAATACGGGAAAATTAACCACTGGGAAGAAGGAAAGACAGGACATATAATGTTTTCAAAACAAATATAAATGAGATTAATTTAGATTGAAATGTGGTCAACATCCCCTTTAGATACTACACATGAAAATGCTAATTCTGGATAACATGACCCAGAGCCCAGTGATATCAGACATTTCTTTCCATAGGCAAACTTCTCACGAGCAAGTGCTAATTGATATAAAAATACACAATGAATAATTTGTCTGCAGTGAATTGGTAAAATAGAAAAGGCAGACACTCTATACAGAGAGGTAAAATAATGTGATTTGAGCAGTCAGAGAAGACCCCTTTCCTTCTACTTCCAGTTTTGGTGGATGGACTGGTCACAGGGACTTCTCCCCAGTTTCTGACCACTACTGGGACTTCCATTCCTGAGCAATCTCATAAATGATCCTGCCAAAGCACAGTTCTTGTAAAGCTTGTACTTTTGGTCTGTCACTGCCTAGGTTTAGGCTAAGACACAGAAATGAACATACGTTAATGGACTGTCAGAGGAAAGAAGACATACACCCAACTCCATCTTCATCTTCTGTGAAGCTCCTGCACTATCCAGTGGCAGGAAAAGTAAGAACTTGCTGTGTGTTTGCCAGACACAAGTGGCAGGGCTTTAGGGGAATGTACAGAAATGGTTTTAGCCTTTCTGAAGAGATTCCTGTCTGCGAAAGGATGAGCATCCTCCACAAGGAAACTCACTTACTGATCATACCAGAATCAAACCTGCTCTTTCAGCACTTACATTCAGTCACTAGAAGAGGTACACAGACTCAGACTCCACTGCCAGTCATGTGCACACATTCCATTCTTTGGGATTATAGAATTTACCACTACTGCAAATCTTCTGGATAAGATCAATTTGTGGATGGAAAACAGCCAAAAAATCTGAAGCTGTTCAGAAGAATATAGAATTTAAAGAAATGCTTTCCTTGTTCCATTGCACTTCATGTTAATAGAGAGATCCACGAGAAGCTCTGGAGATCTCATCCCAGCCTGGCTGATGGTTTAGACATGATCACACATGCTCTGCAGTGAGTTTGTACCCATACTCTGTGTACTTTGTGTACTTTGCACCATACTCTGTTAGAAGTGTAACATGGCAGTAATAAACTAATGGCCAACCAGCATGGAAAAGAATGCCAGCATCAACACAGCAGCTGCTTAAGAGCCTCCTGGTTAACAGCAATATTCCAATAATTCTATACTGCTGTCACACATTTTTGACAATTTTGACACAAGAGCTACAAAAAAAGAAAAAAAAGATCCAAAGGAAAATGCTGAACAGTCTGAGCAAGAGGAAGACTTCATAGCTGTCTATATCAATAAATTGTGACAATGAAGTTTTTCTACTCCTTCTAAACCTTAGGGTTTGGATTTGGTTTTTGCCTTTCAAATTTACTGCTTTCAGAAAAATGCATTTTATATTTTCAAAGAAACCAACATCCCATGTATGAGCATGGAAGAGGAAATAGAGAGTATTATGAATGCTGCTTAGTTCAGAATCTAGATATTTGTCTGCAAAAAATAATAGTACTTTGATTGAGGAAAGATTTATGAACAAGCAAATCAAATGGCACGGAAGTTGCCGGGAAATGTGTGCTGCAGCATTTTCTATTGCAGCATTCGGAGCTGCCTATGAGCTCTGTACATTTGGGTGATTTTCATTGAAATTCAGCACACTACATTGCAGGCAGGGAAGTCTGCCAAAGATTTTATTTTTAAGATGCAACAGTTACATGACCCATTTTTGCCTTCAACAACTAGAAACTTCTCCCTCAAAAGAAAAAGGAGACATAAAACCCAGTGCAGATTTGAGTACCTGTGTTTTGCTTTCTCCCTTGCCACAGAGATGATGTGGAAAAGCAGCAAGGATTGACAGTGGATAGCTACTGATATCTGGCTGTTTTTCTTCCTCGTTCTGTTTTTAATCTCCTCATGTCCAGAAGAAAACATGAAAGACTACGTGCCTATTATTTGCTGAGGTCCTAAGAAAAACAGAGCTCTTGTCTGTGTGCATCAGGGTAACAATGGCATTTGCCATCCCCTCCAGAGCAGCAGGGTCCTCGGCCACCCCCATACACAATCCAGTTCCTGCTTTGGCTGCATGTCAGTCAGCTGGTCCTCTCACTGCAGAGATGGCAGAGGTCTCGGGAGCCCGGTATTTATGTAACACTACAGCGGAGGAGAACAGCCTGTTCCTCAGGTTTCCTATGGCTCACACTTCCAGGAAGAATTGGACTCACTGCCCATGTGGAGGAAGAAAGTGGTTTGTCCAATTCCTTAAGCTGGGACAGATATGGCAAGGCTGGAAAGTGTGAAGTGGAAAAAATAAAAAGAATTAAAAACCCCAGAGCAGCTACAGCACAAATAGACACGGCTGTGCTGTGTCTCACTGCACACCAGTGGGGAAGGAAGATGTGCTCCTTATCCCTCATTAGGACAAAACTCATCATGACTCCCCACTTGAGTCCCCCAGCACACACACGAATCTACCCACAGCTTTAAAACCGATGTTAGTCATGCCAAACCTTTAAACCCCCTCCAGTGCCCCCACTTCACAATAAGGTAGAACAAACCACTGTTTTCATAGCTACAAGTTTGTGCTTGCTTGGAAACTGTCAGATTCATATTTTCAAGCTTCTCTGCACTGCAATCACTACACTTGCTTTTATTTTATTTTTAAATTGAAAACTGGGACTCCAGGTGTTTGTAACTGCAGGAAGAAGCCAAGCTCATGCAATTTTTTTCAGGAAGTATAGGTATGCCTGTTTCTACTGCTTCAAAACAGAAATCTTAAATTCTGTATATCCCAAGTTAAATCATTATCTCTGATTATCTAACACTGCAGTAGATCCATACTCCAGAATTCCTAGACAAAAAGAATGCAGCATGGTTTACAAGGAATTAACAAGATATACAGTAAAACTGACATCAGAAGGTGCAACTGCTTGTGGCTCTTCATGCATACTTTAACAACCCAGAGGACACTCAATATCAGGGAATAGGTATGAATATATGTGTTTTTTAGCACCTAAGGTTACAGATTATCCAAAAAATAGGAATTTGGGAAAGATTTCTTGCTGTACAATACCTGCATTTACCCTCTGTTGCACATACAATATCCTTACTATGATTCTATTAGTTGCACAAGCACACCTGTGAAGGAAGACCCTGTTTATGATCTAAATATGACAAAAATACCACATTTTTTTGAGCAGATTAATAAAGGAGTACTCATTTGATTCTCTACTGCAGAGATGATTTGTACTCAAGATCAACGTTTCCTGATCACTGCTTCTCTTGACTAGACCTCCAAGCAAAAAACCAAAAAACATTTACGTACATTTTTATACATAAATATATATAAAAACACAATGAAACAAAAATTAGGAAGGCCACCGCAGTGGATGACTTCCCTGAACGCATTTGGCTGATGTCATGAAGACTGACAGGACAGAATGAAACACAGGTGAAGTAAAGCAGTCCAACTGAAAAGGAGAGAATCCTCCTAACTGAGAAGAAAGAAACCACATTAATTCACTTGTTACTTCTCTGATGTTAATTTGGATCTTTACTATTAGTTTCTTTCATTTAAGCAATCTGGCTTTTAAAAATTTTACCTCAGAGTACAGCAGCTACAATTTTTTATTCTGGTTTGATTCCAAAATGGAATTTTCATGAAGAATAGAGAAGCATCTCACCCAAATTCACAGATTTCCCAATTTTCTGATACAGATCTCAGAGGTTCAGTGTTCATCCTTTATCCTAACTCTCAGAGCAGTCTAATGTTCAGAGGCCTTCTGGTGGTTCATACTCTACAGTCACAGCCAAAGAGGGTCGTTTACTGCCTCAGATGTTGCTGTGTATAAAATAAAAGCTGCCTGCACACTACTGCCCTTTCCATCAGGTTTTTCCAGGGCCTTTCTGCTGTGTTTGCCAGCACAATGGTTCAGAGGCTTTCCTAGGAACAACAATGTATGTGCACAACAGGCATCTGAGAATCCAGATCACTTGAAGCCGTTCCCCAAAAACATCAAGGGACAAAGATCAATGCAACAGGGCTTGGACTAATAATAGGATGAAGTGAATCAGATCTTCAGAGAGATCTCAGAATGTTTTCAGGCTTTCTATAGTTCTGAATGTCTTTCAAACAAAGTCAGAACAATGAAAGAAGGGAAAAAAAGGAGGGCGCTGAATTTGGATTCAAGATGGGAACTACCAAAGCCCTGAAATACAGAGAAAACACCTTCGTAATTTTAGAGAAGAAACTACCGGATTTAAAAATATGTCTAAATTCACAGGATTACTGACAAAGAGTAGTTTTGAAATTTTCACTTCAAAAGGTTGGATTAATCTGGATAGAAAGTAGAAGCAACATAGGCAACCAGTTGTAAGCAGACTGAAGAATGCTCAACAGCCATTCCTCCAACAAATCACTGGGCCAGAAATCCTGGTAATTTATTCTGTTACTGCCCAGAAGTTTTCGTATTCCTGAGGATGCAAGCCAAGGAATTTTGTGTCTTTGTGCACAGAAGTGTGAACAGAGAGTCCCCCCTGTGTTTGTAAAATGACTGTATTAAAATGTTTAATATTTTAAGATTAAACAACACAATAAAAGTCAATAGCATAGTCTGTGGTAGAGGTTACTTTGGCATTTTTGGTCTCCAGCAAACAAACACACCCTTGTTTTGTCTAGCTAAGCCTAGAACTCTTGATCAACTCCTTGACCATGCACATTAGGGAGTCCTGTGAAAGGTAAAATGAAACCAATTCTGTATCCTGCAGTTTCTGATATTCCTTCTAGTTCCATATAGTTCTGTTCTCCACAAGTTTCTTACTTGAATTTTCAACAGAATTATACCAGCAATTTCCATTAGCTTCAAATACACCTATAGAATATATTTCTTAAAAATCCTTGTAACTGCTATATAGCAATTTTAGGCAGCCACTTAATGCTCTCTCTCATATTAAGCAACCTTTAATTTAGTGAGCCCATTCAAAGTGTCTAAACACACAAACTACAGAGCACCAGATCTTTTCCTCAAAACCCCTGCAGTAATCCTATTTTTTTCATATCCTTGGGTGATCAAGTAGTGTTTCACTGTATTTTAATCCAGAACACACTCTGAAGAGGCAGATACTACAAAGCAGTAGTCTCAAACAGATCCAATCAAGTTCCTGCAGTGAAGCTGGTTCAGCTAATGAGTATTTAATCTTATCTGTATTTTCTTTCATGTTAAACATTCATTTTCTCTGTGCTACTAAAACAGCAGCAACAAAAAGGACTTTGGTATTTTGTTTTACTTTTCTTTTTTTTGAGCAAAACTCCCATGTTTTCATTACAAGAATGCTTCAGTAACAAAAATATATTTTTTCCCCTGAATTTTTTCTTTTAGCAAGCAGATTACTGACTATAGCATTGAGTTCTGAGAGCTGATTGAATAGTTGACTTTTTTCAATTCTGCCCTTAAGATTCCCATGCTCAATTAACAAAGCTGGTGGAACAAGATATTGAGGGGAAACATAAAGACACTTTTCTTCTTTTTCACAGTGAAATTCTGCTGACACAATGCACTGATACAGAAAACACCAAAGACACCCAAGCACTGGATCAACTATAGTGATAAAACCCCGGCACCACTGGCAAAGAAAAGTGCACATAGAGAAAACGTGCAAGAAATTGGAGAGTCAGAGTGCTTATTTTTTTCCAGAGGAAACTATGTGTTTCTGGCTCTGCTAGCTAACAAAGAAAAATCAGTACGGACAGCCTGTCAGCCAGCAGAGAGGCTGGAGCACAAGAAGCTCAGCAAGGACAAAACAGCCAACACCTTCCCTTTCACAGAAGGCTCAGGACGAGAGGGAGCCTGTGCAGAGCTTCCCTGGCTTGCCCTGCTCAGAACTCACACCAAGTAACCAAAATCTTTCAGAACCAAGAGCACTGCCTGGATGTGGATTGACATCAGCACAGTGACACGTGTAGCTCCAGGCCAGGCACAGAAGCATTCCTGCAGTTGAGTCACAGCACCAGGGAGCTGTGAGTGGGTGTGAAGCAGTTAGAAAACCACAAGCCTACCACGGGATGACTGTCAGAGATGACTGGTGATTTTTGCTTTGAACCAGTTTGTGACTAGTGTAGATACCTGAACGCTTTCTTTTAGAAAGATAATGGTTGGAGCCTTTTGGAGATTGTGACTCTTTGGTTGTGGCAGGTGGCTGTAAAGTCACAGTCACTGTACCTGTGAAATACGGGAGATCAAAATGGCTCAATATGAGATGAGTTGCAATGGGACTTAGAGTCCATGACCAGCTACTGCCTTTGTGATCAACATGCAAATGTGTGTTGAACCACAGTAACACGTACCTATATTGAAGTGACCCCAGACTTTTTTATTATGGAAACATGCCCATTAAAACAGAACAAATGATGGGTTACATGAGGTGGTTGTTGTCCAGACTGGAGAAGGTCCCAAGCAGACTTTATAGAAGCATTTCAGTACCTACATGGGAACAAGAGACAGGGACTTTGACAAGGATGTGGAGTGATAGGACAAGGAAGAATGGCTTCAAACTGACAGAGAACAGGTTCAGACAAGATGTTAGAAGGAGATGCTTTACTGTGAGGGTGGTGAGACACAAAGAGGTTGCCTAGAAAAAGTTGTGGAGGCCCCATCCCTGAAAGTATTCAAGACCAGCTGGAAGGCGCCCCGAGCAATCTGATCCAGAGGGTGGCATCCCCGCCTGCCCACAGCAGGGGGCTTGGAACTAGATGAGCTTTAAGGCCCCTCCAACCCAAACTATTCCATGATTCTCTTTTCTGGTTTGGTTGAGCCAGGAGTAGTGAGAGGCTGCATATTATATGGCACTTCTCTAAGGCTGAATTATTATCCTGCATATGACAGAAGCACTGAACACTCGTGGAATCACAGAATGGTTTGGGTTGGAGGGGACCTCAAAGATCACCTAATTCCATCCCCCCTGCCATGGGTAGAGACATATTCCACTAAACCAGGTTGCTCAGAGCCCCATCCAACCTATCATTGAACAGTCCCAAGGATGGGGCATGTAATTGTCTTCCGAATGTCATGACACACTTAACTGTGCAATACAAATAAGTATCAACAGCAAGAATTAAAGAATAAAGTTTTTCAATTTCTCCAAGTACACAAAGCACATCCCTGGATACTGCTGCTGGAGATCACTCCTGCTAATTTCATGGAATAGCAAGTAATTCCCCATACTCTCTGCCCGCTGCAAAGGTCAGGACAGATAAATAGGTGAACTGAGCAAATATATTAGAAAACAATTGTATGAAAACACTTTCAGACATAGTCCAGGACA
This sequence comes from Rhipidura dahli, assembly GCA_013399225.1. NCBI lineage: Eukaryota > Metazoa > Chordata > Aves > Passeriformes > Rhipiduridae > Rhipidura > Rhipidura dahli. The sequence continues at coordinate 827,165 of VXAC01008058.1, forward strand.
CAGCTGCTTGTATTAGCAAGGTCACTTAAAAATTTTATCTTTAAAACAGAAGACCTGAGACATGGTCATGGCCAGATATGGAGGGAAAACAGATGCTTTTGGTGGAAGATGCTTTACACACTGCATTTAAAATAAGTTAAGCTTGTTAGATACTCATTTTAGATACAAAACTTTGGGTGAAAGAAATAGTGCCTGTCATGCAAAAGCAGTCGACTCACCTGACCTTCAGAAAAAAGATAGAACTCATACCACACTGTCATTATGGAAAGAGCTATTTGCATTCATACTGGACAGACCAATGAAGTGGATTTCTAACTTCTCTGCTTTTAAAACCATGGAAAATTCATGCTTTTTGAGTAGATCTTGGAAGAACATCTGGATACACTGTGCATGACTTCATATATTACTTTCAGCCTTTTCAGGCAAAAAAGCCCCAGGCACTTCACAAAATGTTTTTCAACCATCAGGACTTGCTTGAAATGAGATTTGTTGAAACATATGGCATAACAGTACCTCCTAAACAGAGGTATTTATTAAAGAAAACAGTTATAAATATAGAGCCAAATAAACAGCTTTCAGTGAGAAAAGCTGTCCAGCTTTACCTCCTTTGTTTATCCAGGCTAGATCTTCCTTGGAGCACAGTGTACCACACAGATAGCCAACAGCTGAATATTAGTGCAAAATATTACAGTGTCATTATGGTTTGCTTAAAACTGACTTCATACTGCTCTGGCTCCTCTTTTCCAAAAACAGTCCTTGGCCAAAACAAACCAACAAAGCAAAAAAAAAAAAACCACCACCCCAAAAAAACAACCAACAACAACAAAAAACCACCAACCAACCACTGAGAACACAATTGTTTATTCCAAAGGGGATAACTAGAAAGATGAAGGACAGACTGACTACCGGCATCAAATGGCTCAAAGACATCTGTTCAACAGCTGACCCACACCCACTACACAATGGACTGAAACATCTACAAATTTGCTACTGAAATCCCCAGTTTATAGCCCAGTATTGTTTCAGTGCATTAAAAGGCTGTGGGTTAAACTGTTGGAGCTCAGCAATGAAAGCACAGGGACAGACTAGAGCACTGGGGGTTCTGACCTCTTTGGTCTCACTCTTCCCACCTACCAGCCAGAACTAAAATATTTAGAGAACTCAAGTTCAACAGCCATGTTCTGTATATTTAATATTACCAATATAAGCAATACCGAAGTGCTTCACTGGTGTATTGGCACTGAGGGAGGAACACTGCTAAGGCCTAAGCTGCTCTGAAATGTCCAGTACCAAGAGGACTGTAAAATGTACATTTGCAACCCAACATTACCAATGTTACAAATTTTACAAGCACTTCATGCAAATTAAACCAAAGGATTGGGGCTGAGGTCTCAATACAATAAGGACTGCGGTTCCTTACCACAGCAGCCTGCCTGCAGTCCCATTACAGCACTGCAGCAAGCCAGAGTAACTGATGATTTGGCTTTATCATAGCAAACAAACTCTTCGAATTGTTTTTTTTTTTTTTTACTAAAACGAGATAGGGTTTGGAAGGATTGAACACCTGCCACTTTCTCCGTCCTTCACTTACTGCCCATTTGCCACTGACAAAAGTGTTAAAGGATACAAATAGAAGAGGGAAGAAAAGCAGAGCAGCAAATCTTTTCTTTGATTTGCATCGTTTCTCCAGGCATAAATTCAGCAAAAGGCACAAATTTTCTCTCTAATGGTTTCCAGAAGCTAAGTCTAGAAGAATGGAATCTCTCATCCTTGATATCAAGGGCATCTCAAAGGTTTCAACCTGGAGTTCAGTATTAACTTCACACACAGGTATAGGAGAACTGTGATATAAAGCTGCTAAATTCCAAATGCCCAGATCAAGCAAACACTTACTCTTTAATTCATAAGGACGTGGATGTAAAGTAGAAAAATCCAGGCCCTCTGTAGGCAAGACATGAGTTTAGGACTCCTGAGACCACAGATCAAACACCACCTGTTCCCACCTAAGGTGTGACCTACAGCATCCTAAATTAGGCTTCCTCTTCCAGCCCATTGGGAAGCCACATCTCCCTACACCTGCTCTGTTGTGGGGATATGCACACAGTTCTGTCTGAAGAATACTTTTTATTTCCTTTTTCTTAATAAAACCCAGAATTAAACATGTATGTCCTCCTCTCATAAGGCTCAGGTTGGAAGTTAGGGTGCTCCCATGGGCTGTGGGATGCTGCCACACAGCACAAGGATTTTATGCACTATCATCCATACTCATGTGGGGTCTCCCCTAACTTCCTTCGTGCCCATTGAAAAAACCTAAACAAATAGGGCTTTTTTTACTATATTATTGTGACAGGAAACAAGTCCAAAGTTATGTCTCCAGTGTGGGTTAAAAGGTGTTTTAAATTCAGCTTGTGGTCTCTTATTACTGACACTTCCATTATAAATGACTCAAGGCTGCTCCTGCCTCAGAGGTCACTACTCCATCACTGGTGGTTTGTCCAGCCTATGCTGCGCTTGGCAGTTTTATTTTTTAATCTGTGTTTTGCATGCTTGTAACAACTCACTGCATTGGTGTACTCAGAGCAATGGAACATAAACCACTTCAAATATTTGCTATTACAGAATAACCCCAGTCTGCAGTGCCTGCACTACAAAGTGTGTGCCCTGGGTCACACCTGTAAATCTCTTTTTTATTCTCAAATAATTTGTATTATGACTTACCATCTGATTCTGGGAGCTCTAGAAGAGATGGCATTAAGCCTGGTTGGGCAGAACAGGGACACTGAGAGAACTCAAGAACAGGACATGCACATCTTTCATCTTTCTTTCCGTGCTTTCATGCAATAAATCTCTCTGGCTCTCCAGCTCAGCCCTCCGCTCTGTCCCTGACAGAGATAAAAGCGCCCTCCGTGATCTCACGTTCTTCTGACCAAAACAAAACCTGAAACTCTCTCACTAAAGTGTGATCCAGGGCCTCAGAGACAGTCCATATAAACACTTTTGGATCTCATCCTGCCACGTTTGTATTTCACCATGGCTTTTAGTCACCACTCTTAAAACTCACACAAAAAGGCTCAGCCCTAGACATACTTCTTCACAGATCTGAAATCTCAGTTCAGGACTTGTTTGCTTTGTCCCCTTCTTTTCTTCTGAGCCAGATTTTAGTTGCTCCAAATAAAGACAAACCTAAAGAAATTCACATTTAGGCTTTACTGAGAAATTGTCCTACGAGTGTCTATTAAAACTGGCAATCCAGATGCAGCCTGACACAGAAGTCCTTAAATTCCTGATTGCTAGGAGCTAAAAGAGCAGTCCAGGAGAGTTCTTGCTGTTCTTCCCTCAGCACTTAAAAGGCCACTACAGAGAATGACAGTAATTGCATCTCATCTGCAGTGTCCTTACTTTGTGTCTCATCATCACTCCTATCTTTTGAGGGCAGAGAAAATTGTCTTTTTGGTCTGTATCTTATTTTGTGTTTCCTGTATTCAGTGTCAGCAAACAGAACAAATTTTCAATGTGGTTTTGGGGAAATGACACCTTTTCATATCCCAGAACCAAAACGAAACTGACATTCCTAGGATCTGGCCCAAATTTTGAATATTCCAATTTTTAAAAAATGAAATAAAATCAGACTCTCGGGTTTTCTTGCCTTACGAGTCACTGTAATCCCACCATTTAATGAAGAGGAGGCAAAAAAAGCCTAACACAGACAATCACAATAAAAATAAGCACACTGTTCTTTGAAAAGGACAGAATTTCATCAACTCCAGCTCCTCCAAGCTAAGCTGAGTACTCAGCACTATGACAACAACCTCCTGGCACACTGTTCAAGGCCAAAAGAAACCAGTGAGTGTTTGTGCAGTCTCTGGGAAGGCAGCAGATCCCACACTCGCCATCTGGCTGGAGCTCTTTGGAAGACAGGCACTTCCAATAGAAAACCTCCAGGTTCTCCATTTGAGGTCGACAGGCAGAGCACAGCCTGCCTCACTTTGACAATAACCAGAACCACGCAGACCTTCAAATTCATCACACCAAGAACCTTCTGCTGAGATAATTTCATCAACTCTATTCATTACCAACATGTCCCTGAGGATTCTGCCAGGAGGAGGCTGAAGCACAGCGCTTCTGCTTCTGGGTGTTTCATTATGGCACAAGTTCTCATCTAAGTGATTTGCCCCTGACAGAGATAAACATTGTGTTCAGCTGGACTTCTGCTGATAGCCAGAGCTCTGGGTAGGGCCAATCCTTTGTTCTCGTGACATCTATAGAGAGCATGTCTGGGTAGGAATTCAGATGAATTCTTGATTAAACATTACTGAACACAAGTAACAAGCATATGGGACAGAGTTTGCCTATCTCTACCCAATAAAGTTCAAGCTTATATATGCAATACACTGATTTTTTTTTGTTCAGGTATTCTTTCTGCTACACACACACAGTTAAGACCATAGTGTCCTTGCCAAACTACTGTATGTTTTTATTACCTGAAAACATCAACCTAATTCTCCATTCAGGGAGCCTTACTACACAATTATGACAAAATTGAGTGTTTTCTTTCCACCCTGTAGAGAAATAATCTCTTGGCCTGTGGCTCCAAATCCACTCTCCTCTATGTTTCATGGCTGTTCTTTAAACTATATTTACTACAGCTATGGAATTGATTTCATGCCTTTACAATTGCTGCTACCTTTGCCAGTCACAATGCCCAGTCATCACTTAGGCTGGCAAATATTCTCTATCTGAAGCTATAAATATAGGTAAGTATTTTGAGTCCTTTAATATCACCTGCCTGGCAGCTTGCAGCAACTGCTAGGTATGACCAAAGAACCTCAGCAATTAAATCCCTATTTCCCAATATTGCAAGTCATCCTTGTAAGACTGGTATGCACATTCAAGAAACATTTCTTATTAACCCGTTATAAAGAGAACTACCGGCAACACTTTTCACTATCCAAAGCTTTAAGCAAAATGTCTGAGAGAAAAAGTAAATCCACCTCTGCTTCTTTTCAGAGGTAGAACTATTCCATTTTCCCATAAAATGCATTTTGATATCACAAAACATTTTTTTCTTTTTTTCCTCCAATGTAAAAATAACTCTATCTTCATTTCTCCACAGGCACTAGTTTCAGACAGATGTAGCTCTGGATGACTTTATGCCCATAGGTCATTAGTTTTAAGCAACTAGAAGTAACCTATAATATAGAAATAATCTTGCTTTCTACTCTAGTGTCTTTAGGAGCAATAGCAAGGCAGGTTTTAGATCCCCTAGCAGTGTACAAACCCAACTAAAACCACATTCTTAAGATTGCATTGAGTACTCACAGAACCTACTATGACATTTATGGATGCTTATGTTTCTTTTTGTGTTCAGGAACTCATTTTGCTGCCTCGCCATGAGATTTTTGGCCTACATTTTGGAACACATAATACATATAAGTCATACCAGATGTGCCTGCTTCAACCAGCACTACTTCAAGAAACTTAAAAACTTTCATTCTGGGCTCCTACATGAATTTAGTATAAATTTAGCAATTGTTATGACCAAAGTATGAACACTGAAACAAACTGCTCCTTCAGACTATTTGCTGTAGTTTGCGTAAAATGAACTTAATAATAATATAATCTTAAAACACCTAGATCAGTTCAGCCATGCAGCAGTATATTCTTTTCAGTTAGCAGAGAACCCCACTACCTTAAACATACATCATGCATAAGGCATGTGTTGGTACTCCTTGCCCACGGCTCTTCATAAACTGGTTCCATCCCAAGCCAGCATACACAGCTCCAAATAGAGACACTCCAGAAACACAGCATTTCTCTGGTATTTACTCCAGCAATCCACAGTTAATCTCAAAATATTCTGTGATGTATTCCATCTATTCCTTAACACACTGTATTAAATGTAAGCAATAATGCCATGCATGAGATATTCTTGCAGTGAAGCAAATTCTTCTCTGGCCCCAACATAAAAACTGGAGTGACATCTGCTGTTTCGCATGCAGCTTTAGAAAGATGTTTCATTTAGCAGCCATTTTGATTAAACAGATCCTCTTAACACCTAAAACCAGGACACGTGCTCTCATACTCCCCTCAGAATTCTGCTCTTCTGTGGAACACTCATATAAAGAATTCCTTGAAGGGATTTTACATTCACAAAGACATCAAGTGCATACAGCTTTTTTAAAATTTTATTTGATGCTATAATATTTCAGCACCCAAAGGAGGGTTTTGCACAGCAATTTTTGTTATTAGAAATCTAAACTAATTTCTCTGCTGCGTTGCTTTGGAGAGGAGTTCTTTATTCAGGAAAGCTCACACTATACCCATAAAAAAAGAGAAGACTGGGTTATTCAATAAAGGGTTCAAGTATTCCACTTTCTTAGCATTTTGTATTATATTCTTCTAATTAGTTAATTTCAAAGGTAAGAAACACCAAGGCATCTTCAGCTGTCTTAGCTACCACCCAAATAACCATGTTTCAGCTGAAAACAACTTTCAATTAGTAATGTTCCCAGCTGTAGAATACTAACATATCTGACTGGCCAGACCAAACAATTTATGGAACAAAAAAGAATAACTCATGTACAAATTCACATTTACAAGTAAATTATCATGACAGGACAGTTCAAAACCTGATTCAGCAAAGATATCTGGGTCAAACACAAAACGTGGAAGTCAGTGCAACGCTGATCACAACTACACAACACTTCAGTGATATAGGGACAGGCAGGCAGTTTCAGGTCATGCTTTCTAGGAAAAGAAAAAGAACTCAAGTAAAAACTAAAAATCTAATTTTCCTTTCCTTGCCTCTGCTGGTGATCCCAGAGAAGAAATACAGCATACCAGGGTTAAGGTATGTAAAACCAAGTGAAGAATTTGTCCTGCCTTTGTTAGTTACAGGAGATATATGTCCTTGCTTGCTTAAAAATGAAAAGCAAAAAACCAGAAAAAAAGGCTGGCATAGACAGACAGCCATGTCACACAACTCCCTGCTTAGCAGGCACAATGTTGGTACAAAGTAAATGTAGAAAAACTCACTTTTTGGAGTCATCTCACGGACTGCAGCACACACGATGATGGAGGGGCCGTGGGTCAATCCTCTGTCTCTACCCCATACACGTTCATATCGTGAGACCATTCCTGAGGAGGCTTTTATGGGTGTGGGGAGGTGGTCTTCCTCTCTGACCTCCCTCATGAAGTGCTGCTGGGCCATTCCCCTTCCCAAAGATACTGGGAAGAGATCTCAGAAAGTGCCCACATTCTGGAAGCTCCCCAGTCCTTAAGCATACCACTGACCCTTGTTTCTCCACAGGTAAGCTCCCTGGGGTCTGTCTCTGAGGGGAGCAGGGCAGCCTGGCACAGAAGCCCTGGATAACAACCATCAGCAACCACAGCTTTGTATCACCCTTGCCAAAGAGAAGCCGGGTTTTTCTTTGCCCCTGCCCGGTTTCTGAGGCCAGCTCTCTGGCTGGCTGATCTCTAGGGGTGCCCATCCTCCCTGAAGTACTCATTGAACAATGAAAAAACCCTTTTCCTCAGCACCTACCCCAGGACTGGGCTTTGCTGACAGCTCTAGTGCTCTTCCCTGGCTCCAGGTTTCATAAAGACCAGCGATTTTCCCACCCCCTTCAGCAGCCTCCGTGAGGGCTCACAGAATGGCTCCCTGTGAGGTACTGCAGGGGGCTCCCGCCCAGCTCCAGCTGCTGCACCACGGGGCACGGCACGGCCCTCAGCCCTAGGCCTGTGGCAGTTCTGCTTAAATACGTCTAACAAAGGGCAAAATGCTGCTTGGCAATGAGGAATTTAGGGGAAAAGTGTGGGAAACATGGCAGGAGAGGTTTATCTCGACCCAGGAGGTTTTTTTGCCCCATTTTCTCCCTCTGTTGAGGTGAGGGGTGAGCAAGTCGCTGGGCAGGCACACAGCAGGAAAAATAGTTACAAAGATTAATAAATGAGGGTGAAATAGTTTTGCTTATGGCTCTTAAAGTCACAAAGTCTTCCAAAAACTCTTAAGCACTACCCATCCCTACAATTCCCTGAAAAAACCACTCAGCCATTTCCTGAGCGCACCATCCATCAGCAGAGCCTGCACAGCCCACACACAAATGGTGACTCGGGATCCTTCCGAGTCATCGCCACAGATTTGGAAACTAATTTTTCCCCAAACCTCACTTTTTTTTTTTTTTAAACCAGGGACAACATAGCAATCTACCAGTATCATAAAGCTTTAAAGGAAAAGAGACTAGACTTAATGGTTTATAAAAAGTTTGCCATAAGGAATAGCTGTTGACATTGCAGTGCTGCCACACAAATGCTTAGCAGACAGCACGTAATACTATTAAAATAATAAGCAGCTAGTATTTAATGTGTATTTAATGTGTACCTGAAGAGAGCTGATGTTGTCAGGAGAGAAAATAACGAGGACACCAGTAATCAGTTTGCAGAAGGCAGACACACACACACACAGCTGAGGCTTTCCAGGCACATGATGAAAGCTTGAATAAAAGCTTTTCATGTGCAAGCAGATTTAAAAGCTCCAGTTTATGGAGATGTTTGCAGTAAGGTATGAAAATAAAATTTGTTTAATGGTTAGGTCAAGAATAATGGAAGTCAGCAGAGTTAAACTACAAAGGTCCTAGCCCAGTCCTGGAACCTATTCTGCAATTAATTTTATTGGTACCTGGAATAATGACATGATGGCTCTACTTACATACACTGTGACTACATTTCTGCTTCCAGCATAAAGAATAAATTTGTATATGCTTTTGAACTTATGATGTGAAAGACTATTTTAAACCAGGAAATGCATACAGACAAAAAGCAAAGGTATTTCTTAACTGAGAATTTAAGATCACAGTGTTACTGGTCAAAAAGTTATTTATTAGGACTGTGCAACTTGTCTCTGCTGGCAAACAGAAATAACTCATATATACAATAATGGATAAAAGCTCCTAATATTCTAGAACTAACCATTGTAATATGGCTTCCCAAAAAGTCTGGTTTGGCAGATTGTAAGCATGCTGGAGGCAATCCCTTTGCAATAAAGTCCGACTGTTTCTGCATCCTCAGAATAGCAGTAAATGCAGATCCAGTTAAAGTTCTTCCTATGACATTGACTCAAACAAACTGATTTTTCTGAGATTGAAGAGTGTAATACTCACATGACTCAGTTCACATGGCACTGCTGAAAATGTGATAAATACCACATTTTGCTAACCAGGGCAGCAACCTAAAGGCACAAGTAAAATTCAAGTAAGGTGAATTGTTTTGTACATGCCCTATTGTGCTTGTGATATTCCATGCACTATTTTCTTTACAAAGTTTGACAGCAATCAATACTCTCTTTCCTTACTGGGACAGATGAACACTGTAATGGCTGGTCAGCCTAAAAAAGCCCAAACAATTCAATTAAAAAAAAAAAATTCAAGATTATAAACCAACAAACCAGTGTTATGCAACCAATATAGTAAGGTTAGGTTTCCCAAACTCACAAATCTGTTTCTAGCCTGTCTGCAAGGATTAGCATCATATGAACGTCTGCTCTGAAACACAGAGCACAGACTCTGAAGACACACATGCTGACATGTCTGACATTGCTCATCTTGAATTCCAGCCATTCCTGCACAGAGCTTTAAGGTCACATTTCTCTGTGTGTGTGTACTGAAGATGTAAAGCAATAAATCATAATACTGGTAGCAACAGTGATATACTGCTGCTGGAACTTCAGAGAATAAGAAAATAAAGGTTCAATATAAAAAAACCCCATGGTGTTTTACCCGGCAAAATAATTTAAGGAGTCTACATGAAATCCTGATCAAAGTTCCCTTAATGAAAGGACTCTAATATTTTAGCAGGGATTTGAGTTATTTAAAAATATCTCTTTCTTTGTTCCCGTGCAGCAAGTAGTTTTTCACTTTGCATCTGGATCTTAGAACTCTTCACCCACAAATCTTTGTTCCCATTGTATAGATAGGAGAACAGGCAGAAAAAGACGTTAGATATGGCTCAGTGTCTCTACAAAGTCACAGATAAGAAGCAGAATCAATGAAAAACAGGTATTATGCATTCTTAACCAATGCTAAAATAATAATATTTAATGGTGCATGTGCTTGAAACAGGTCACAATAATAGAAAAAAAGATTCCTTAATTAATCAGCATTTTCAAGTCTTCACTTTGAAGTTTTAAGTATCAATGGGAACTGAAATACCAAACAAATATTGAACTGAGGAGCAGCTATATTACACTGGCATCTTACATAAATATGCTGACCTGAGTGACTATTGTATCAGCACTCCTTTATTTCTCCTTCTAGGCCTGGAGCATGAACACAACTGAGAAGGCTGGAAATGAATGTTCATACTTCTTGTGCATTATCAGTAGAATTATTAAAAGTTTAAATTAACAGCCTCTGAGCAGTCTGTGGAAATCGGACATGACTGAGGTCATGATCAGAAAACACTTGTCTCTTAATACTTACATAATGCTATTTTTTCCCACTGAACAAACTTCAAATACCAAGAGGAACAGGAATAAAACCACAGTGGCTTCTCAGAGGCATTACAACTGAGGATATTTCATTTTGTCAACTTTAAAACACAGGAAAACCCAACCATATTTATACCCAAATTTTATCAGAAAACATTAAAGTTCAGAAAAGTTACTTTATGTTGCTGTTATATGAGAGACAAAATTCTTTTTACTTGGATTTTAAAAAGTGTCTGAAGTTGTACTCCTCCTATGTCACCTGTTAAAGATAAGGCAACACTAACCACTAAAGGTTCAAGCATACTGTAGTACAACTAAGAAATGTCCACAAACAGCAAAGCAAGCTGCTTATTTATCCTTTTTAATCACAGCAGGAGAAAAAATCATTATTAAAATTATTTATATATAAAACAATCTTTTAGTTTGGGTATAAATTAATTTTTAACTACTTACCAAAAAAAAAGTTTAATTTTTTCAGTTTTCTAATCTGTGATTTTCTTTGGGGGAGAATAAAAAACCATTGTCAGCTCTGATTCAAGAGCTGTGATCCGACCTTCAGCTACCAAGACAAAAGAACACTCACAACTGCTTCTACTTGAATATTGTTTTAATTTTCACTTCACAGCTGTAGTCACTAAACTCAACATTTTCACACTGCATAACAAGCTGCTATTATAGGAAGTAAAATAGTGTAATTCAGCACTCTGAGCTGGAGAATCACAATTAGATGAAGTATTACCAAGATTCTTCTGTGCCTTAAGATACACACCATCATTTGGTTTCATTATTCCTGATGTTTTCATATTGTTCATGGCATATGGGAGGATCAAGAGATAAAAGCAGCCTTTTTAGTAACCAGCTTTGAACAGCCTCCATTCTCAACCCTTGTAACATTCTTCCACAAGTCCCCAAAGGATGCCTTATAGCACTGAAGCAATCATTTCAGGTCATAAAAAGATAAAGAACTTTAAATAACTCTTCATTTTTTTTCCCAGTGAGAATATGATTACTTATGCTCTTAAAATTAAAGGACTTTGTGCAAAAGGTCTGGAAAGATCTGGTTTTAATTAGGTATTTCAAATCTGAGTTATACATAACAATTCTACTGCTTATATTAAATAAATATCTTAAAAAATTAAGAGACCAGGAAAAAAAAAAGCCCAGACTAGACTACAACTGATTTGGATGTTTTCTGGAAACACATCATGAACAATTTGTCCCTTGTGACCAAAAACAGAGGGAGAAGAAAAGTGGTAGAGAAAATAAGCTTAAGTAAGAAACTCTAACACCCTTTTTGTTCTTTCATGCAAGCTGAGAATGAGAAAAAGTTTTGATCATTCTGTCTACAGTCTTATTTAAACATCAAAACAAGCCTGAGCAGCTCAAAGCCTTACTTCATTAAAAGAAGCCATGCGCAGTCAAAGAGTTAATTGAATGGTAAGTGGGACAATCTTTCTTGCAGCTTTGCTTAAATGGTAGAAACTTCATTATAGACTGTCCTGTATAACACAGAAGACAATCAAGGCTCATTTGACAAAAGTTTTTTCCACCCAGTCTGTCATTTCTTTTCAAATCTTTTATTAGCTCCCTGCTACCTTAAGAGCTCCAGGTTAGGTTTTTATAAATTGTTAAATAAATTACATATATGAATTCAAATCTTTCAGCCATTTAAAACTGCATGCAGTGTATGGTGACAAAAATTTCAGAACAAAATTAAGAACTTTATTAAAATTAAGTGGCTCGGGGAATCTGCCAAGCCGAGCCTTTTTTACCTACAAAATTAAAAGTTTCAGTGATAAAGTTCTGCTGCTAATACAAAAGCCTCTTTGAATGTGTAAAGCTTTTGCTAAGACTATATAAATTCTAATAGATAACATGTTTTCTCAGCAAGTGAATCCATTTTTCCCATTCCTTTGAAGATCCCACAGAGCTAACAAACATTCAAAACTTTCCTTAAGGCAGAGGGAACAGGTTGAACATTTGAAAATGCTTGAGAGCACAGTAGATTAACAATGAGAAGAGTATTCAGCAGCCAACTGTTGAATTTTAAATTTGTCCGTTGTCCATATTCTAACCAATTCAAGTGGTTTAACACATTACCCTGCTTTCAACTCAGTGTCTTGCTATATAACACAAATCACATAAGATCAGAGCTAATTTTGATCTTCAATTACGTATGAAAGATCCAAAATCAAGTTGGCTGTCTCCAGAGCTACTTGCAGGCCACTGCACTTGGCAGCAAAGCAATCCAGAGTCAGGAGGTCAGCAACCTTTACTGAGGGCTCTTTAGGACAGCCCTGTACAACAGGAGAGCCAGACTTGCCTTGCAAAAACCTCCAGCTGAGGTCCTCTGTGTTACCATTCACCCCACAGCCGCATTTTGAAACTAAATCTGACCACTTTGAGACACAGGGAGAACCTGATGGAACAAACCAACAGTGTCCGTAAACCATGTCTGTAAGAACTTCTCCATCATCATGACTCAGAGAGCAAGCTACAGACTCCAGGGAATGGCAAAACCCATCAGCAACCAATTGGTATTGTGTCTGAGAACAATCTAGGTCTTTGAAAGTGCTGGCAGGCAGACTAGAACTCTAAGAAAGGAAACAGAACCAGGAAAGCAAAGTTAGAATACTGTTTTACAGATATTTTTTTAAATTTTATGCATCATACTGCTGCATTTTCCCCTGAAACAGATGGTTCAGTTCTAACGAAAAAATGTTTAAGTCATGGTTATTCCACAATAAGAAAGAGTCAAAGATGCATTATCATCTTTCAATATAAAAACTCTACATATTTTTAACACTTAAAAACATGCGATTACTGTAATAGAAATCTAAAGATTAACAGGTACAAATACAGTATTAAAAATATATAATTAAAACTGAGTGCTTCAAATAGTGCCCTTTATTTTATATTAGTAGTTAGCAAAAATGCCACATTAATCCAGGAAGAGACAAGTGTTTTAACTGCTGCAGTGAGTCTACATAAATTCTTGTTTCTCAAGTATATTAAGCATCTTTAAAACCTTGATGTCTTACATACCTTGTGTCTTATGTATGAAGCCAGGTGAGTTTCTGTACAGCCCCCTCCCAATAATGCCAAAGGTTCCTTCATTGTTAACTGTAACACGTATTCTGCAGTTTCACAGGCACGCTGAAAATCATATGAAATTCTTGTCAGACATATCATGATTAATAGGATTTTTCCCCATTGAAAAAAACACTGGAATAAAATTTTCAGTAGTTTCTGGTACAGATTCCATAAACTTGAATTACATGTGGATATAAAGCTGCTGAGTGATTTCCAAAACCATGTTCACTTAATGAGAAATTGTCTTTATTTGTCCATACTATGGAAAAGCAGAAATAAAAGCTGCATTTTATTCCTTTTTTTTTCGAAACAGGGCTATATATAAAAAGTCAATCAGTATCAATGACATTTACAGGCCAGCTGTTCAATGCAAAACAATGCTTGACTATCATTGTATGTGCTGCTGCTGACTTTTTGCTAGGCAGTTTTCATTTTTATGTTCTCATAGACCAAGTAATGAAAATGAAAATATTTATCCAGCACTGGCCTCAAGAACAAGTGAAAGATGTGTCTGTCTGTCCCTAAACAACTTCCCACATTAAAACAGATGCATTAAATGAACATAAGCACTTCAAGGATTTTGAAATCCTGGAAACAAATAAACTTCATTTATGTACGAAAAAAATTATGTTTCTAAACTCAATGTATTGCGTATTTCTCAGTATTTTATTTTTCCAATAAAAATGTAACTTTCCAAGAAAAGATTTGAAGAAAATTTGCCTACCTTCAACTCATCCCATGCTGTTTCACTTCTGTTACAGAGTACCAGGCTGCAGATAACTGTGTCCTCTGGAATTAGATGTAGAAAATGCTTTGAAGCAAAACTCTCAACACACAAATCTTTCAAGCTTCCGTAGCAGCCAGGAGACAACGAATGTATGGAAGCTATAGGCTGTGAACCTGTCAATTAAAAAAAAGCACAAAACAGTATGTGGTACCATCATAACAGCTAGCAGATGCATTTCATAAAGCACAAGCTTTATTACTCGTGGCTTTTTAAATTATATACATTGCTCAATACCTGTGATTTCACAGGAAATCACTAACAGAAACCTACATGTTCAAAGTGCAGGATTTGGTGGTAGTTTGAGGTAAAACAAAGTAATTGTTTCATTTCCCTTGAATCAGAGTTTGAAAATAAAGTTACTGGAATTGGATAGCCCTCATACAGCAAGCAGTAATAACACCTGTGCTATGGCAGCATCAGGGCCTGCAGACCAGTCTTACCTCAACAAATGGGTTTCAGACTAGAAAAGAACAACTCTTGCTCAGCTGCTCAGGTAGGATACAGAGGGAAATAAGAGACTCCTTCCTCTGCAATGACCCCACCCCAGGTAATGTTCACCTCACAATGAAAACTCCAGGACAAGGGTTTAGAGCAGAGAACTGGCTCATTACCTGTCATGCGGCCCAGGGGCTCCATCAGAGACAGACCAGCCCTGTCCACAGCAATGACACTGTTCTCCTTCAGGTACTGCTTCAAGGAGGGATGCATCACCTTCTGGCACATTACAAGGCCCACCTCATCCTTAACCAGCTGCTTCCCCACATTAAGCAACTGATTCAGCTCTGACATTTCCAGAGAAACTCCATGATGGACTGCTATAGTTCCTTCCTCAGGGTTAAAGCCGTCTCCTGACATGGACACACTGAAAAGTGCAGTCTTGATCATGTTTGAACCGGTCCTTTTGACAGCAAATGGTTTCCCCAGTTGAAATTCTGGCATTTCTATCAGCAGTCCAGGAAGAACTGTAGAATCCAAAACTCTTCTACCTTTCAGAGGTACTATCACACACTTCCCTAAAACAGCATTAGTCTCAGCATGACAGGGAACAGTAAATAAAAAAGCCTTTAAAACCAGTGTGGCGAGATGATCAACTTCTGTTTTATTAAGCATGCAAGCAGGTTTGCTTGTTAAAATGCTACGTACCAAACAAACAAGAGTGTCAACACTGCTAAAATCCACGGGCACTCGGCAGCCACAGGCCTCAGATTTAAGGTGGTCCATGCAAAGACTCAGAAGATGCTTGCTTATTTTAATGACAGTAAAAGGTGCAATATTCAGGCTCCTGAAATTTTCAAGGAAGCCACAGCAAAGAATGGCAGTGAATAGGCCACAGTCACTGAAACGTGACACATGGTTCTGTACAGAGGCTGTCAGGACCTGCAGCACAGGCTGGCTGGTGGAAAGGTGCCCCAGGAGGGCTGAGGATTGGGAAGTGGTACAAACACAGCCCCCCACACCATTGTGGAGCTGTTTGAGTCGACCAGCAGGACCGTAGGAAGATTTTAATATTCTGCTCAGCAGAGACAGCGACTGACTCACTGCATCTCTAGTTAAAGGTTCACTAATAAATAACAGAGGCTTTTTAGCTTCAAGGCGAGACATTTTAAATGTAAGATTTTAATTCCAGCCAAGAAAACAACTCATTTTTACTTGGATCTATAACTCACAGCAATTTTAAATTTCAAAAGTAGTGCTTTTAACTCTTTGTGGGTAGGAATTAGTCTTTTCAGTGTGAAACAGTACATACAGTACAACAACATTCCTGAAACTACTCATCACAGCTCTCTTAAATTGAGGCTTAAATCATGTTGCAAAACTGATAAATAGTGACAGCAGGAAGGTATTTCATTCATGTCGATCTCTTTTAGCTTCTGAATGAGACTGAGCAGACTTTTTTGCAACAAAGTTTACAAGCATGCTTCCTAAATGAACACCTATAAGTGACAGTCCTGCTACAAGAAGAAAGTTTTTTCTACTCCAGGTAGTTTTCTTCATCTTTTCTGACAACAGTCACAGATGAAAATCTTCAAAGTTAGTTATACCTACAATAAAAACCAGAAAGGTATTAGAATACTCTTATGAAATACTGTATAGCTTGACACCAAAAAAAGTCACAAAAGGACAAACACTGCATCACAGAATCACTGAGGTTGGAAAAGACCTTTAAGACTGAGTCCTGCTGTTACCCCAGCACTGCCAAGCCACCACTGAACCATGTCCCCAGGTGCCACAACTATGCATCCATTAAATACCTCCAGGGATGGTGACTCAGCCACTGCCTGGGCAGCCCGTGCCAGTGCTTGCCACCCCTTTCTGTGAAGACAGTTTTCCTAATATCCAATATAACCGTCTCCTGGAGCAACCTGAGGCCGTCTCCTCTTGTCCCATCGCGTGTCACTTGGGAGAAGAGACCAACCCCCACCTGCCTGCAGGCTCCTTCCAGGTGGCTGTAGAGAGCAATGGGGCTGCCCTGAGCCTTTTTTTCTCCAGGCTGATGACCCCCAGCTCCCTCAGCCACTCCTCACAGGACCACTGCCCTTCTCTGGGCTCATTCAGCACCTCAGTGTCCTCTTTGAAAGGAGATGCCCCTCACCAGTGCCGAGCACAGGGGATAATCACTGCCCTGGTCCTCCTGGCCGCACCACTGCTGATCCAGGTCAGGATTTCCTTGGCTGCCTGGGCACAGCTGGCTCCTGTTCAGCTGCTGTCACCAGCATTCCCAGGAAACTCTCCAGCCACTCTTCTCTGTACCTTGGCACAGGGTTGTGACCCAAGGGCAGGACATGGCACTGGGCCTTGCTGAACGTCATACAACTGGCCTATATATGCTAAAATGCTTTTCAACTGAGAAAATCTACTAATATGATTTCACCACAAACACAGCGCATCAATTATACCTCTGTTAATCACTGGTTTATACTGTTACCAGCAGGTCTATAAGTAACAGGCTACCATAAACTTCACTGAATTGTACTGAAGTATCAAAACTACAGCAATACTCACCTGATTTTACTAAACAATAAAAGAACTCAACTAGTCAGCAGTGCTTGCCAGGCAACAGAAACAACAGCTTTTGAAGTTCAAACCACTTTAACAAATCTGGCTCAAACAAGGGTTTCTTACTTCAAGATGCCCACAAAGAAAGTTTTTCAGTTCTTAAAACAGTAAAACTTAAATCAATGCTTATTTACATTTATATGCAAACTCTACAGTATTTACACTTGTACTTCATTTTGTTTCAGTCTCTATTGTAATCACCATCCCTACTGATACAGAATATGTTACTATGTAAAGTCACAATTATTTCTGGGCAGTTTTGAGCCTGAAGGGACACTGATAGAGATCCAATCAGAAGAGTATGTTTGCTGTCTTGAAGTTACTAGAGTTTGTTTTTAAATATCTTTAAGACATTAAATTGATCCCATCAAGTGGGATTTAGCAGTAGTTTCTGATATTTTTGGGTCCAAGTAAGTACAAAAATTTAACTCAATTGTAAAGAAGAATAAAAATCTGAAAGACTAAAGTTAGAACACCAAGGCTGTATCTGTTTGAAAACTCTCAATTAATCTTCTCTCTCAAAGACACAGATACAACTAATTAGGCAACTTACCCAAGAAACAAAGTACTAATGCTACTTTTCTTTATTTTTGCGATCACTTTGCATCATGAATGTCACAATCCCAGGCTCTGGAACAAAATCCTCTGTCTTCACTTGGAAAATAGGACTGGACTTCAGGTATAACCAGCCCCAGTGCACCAGCCCAAGGCTAGCTCCCATAACAATCAGAACTTTGTAGTCCTTCCAGAAGGTTTTAAGACCCATTGTAAACTGGCATCTACCTAGGTAAAGATAATTTATTATTTTAAGCATACTCTAGAAATCCTTTTTTTCTTATTCTGTATTAATAACACTGAACAGATAAAGCTGAATGTTAATACCTTTAATTGCAGTGCAGCAGATGACTAAAACACCAAACAAAAAAGCCTTACTTTGTAAGCCAAAAAAAAAAAAAAACCCACCTCAATTCAAACATTTTTTAAATGTTAATTGCCGTATTTGCTTCGAGCTTTGGCATGCTAAACCTTAAACACAACAAAGCTTTATCTAATTACAAGAGTTACTGCTCAGATGGTAATGATTTGAAGCCCAAAAGCAGGTTCAAAATACACCTTCCCCCTCATAGTTAATAAAATTCATTGACTAGCTGAGCTCCTAAGGGAATATAGAAGTTTCAAACGGCAGACAAAGCAAGGTGTGATGCTTCTGACACCACTTTACCTTTGTACACCTTTTTCTGAGCACCTTATGGTATTCAGAAGCGGCACCATTACAAAGAGAATAAATTAATCCTTATATAATAAGAAACGGGAAAACACTACTTCCTATGGGATTTCGTCAAGAAGTACCTACTTCAAAAAGAACACACGTATACTCAGGTTTTCTACCAAAATACCTCACTGGTTTGAGGGGCTCCAAAGCTACAGCTCGGAGAGGAAGCGCTCCTACACCCGCCCAGCTCCGCGTCCCTGGCAGGTGTAACACGCTCTACCAGCCACCCCTCCATCGCACCCTGCAGCCCTCACAACCCACTCCTTCTCCTCCTTCCCCGCGTCCCAGCGACCTTGAAGCGCGGGCGCCTGAGGGGACAGCGGCTCCCGCGGGCACAGACCGCGACCAGGGCGCTCCCGAGGCTTCTCCCCGCTCTAGGAGGGACCGAGGAAGGCGCTGCCCAAGAGCCCTCCCGTGGCGGCGCAGACTCACCCGCCCACCGCGCGTTCAAACGCGCCCCAGCAGGAAGAAGAAGAAGAAGTGAAAGCAGCACGACCCCGGACGTGCCGCCCCTCACCGCCCGCCATTAGCCGAGCGTCGCGTCACTCGCGGCCCGGCCCCGCCCCGGCAGCTGGCGGCCATTTTGCGTGCGGGCAGCGCGGGGCGGGTGGTGGCGACGGGTGCGGCCATTTTGGGTAGGGCAGAGGAGCGGCGGGAGGCGGGCGCGGCGTGGGCAGAGGTACGGCCGCCTTGTGCTGCCCGGCTCTTGCGGCCGCGCCTCGGGCTCCAGCCCCTCTTTTCCCCTCAGTTAAACCTGTGAGGGGGTGCTCGGGGAGAACCGGTGCTCCGGCGGCGGTGCTGGTCCGCTCCCATCGAGCCTCCCTCAAGCGCCGCCTCAGCCTCTCTGTCCCGTTCCTCACCCCTGCCCGGCCGGGCACTGGCCGCGCCTAAAAATGCGCATATAATATCTCTGGTTCTTCTTCCTTACTTACCTGCCACTGCAGTCACTCCGCCTTAAACCTGCGCCTAGCTCTCTGAGGCTTTCTATGGGTGGGCAGAAGTGCCCTGGCCAAAACAAGTTCAAATAACTTTGTTCCCTGACCTCCGCTTTTCGTTAGCTGTTCTGCTTTCCTGTATTCACTCCTGTAAGTACAAGAAATACTCGTGTGAATACAGTAATACTTGTCATGTGCTCACTCTTCTCTCTACTCCTGCAGTCACTGTCAAGAATATCTCGTTTTATGTCCATGTGTTAATGAATGGGTTTGTTTTCATTTATAGTTACAGAGCTTATAACTGTAGCCAAAAGACAAATATTTAATGCCTGATCTCCATGCAGAAAGGAGTATAATTTTTTTATTGTATAGTAATTTTTCGTTGTTAATTGCTTTCAGCTGTTCCACAAAAGTTTAAAAAGACACTTAGTGCAAAAAGTTAATAGTGTCTGTGACAGCTGTCTCATGTTCCTCAGACCCTCTCGTTCCTCTAGTTCTAGGTAGTTCTGTGGTAAGTGGGTCATGTTTTTGAAACAGAGTTGTTGAACCTCGAAGGTGAATGGACAGTTTATGAATGAAGGAGTGTGAATAACAATGAGGAGAAAAGGTACTCACTGGCTGGAAGAGTACTTTTCAAGGGTTAAGTGGAGTAATTTGCAACAGTGAGCATAAAAATCCTGAATGGCAAAAATGGGAAGATTCTGGTGTTTTTTCAGAACCAGAGATGCTTTACTGGATATGTAAGTAGCTGAGCATTGCACTGCTCATCCCAAGTTTAGGATCCGGGCCCAGAAACTGACAAGTGCTGGATTGGAGAGTTCAGAAAACTCCTCTTTTATGTTGAAATAGCTCATTTCAAACTACAAAAATAGGTAACTTACAGAGTTCCTTAATTAGCATTTGTTTGTTTGTTTCTGCCGTTTTCAGGTGCCCCCTCTCCCCAGGTGTGGCAAAGACTCCCGGCAGTGTGTGAAGTTTGCTGCTGTATCGCCGAGGGTGTGGCAGGAGTTTATAGCTCCTCGTTCCTCCCAAGCTCTAAATTTCCTCACTACGGGAAGCTGCCTTGCTAAAGTAAGATGCTGTTCATCAGCTGGCAGAGGACATTTGAGCTTGCTGTCTGGGTGGCCATGTTTTCTGGCTTCTCCACTGGACTCAAATTTAGGAAAGGAAGATATTTTGCCACATTATTTTTCAAGTGCATCTCACTCTACCTACAGGCAACCTGTGTGTTTAGTTCTAACTCATATCTTCTTATCTTCTTGTACAGGTTGTATCAACGTTTTAGGTCTTGAAATATTACGCATCCCACATCAGGACTTAAATATATATATAGTCTCGTGAGAGGAGTTTTTCTGCCCTATTTGCTTATCTTCCTAGAGCTTTATATAGAGTTTACTTGAGAGGTTTGCAACTGAAAAAGCATTCCATGAAACAGAATCTTGCTGTCAAACAGTAGCAGTTGTAATAGATGTGTGATTCTGGTGGGTTTTTTTGTTGGCTTTTTCTTTTTAACACAGAAAGTGGCAAAGTATTTTGGGGCTAGTTGTTTTTTTTCTTGGACAATTGATGAGTGGTTTTCCTCATCTTCTGATGTCTTAGTATTGAGTGTTTTTTCACCTGTGTCACTTCAGTGATTCTCCTGATGGTTCACACATAAAATATTTTCCTTTTTGTTTTCTGAGGATTTGCTTACATTTTGTCTGTCTGCTGTATTTCCTTTGTCTTATCTGTGAGGTCAGTGCAAAGAATGGGGTCAGTGCAAAGTCAGCTTACTCCCAGGAAGAGCAAACTGAACCAAAGCTAACTCTTCTTGTTCATCTTTCTCCTTTTTATGTTTTTTCTTCTATTGTTTTGTAAATTGTATTTGGAGAGTATTTCTGCCTGCCAGTGGCTCACACATGAGTAGTAGCAGACGTGCTGCAACAGTAATATTTTGGAAGATAAATTGTTACCAGAAAGGGATCAGTGATGCTTGGATAAGTTCAGCTGATTCATCCGCCTGCTTTGTTTGTTCTCAAGCAGAACACAGCGTTTGGAGGTGATGCTCTGCCATGTTTCATTGGAATTCTTTTTTATATTATTGCTCCTGTAAGGATTAATGAGAAAACATTAGCAGTCCATATTGTTTCTAAGGAGCAATGTTTTGAGGAACTAAGAAGCCCTGTTGGTTTTCATTTGGTGGCTGCAATTTCTCTTCAGCATCTCTTCTGAACAAGTTTTAGCAGCTGCTCTTTCAACAACGTGTGGGTTTTATCTCCTGCTGAGAGTCTTCATGTAGTTTCTCTACTATGTTTACTTCCATAGAGTAGCACTTACTACATGTCTGAACTGAAATAGGATGTTTCAAGTGGTCCAGAGCACTGTTCCTTGCATTGTGTTTCTCAAAATTGCTGTCAGTAAAGTTGACAGGATTTAATCTGATAAGATGGAGAAGTTTCCAGGGCTGTTTGGTGCAAGGGAGATTGATGGTGGCATGGCACAAGGCATGATGGTATTCCAGCTTCTGTGTGCAGGACTGCTAAGTATTTTAGGATTAAAATCATCTGTGCTATGCTGTGTAGTTGTAAAGTGGGTGTTTACCTTGTTTTGCACTTTTTTGAAGTTAAGTAACGGTAACGACTGTATTTTGAAACATGTAAGTGTAGTGCCTGACAGAGACACATATCCCCAACCTGACTTATGTCCTGAGATTTTGACAGCTCTATCATAGTACTTAAGAATAACTTGAAGTATGCAATGACAAATGTGACAAATATTCCTCAGTTTTTAGTATTTTCCTATACCATCTCCTACAAAATTGACCAGGTTTTTCCACTTTAAGAGACTAATCCTTTAGGAAAATTTAGGTTACAAAAGGCAGCTCTATTCTTAGTGTGATTTCTGTTGCTGTTCATTTATTGCAGACAGCAGCTACTGATGCTCATTTTCCTTCTTCATTTTGAAGCTTCAACTGTATTGTTTGGGTACTCTACCTCCTGCCACTTTACTGAGACTCTGCATCACCTGGTTTTCTGACCAGTCCAAGTCTCTTTGTTTTCTGTTGGCTCTCTTCCTACCCTGTGTGAAAATAGAAAGTATCTTAGTTTTTGTATTCCTGTTTTTTATAGCTATTAATTGATACCACAGGGCCCATTGCATGTCTCTCCTGAATCCCAACATTATGGAGTTAGCTGGGAAGACTTTAGTGAGTTTAACCTAATTTTCTCCTTTTTTGACAAGTCAATTTTGGGCTCCTATTTATGTGGAGGATGATGCGTTTTCCAAGTAGCTTCAGTGCTGTGACTGTAAATGTCAGTTTGGAAAAAAATCTTAGCAATTAATTGAGGGTTTTTTCTTGAGCCCAAGGGAGTGTTTAACTTCTAGCACAAGTTAACACTTCCTGAGCTCCTTGGAATAGTCTGAGGCAGGGTCAGGGTCTGTGCAGGTCAATGTGCTTCACTCAGGATCCCAAATTAGGCAGTTTAGGTCCTGTTTGGGATAAGAAAGAGAGAAGGATGTCCAAAGTTCACTTTACTTTTGTGCAACCACCATAAATCTTGGGTTATGTTGCTTTATGTGTGTAGTAGTCTAAAATTTTAAGTGTACATAACATGTGAGCCAAAAGCTATAGTTTGTTACTTAAAAGAGTTCTAACTTTTTATTTCCTGCGTTGGATGTGAAGTGCCTGGGCAGTTAGGAGGTTCACTAAAAGAAACCAACACAGGTACCTAAGTAATTCTCCCTTGAATAAGAGTTTTCCTTGGTTTTCTTAAAGCAGAGTGTAGGTTTGAAGAATAGCAGTAATGAAAAAATGAGCCACAGATGTAAAAATCCTTCTTGATTGGTGTTGAGGTCTGAGTGTTTCTGCAATGCTGATCACTTTTAATTGGTATTTTTATAGGACCTGCTCACAGTGATCTATCATGGCATCCAACAAATTTGTCATTAAGGTAAGTAGAATGTCATAGCTTTAAAAAAAAAAATCTGTAATACTTCTTAGAATGTGTCTGTTGATACTAAACATAGTCATAGTAGCAGACTTTATATGAACTTTTCTCTCCCTCTGGAAGCAAACTTGGAATTGCTGCTGTATCGTGGCAGAGTGCGTCTGGGGTCAGCTGAAGATTGAAATACTGTAACTAAAAGTGATTAGTTGTGCAGTTAGAATTAGAAAGTACATGAATTCTCAGTAAAACATTACTTGCTACCCAAAGTAAAATTTTGGGTGGATTCTTTTCTTATGGTAATCTTATTATTTATGTACTTCCCATGTCTAAGGGGGTTCCTGGTTTAAGGTGTAGCAATGTTCTTAAACTACTTATCATGCTTGACATTAAATTTGTCTCCTTTTTAGCCTCTTTTTCCATTTTCAGGAATTAGTTGTTTCATGTCCAATAAAATGCCATTGAAGTACATTTCACAAACAGTCCCAGACTTTTGGTTATGTGCTGAAGAGCAAAGCTTTTCAAAACATTCTGTAATAAACATAGCACTTCATAATTCTTCTACTTTAACTATACCAGCTAATCAATAAATATACCTACTTGTGATTAGCACAACATGTTATCCTCTGGGAAATGTTTTTTCCAGAAATTTTCCTGACACAAGAGATTTTTCCTCTGTGAGTATGCTTGGGTTTTTTTGGAGGGCAGTTACAGAATCCTCCCTGAGTGATCAGACTGTGGAAGCTGCTGAGGCTTGGTTTTGTGGGTAACTAACCTGTTTAACGAGAAGACCAAGCACTTAATTTTTGTGTGCTATGTGTTCTTTTCCAAGGGAAACTGCTGTCATTTAATGGGATGTTTGCTTTAAATTCTTACTGTTTAACAGGATTCTAAACCTTCAGTTAACAGTATCATGTCTGTATTATTCAGCGCTGCTGAGTTGATAGAGGACTTACAGGAGAAATATCTTTGATTTTGAGCACATTTAGCTGATACTCTGAGTCTGTGCACCACTGATGTGGGTAACAACAGGAGCTGAGGCTGAAGGCATTGCTTTTCTCAGCTGAAAATTCCTGGTATCATCAATATTCATGTAAGTGCCCAAGAAAAGAAGTGGTGTGAGTTGGAATGTCTTTACTCCATGAAAAGCCTGAAGACACTTGGTTTCTGACCCGCATTATTACAGCTTCATTATTCAGTGTAGATGTGTTATTGGTCTTCAGCATGGGCCTTGCAGTCACCAAGTTTAGCATCCTTGACTGCCTGAGCAAGGGCTGGGTTCTCATTGTGGTTGTGTTTGGTAAGCAGTATCACAGATAAATCTTTTAAGAATGACAATGAAAAACATTTTTTCTTTCTTATAGTATGGGAGAAATGAGAGTAAGTTTTGCATGTACCAAATGCTGAAAATTGACTTTACCTTGACCTGATTGAAATTCACTTTGTGCACAGATGTGTAACATTTTATTGTTAGATCAGGTAAAGTTTTGTTTCTTTGCATTCATTGTATTTGTATTTCATGTGAATATTTTCTAAAACTGTTCAGCTTTCACATAAGTTTTGCAAGGAGGATGCCTGTGCAGAAGATTCTCCATTAAAAACCATTCTTGCTTCTCTCTGCATTGGGAGTACAGAAAATACTACATTCTTAATTTTAGATTCCTTGTGTTTAAAATTGATGGGCACATTTTACTGAGTCTGAAAATGTTCAGGACAGATGTGTTGAAACAAGTCAACAGGAGGGACATGAAGATGATAGAGGGATGCAGCAGCTTTCCTTGAGGAAAAGCTGAGAGAATTTGGATTGTTCAACCTGGGGAAGGTTTCAGGGTGACTGAATTGTGGCCTTCTAGGACTTGAAAGGAGCCTACAGGAAAGATGGAGAAGGGACTATTTACAAGGGTATGTAGTGACGGGACAAGGGGGATGGGTCTAAACTGAGAGAAAGTAGGTTCAGATTAGCTTTTATGAAGAATTTCTTCCCTCTGGGGGTGGTGACACACTGGAACAGGTAGCCAAGAGAAGTTGTGGATGTCCTATCCCTGGAAGTGTTCAAGTCTGCTCAGAGCCCTATCCAGTGCCACCTGGTCTACTGGAAGGTGTCCCTGCATTAGAACTGGAGGAGGGATGGTGTCTAAGGTCCCTTTCAACCCAAACCACTCCATGATTCCATGTGCCATGTGCCTCGCCTCTTACACATTCTCTGCTTTTAAGTTTTTAGATTTTGCAAACTTGTGTATGTGAATCTTTCTGGTAAAAGAGTGAAAAATTCAGGTTATTCGTCCATCAAATCTTATCCGACTGTCAAGTAACTAAGTGGAACCCCCCTCTAATTTGTAACTTCCCTTCTTACCAGTGTGTGTTGTATCTGCGGGTCTCTGCACCCCGGTGTAATGGTCGTTCAGTTCCAGTGGAGGGAGCAATTGCTCTGTTTTTGAGAAGCGATCTTAAGCTTGGCTTTACAGGCAATTAAGTGGGATTGAAATAAACTACTTGATGCAGTAAAATAGCTTTAAACCTTAATACAAAAACTACACTGAGATCCTAAACACACTTTCTTCACCTACCAAACAGCTGGATGATACAATGGTGTGATTTGCAATAGATAATATTTTATGCAAGTTAATTTAATCATCAATTTTCAATTTTATTTTATATTGATAGTTCATAAAGCATTGCATGGTAAAGTACCCCCAGCATATGAATTCAATTAATCTTTCTCTGTGTGTTGCTAAAATATTTTACCGCTGTTCTGAGAAATAAATCTTAACTTTAATTGGTGAGGATTAAAGCAAAATAATGAACTCTATATGGATTTCAAAAATAATATCACTAGGGCCTTGTTTAAAACTTTGGACAAAGTAGAAAGAATTTCTCTTCCAGAATTGTGTAAATTGACTTTATTCATGCCAAGCTGCAGAACTAAATATAGTAATTTTTATGGCTGCAATAGAAAAATTTCATTTACTGTTTTCTGCAATTCATTCATTTGCCAAAGACAGAAGAGTAACTTGTTATTACATTTCAATAGCGCAGCTCAAAGGGAAGCTTTTTTTACTTTGTTTCCTACCTGGAGTACTGTTCTGTCTCAGATTTTGTAGGCCTTAGATTAAGATAATTGTAGTGTCAGTGTTTCCTCTGGTCATCCAGCTCACTCTGCAATTGATTTTTCAGCATTGTTGCTCCTTGTTACCAATTTAAACTGTTGCATGCTTTAAGTGGCAAGTTAATTTGAAACAGTGAGCACAGATTTTTGTTTTATATTGGGAACAAAGATGGAAATATTGGATATAATTGGACAGGAAAATGATAGTGGGATTTTAGTAGGATCAGTTTGTGTACTTTGTGTTTTTATATTGATGTACCTTACTGTAATCATTAAGATACTGACTTATAACCAAAGGCATCCTAACATCTGTCTTTGGAATCTTAGGAGTGCTCCATGAAAGAGTGTGTAGCAAGAACATTGACTATAGGCTCTAGCAGTAGGTAGAAGGAAATGGAAAGCTATCTTCCTGTCAGACAGTGTCCCAGTATAGACTGGCAGCCCTGGCTGGGTCAGTTTAGGGTCTGCTCACACACCTGTGGATTGTCTTGCATCTGGAATAACAAGATGAGCATTTATTTCAAAGTTTATTTTGATATTTCTGATGGGGTTTTTTTTAGCTACCGGTTGAAATGTAATACAGTGACAGGACATCAGCAAAGATTTCTCCACCAGTTGTGCCCTTCTGGATGATTCTTAGGTGACATCTCAGTGGGCTTGACAGATTAAAATTCACATTTCTGTGAAGTGTATCCATTGAGTTAGCTGATCAATATTTCTGTAAATATTTGTGGTTAAGCCATAATATTTTTGTGAGAAAGTGATGTGTTTCCTCCTTCTTGGGAATTGTTTGGAGAGAAAAAAACCTATGGAGTTGAATAGGTTTTCTTACCTGACTTTTTATTTATCTGATCCCATCTAGTGAGTGATAAAGGATAACAGATGTGTTTACTTCTATATTAAGTCCACAGATACATGAGTGCAGTGCTTTCAAGGGGAGAGCAAAGATAAGGAATGCTGTTTGTATTTAAAGCAGATTTTTATATATTGTGACTGCTCAAAGTTATAAGACTGAGTCTGCAGCTGCTTTTTTATGTACATAGTTGTGAGCTTGTTAGCATTCTGGTTTCTGGTTTGAGAGAGAGGTATTTTTAGAGAGTACTTAGTTAAATGAACTAATAATACAGTATTTTCTGATGTTGCTTTCCCCTTCAGTGCAAAATGAAGACATTTGTATGTGAAATTCTTGTGGTTGAAGCACTCAAAAATGTTTCAATAGAAACATGTTAAGATTAAGTTTCTGCAATTTAAATAGAATTTTCTAAAGTATTGTAAATCTAGAACTAAGGTATAATATTCTCCAAACAGATCAAGGGTTGTTGAGTTTTACATGTATTGTGTGTTGCTGTATTTGCTCTTCAGGTCTTTAAAAATTAAGTAATAGTTATTTTAACCATCAAATAGTGGTTTTCTAGAGATAGAGCTTTTCTGAAGTGGTATTGCTCAGAACAGCTGGAAATACAGGTGGTTGAAATTGTTACTATCAAGTACCATCGCACTTCACTCAGCTGTCATGTTTGTTTCTGTATAGATGGATAAAATAGAATACTTGTCTAAAAGGGCTTAGAAGTCTTAAGGAAGATGATGAAAAAGGGAATGTGATTTAAAGTAGGAAGTGCAAACAATAATAATGGCTGGAGGGACATCTATTTAGTTCTCTTTCTTAATGCCCCATTAAATTCCCAATTTCATGGGACCAGATATGGAATGGCTGAAGTGATGAGTAAATAAGTTCCAGAAGAAACAAAAGAGGAAGTTGGGAGGTAGAAGGGGGAGGAAAATTAATTGTACATATAATTCTAAATCTCCTGGAGTCAGTGGAAGTTTCCTCACTGACCTCAGAGGATTAATTTTCAAGCCTAGGGAAATGATGAGTGGATGAAGAGTTGAGTGATTAAAGTGTTAGCAGAAGGAGAAAGGAATAGGAAGCCAGAGGGATAAACAACGATAGTGGAAACACTGCTTTCACTGGGATCACTTCAAATAAGGAATAAAATGGTTCAACTTGCATTACTTCTTTTGGTAATTCAAATCTGATTAGTTTTTAAAATACCACTTGTGCCTGAAAATTAGTTTTTTTGCTAACTGTGAGCACTGTGTTACTGTGGCAGCGATACAGGATTCTAAATACCCACCATAGTGAGTTATGTGGTATTTTTTAAATTGAATTAATTCAAAGATTGTAGGTTCCACAATACTTGCCATGTACTTTATTTCTGACCAGCACTACCAGATTTTATACCTCCACCGTTGTGCATTGTGGAGATCCTGATGGTGCTGCCTGCTTGACCCCGGAGTCCAGCCCTGAAGGAGGAAAGGATGGGAAACTTAGAAGCAGTCTTGAATCTCTGAGTCCAGCAAAACATGAGGGCTTAGCAACGATGCTGCGTGGGGTCACCAAGTGTCTTTAGGTCCTGGGAGAGGCTTCAGCTTACGCTGTAGGTGAAATTCTTCAATTCTTTCCAGTGGGTTCAGATGGAGGTTAGGCTGGGAAGTAAAGGCATCCATGTTTTTTGCAGTACCCAATAAAAACAGTTTCATGATGCAGTTTTTGCTCTTGATGTTATGATAATGAAAATTTATTTTAATGTTTTTTGGTAATTTTTTATGTGGCCTCTCCTTACTTAGGACAATGCAGATAGATTCTAGTATGTGGGAGCTCTCTGAGTATTTGATGTCAGAGTGTGTTCTGACAGGCCTATAGAGTAAAGGGGAGAAGAGTGACTGACAACACGTTTTTATTCTTTCCTGATGTTTCATACATGTAGTTCACAACTTCCTTAAAAGGCATCGATTTTTAATAACAAAATTATTGCTTAGTTTCAATTCTCAAAAAAAAGCTTAGTTTCTGGACATTTTGTGTTCCAGTTTGGGGACATTTTGTGCTCCCTGCAGCACTTATTCAACCGTGACTTTGCAATATTTTCCTTGAGTCAGTAGCCAGACTTTTCCTTAAATAATGATACCACAGCACATGGTCCCGTTTCATTATTGTGCTGCAGTCACTGCTGTGCATGGGCACTGATGACGCTCAAGCTATTGTGAAAACCCTTTAAATTGCTGATAAAATGATGACTCATTATCACCTGATGAAAACAGATTCATTACCATGACTCCAGAAAGTTTAGCTCCCATGGAAGTGTTTCTCTTCCCACACTAGTTCTTCTAAAAGAGATGATGCTGCAGTTATTTTCTAACAGTTGACAGCTGCCCAATTAAGCTGCAACAGTGTGGTTGGCAAAAACTTGGAATTTCAGACTTCTTTTAATAATAGTTTAAGGAACTAAAATCTATATGAGCCGTGAAGCAGTCACCAACATTCTTTACAGTGTTACTTGGAGTGATTTCTAATCAAATTACACATTTTGGATTTCATTTACCACTACTGAATTAAGTTCTTTTTACAGTGGCTCTGACCCAAACCTCACTGGAGTCAATGGGCTTTGGATTAGAGTCTGTAGGAGTATATTGGTAGCATGCTGTAGCTTAACTAAGGACACACTAATTAATTCCATAAATGGCCTTCCTCAGTCCCATTTATCTGTGTTTTTAATGTATTGTGTTTGTCTAGAATGTCAGTGTGTAAGGAAGTTAGGTTGGAAAAATACAGAAAAGTGATATAGCCAAATAATAAAACATAAATTGATTTTAATTCCATGAGTAAAATTAAATCCTCTGCATTGCTGACTTGTGATTCCCCAGGGACTGTGAAAGGATGGGTGAATTAAAATAGAACTATGACAAGACCTGTTACATTAGGCTTAGGTGTATATGATTTTATGTTGTAAGGCAGAAAAAGGTTCTTAACCAGTATTTGAATGTAGGGTAATGTGGGATGGCTCATTCACTCTAATATGATTAAGAGTTAGACTGGTGATTTTTGTCTGAATCTAGTTTCCCTCTTTTGACTGAAAGTGTTTCTGACACACAATGCTTAAGAAAGTCAACATATTAAATCAAATGTGTATGATTGAAACTTGCTACAATAATGACTAATATAAAATAAACAGGTGTTGACTAAGTAATTCATGCTTTAAAATTTAACATGCAAACTCCTACATTTATTTAGTTACATCTTCACTTCTTTGTTTTTTCTCATTTATTTTCCAGCTGACTTATTTTAGACTTAGATGATGAACATCATGTATTTATTTTGTGCCAAAAACTTGTCTAGCTTGAAAAAGAATGGTCTCATCAGAATTGAAAATTAACTTCAGATATTAAAAAAAAAGGTAGAAATAAGAGATATTTCTTAGATGTTTTAATATCAGTCATACAAACTTAGTCAACAAATTACATATGGAAAAGTCATGGCTTAGTTGTGTTGTGGTGTTTGTTTTCTCTCTGAATACCTCTCCACCATTTTCATTACCACAAGCAATGTTGTAATGGAGAGGCAAAGTGTTGCAGATTTAATAAAGAAATTAAGTAATAACCTTAAAACCCCCTTTGAAATACAAGCCCCAATATAGACTGAAGAAGTCTCTTGATTGAGAGTACTCTTCCTGCAGAAGGCAACTTCTGCACATTGTGCCTGTATTGGGGTCCTTCTGCTGTTGTGTGGTGGTGTTTTTTTTAGAATCTGTCAACTTCTGCCTTTGTGTGATGTTGCTTGGCTAAATGAAAGGAAGAATAGACACCTTTCTATATCGAAAAGGAGTCAGATCAGCTGTGGATGTTCATTTAGTCATACAGACATGTGGTGAGTGAAGGTGGGTCTTGCCAAGCTGTGGTGTCTGGCATGTGAAGCTCACTTGTTTATTTCCCTGCTTCAAGGAATGCAGTACTTTGAGGCCAGCACAAGAGACATCTCTGCCTTCTTACTACCAAACAGTGTTTGTGACTAACTGAAAGCTTTTCACTTGGGAAAGTGGGAAAAAATAGTTTGTGGTCTAGATCATGTGCAGATGTTTTGAACCAAAATCTTCACTTCTGTGATTTGAGTGTTTTCCTGTTGGCTGTGTGCACTTTGCTAGGGAAGTAAGATCCATTTATGAAGCCTTAAGGGCAAGTACCATCTTTCTTGGGTTTGTACTTTTTTGTCTTTGACCTTCACTGAGGGTTCTTTGCTGTTTTTGCTATAGGTGTGTTTTGCAAACAGATCCTCGTGCAGGAAATCCTGAACCTCCAAGCTTCAGCAAAACAGAGATTTTATTCCTTTTTCTGTGTAACTTGCCATGTACTGTGAGACAGTATTTGAGTGGAGAATCACTGTAAAAATGTTGCATCAAAGCTCGTTGTGGAACAGTCAGTTGTTAATCTTGAGGGAGAGTGAGAACAGAGATAAGGAAGAATGACACAGTGGTTTCCACCCCAGAAAATGTGTCATAGTCACATAACATTTTCTCAGCATTTTCATATCATTGATGACTGAGGTTTGTGAAGTTACTTCAATAATTCTATCCTCATTTTACTCAAAAAAGTTATGCAATAAGTGAGCTAAACTAAGCTCTGTTCTGTGTGCAAGGTCCTCTTTGCAAGTCCCTGCTTAGTTTCCAGGAATTAGTACGATGCTTGGCATATCTGACACCAGTGAGCTGGTGAAACAATAGTTTATATAAGGTTTAGTTAAATACAGCCTTTCAAGCTTGAGCCAATATTCTCCTGTTGTAAACTTTGAGGATTGTCTTTGTTCATTGAATATCCCAGTGATTTAATAGCACTCATAATGGACCAAATATACATGGTTGTGGTTTATTCTGCTTTGTTTCATACAGATAAAGGCTGAGAGAAGAGCAGTGTATAGATCTGAACAGAAAATATTTGCTGAACTAAAGAGTTGGGAAAGAGCTAACTCTTGGGCCATTAAAGAGGATCTGTTCAATGCCAAGATCCTAGGATGTGACAGTTAGTAGGGTCATGCAGAATATAACTTTCCCTTCTTTATTTTGACATTCCTGTAGCATAAAAATAGGAAGGAGAATCATTTGAGCTGTACCAGAGTGTGCTGCCCTGCCATAATAAGGTAATCTTCATCAGTGGAAAACAAACCTCCAAAGAGTTACTCATTCCCTTTGTGGTATTGTCTGCAAGTCTCTGGTTCTCATTTGCCTTGGTGTTAAACTGACACAGTCACAATCCATGGCTGAGGAAATTTACAAACAACTTGGATGATAGGATTAAGCCTGACACATCAGAAGTTGAAAATGAAACCCATAATTTAAAAAAGCAATCAAACAACAACATATTCTCATCTCAAACAGTGAGTACTGAATGTTTGTAGTGTAACATAAAATAGCTGAATAGCAGAGAGCAGTGATTAAATCACCGTTTGCTGCCATGGGTTGAATAAAAGAGCTACATGGGTTTACAGATTTCTTTAGAAAACTGATAGAATATGTCATTAGTTTTGAATGTTTATATTTTAATTTATGCGTGTTACAGTAAATTGAACTGAATATTTAATTTTGCTTCTGTTGTTTGGTGGAAACAGGGTGGTGTTTAGAGGTAACCTCAAAGGACAAAAAATTGTTAAAGGAAAATGTGTCTGTCTCTATCCCTTCACCCTGATAATTGGCAGGAATTTTGATTTGTAGAATATTTGGAGGATACAACTAGGGTACTTTTTGATTATGAACTGGAAAGAGATTTAATTATAGATGCTCAGCATATTCTACATAGTTCAGAAAACTCTTTGCTAATTTGAAGCCATTTTCTGTAGGGTTATTAGAGATGGTTCATTTGTTGCTGCTGTTTTGGAGAGGCTTTCATTATTAAGCATGTAGTAACTGTTGGGATTTAATGTGATTTTGTAAATTCCTATTTGAATTATGGTACAGATTTTGCAGAGAAAAAATCCAGTGAAGAAGAATACAATAAAAAAAATTGTAAGTTCAGAAGTGAAGTGATATGGATATCATTAGAACATGCCTTTTTTTATCTTTTCCAAGCATCAAGGAGTCTCACAGTATTTCAAGCTGTACACCTAGAAAGTCACATAGAACTGTCTTGTTGGTAGCCAGTGCTGTGACAAGGTGAGGTAACTGTTTGTCATGTACCGTTATGAGGCAGCAGTCACACTCCAAGCCGAGCACATTAAGGTGGCAAAATATAATTTCCAGATTTGCAAGTAGGCCAGGGTATTTGAGCTGTTAAAAAGTGTTAGAAATACCAGTGATGATCACAGACTCCTAAAACCCAGTAGAAAGATTGATCCTCGCTTTGGACTACAAGTCTAAAACTAGTTTAGAAGGAGAGAATACTTCAAAATTTTGTCTATAGAGATAACGGTGACTTTAAATTGACATAAGTCTTAGTTTCAGAACAGGCAACATAATGGTACTTAAGAAGGTAAGCTCGTTTGCCAAGAGCATCTACTCTGGAATAATGGCCAAATCCAAATCATCTCTGCTGCTGCTAGCTGTCTTCATATTGGTACTTGGTTTTGAAATACCCTATCTTTCTCTTTGGATTGCCACACAGATGTGTGGTTAGGCCCTGATCAGCAAGTGGCTTGCTCATTTCTCTCATTTGACCATCTGCAAGTCAGTTCAGTGACCCTGAAGATGTTTAGATTTGTTCCCTTGTGTTTTCAGTAATGCTTTGGATCTCCTCACAATGTCCATATGCTATTTGTTCCATGTTAAAATAGTTAGACATTAGTCCAAATCCATCAAAATACAATTCAGTTTAAATGCTGTGTTATCTATTATCTTACTACTGTGGTGAAAAACAGCAAGGTTTTGTAGTTCTCCTGAGGGCTGTGTGATGGAGGTTCTTGTGTATTCAGGGTGAGGAATCCAGGCTTTTCTACAAAGGGAAAGCACTATGACAATTCCATTCTGTGAGAGCTCATTCTCACAGCAGCAAAGATCTCACTTGCTGTTATTTTCATGTTTACAGCAGCACTGTATAGGGGCTTAAAAATCAGACAGAACTAGGGAAAGGAGTAAAGTGGCAGCGTTGTGGAACAGGCTGTGGAACATCTGTCCTATGGGGTGGGAGCAGCTGTGGCATAAGCTGTCACCTGTACAGCTGCTGTTGAATAGCAAGGGAGTCTATTTAACTTTTAAATTGCAGATAAATGCAGATAATAAGCATAAAAATGCAAAAATCTGCCATTAACTTCCTAAGGAACAGCTTGCACGTGAACAGGTGATGGGGCTGGAATGAGTACTCTGCTACCTGAAGGGAAAGGCAACCTGCCACTGAATGCTTGTATATTCTGGAGCTTCCTTCTGTGTCTTCCTGTGACACAGGAAGGTTTTGCAGTCTGGCATCATAAAAAACAAAATCTCAGGCCTTCCTTTGTTGTTTGCAGCTGTCTTCAACCAATCCATTAATGTTTCTGGACTAGAGCAAAAGCTGAATATTTAGAAATAATTCCACACTGAAGAAATGTGTAGCATAATGCTTTATTTACCAAAAAATACAGGTTCCAGCAGCCAGGCTCCAATAGCCAAGCTGACAGGCCACTAGAGCCATGGAAATCCTGTAATGCTGCTTGGATCTCCCTCCCTGGGACACTTCAGCCAATGAGCCCCCCTCCTCTGATACAGGAGTGGAAAGTGGGGATTGTGCACTGCAGTTCTGCCTGGTTACAGAGCCATGCTGCTTCCTCTAGGAAACTCAGAAGGACCCCTTTCAAGGGTCATTTACTGTTTGTTTTTGCAGTGAATTACCCTTCATACATATTTCTTTTCTATTGGCTCCTTGATCGTTTCTCTAATTTGGGAAGTGTACTTTTAAAGACTTTCGGTGACATGTTTATTTTTCTTAAATGCTTATGGAACAGAAACGCAACCTCATGGGGCATGCGTGTCCCAAATGGAATTAGAATGATCCCACAGTGTTAATTCTGTTCATCCATTATGTTCCTGATTTTTTCTCTTCTAACTTTAATCCTGTAATTTTAGAGAAGAAACTGTTTTGAAGGACTTTGCCTCCTGTGTACACATTAAATTATCAATAGGGTATAAACATGTGGAGAACTTAATAGGTCATTTCTCCTTCCCTCTTTAGCTTCCCACATATGCAGTTGAACAATAGGACCGAAAATCTGTCTCAAACCTTTGGACAGACACATTCTTGATACAACCCTGTACTTTCAATCCTTAATTTTTTTTTCCCACTGAAATCTTAGTAATTTCAGCCATGGGTAGTGAGGTTCACAGATAGATGCTGGAAGGATGAGGGCCTCTGCTTTCTATTGCTGGCTGTGGCAGGAAGTCTCAGTGTGAAAAATATTGTGAGTTCTTGCATTAAGTGATTTAAGTTTTATTTTTTCTGCATACTTGCCTTTTAGAATTACCTGTTTGATTGCTAGACATAGGGAGTGGGAAAGTGGGACAGTTTGATATACTTTACCTACTCACTAGCAGTCCTTAGCTGTGTGTGAATGGTAAAGCTACTAATTGGTCTCCCTGTAGTATGGGGAGCTTGCATCTTACTAATGATTTCACAGTGCTCTCTTTCCTCAGTAAGGCTTTGCTTTCTATTAAAAAGAAAAAAAAATTGTTGCAGGAAATTTTTCCAGTGATTCCTAAGTGAATTAGTGACACAGCTTGTAGCTAAGAATCAGCAGATTATGAACTACAGCTGTGATATATGTTATACTTGTATAAAAATGAGAGTAATTTAATACATTTTTTGTGATAAAACAATACAAGTGAAATTACCATAGTTTCAGAATGTCTCAGCTTTTATCGATGACAGTGCTTATTATTTTTAATTTCTTGATTATTTTTCCTTTGTAAGCAGTGTAAAGGGAAAAAAAAATAATTTTTGTGAAATATGAGACCTCTGTTTACTTTTAGAAAAGTTTTGTTTCAATTTGTTTATTAATTCCTTTTAGAGAAGGAAGTGAAAACTTTGTGTGTAGGTATATGTGTGTTGTAATGCTCGTTTTCAGAAACGTAAATCTCAGTGCTTCTAATATGTGCAGTCTGGCATTGATTTTAAGTATAATAGGTTATTTCATGCTTCTTCTCTTTATATTCATGGTTATGATACTGAAATGTTAAGACCACACACAGACAACAAGATCTCCAGCCACTTACGCGTGTAAACAGTCTGGCTTTTTACAAAGTGGAAAAATATTTCTTGTGCAGTATTTTAACGTGATCAGCATGTTAAGGCTCAATCTGCAACTGTGTCAACATTTCTTTGGCTATAACCATTAATTCTGTAGCCTCTTGATAATATGTAAAATGTGAGACTGGTTTGTTTACTACTGGGATTTGTCAGCAATTACTGTCTGCATTTAGCTTAGTGCTTTCAAATATATAATAGATCAAAGAGTTATTTTGCATCATCACTGTGGTTTTAGTAAAACAAAGGAATTTTTTTTTTTCCCCAGCTGGCTTTGGGACCTTCAAAGGGCCATTGGAGCAATAATTTTCATAAATATTTTACTTAAACGTGTTTGATATTGGTAGGCACAGGTACAGTACATTAAATAATCTTCTGTAGCTACTGTTTGACATGAATTTAGCTATGGGGACAGGAATGCACATCTCCTTCAGCCTCATTTATTGTGAGACCTGGCATAGCTTCAACATAGCTGGGAATTTTTGTTTTCCTTATTTTTGTGTAATTAATGCGTGTTTTCAGCATTCTTCTTACCATCAGGAACTGCAAGTGCAGTGGTCATGTGCAATATTATCTAAGTGCCCTCTCATTTCCATCACAAAGAACTGAGGATTACAAGTTCCGATAGACAAGTTCTTCATATGGATATGTATGTATGGACCTAATAAGACTAAGATGGCATAAAAGCATTTTAATGGGCAACATATCTGTTCAAATAATAAATATTTGGGTTTATATAGTGTCTTTTATCTTTGTGCTCAAAGATAATTTATTAGCATAGTTATGAATTTAGTTTCAGTGTATTTTTGAGGTTTTACAAGTAACAAAAAGAACAACCCCCCAAACTTATCAGACAAATGTGAAGAAATTTGGTAAGGATGTTTTAGTTTAGTTAGAGGTAGGCTGTAAAATCAGTTAAACTTGCCACTGCTCCTGAGAGGGTTGCCATTAATTAATTCTGTGATCTCAGGTCTGCTTGATTAAAATATTTTGCTTGAGCTTTGCTTATGACTGTACAATTCTGAAGTGCTTGTTTTTTCTATGGGTATTTTATTTACGAGGTAAAAAAGTGGCACACCAATCCACAAGACTGACTAAAGACCTGAAAATGCAGATACTGCAATATGGATAAGGGAAATTATTAGGGGAGTTTTAGGGGTAGTCAGCTGACAGAATGAGCTTTTATGTGAAACTCTTAAAAGACAAACCTGCATTTTTGAAGTCAGTATTATAAAATATTTAATAAATGTGTCAGTATTACTGCAGGAGATTAAGAAAGCTTTCAGTTTGTAGATGACTATCTTTTTTATCTTTAAGAACTTAAATGCTCTTTGCTGCCTAAATTCTACTGCCATTTCTTAGCATCACTCAAACCAGATGTTTTGTTAAAGTTTGAGTGAATCTTTGCCCAGTAAAACCCTAAAATACTGTTCTCCTAAACAGCACATGAACAAAGAGAATCGATGTTTCATCATTCCGGTTCTGCTGTCTGGCCCAGTTTCATTTCCTTTGATAAAAAAATGATAAAACATAAAGTACAAAGTGAGGCAGCAGATGATCTCTATCAGTTAGTTAAAATTAAATTCTTGATACTTGTTTTGTTTTCCAAGATTTTAAGCATTTAACTTAAATCATAAATTTCATGCAAATAATATGTTTAGTAAAATAATTGGAACAGAACTTTTAACTAATTTTTTTCCCTGCAGAGGTGTTATTTTAGACATATCTACCAGCTATGTATCCAAGTCTTTTGCATGGTAACAAATCCCAGGCTTTAAGAAGCAGCAGTAATTTTAAATGGAGTTTTGTGATGAGCCCTTTGCCCTTGGTTTGGAAATCTCGCCACCAAATTATACATCTTTGGGGAAATCAGTTTTTAGATTCACTTTTCATTTAGGAAAACCCTCCACTGAGATTGAATCTCCTTGGTGGTCTTGGTGGCCTCTGCTGCACTGGAGATGAGAAGGGGGGAGATGGAGCCTGTCCAGTTTGAAAGTAAAGAGAAAGAGTTGGATGATTTATTTAAACAAAATTTAAAAAATAATAATAATAAAAAACCATCAAGAAAAAGAAAACAGCCCTGCAAACAGCAAAAAAAATGTTTGAAGATTCTTGTTAATTATGGAGCAGGGTCTGGGGGGAGCTGGCATGGGAATGGGCTACAGGGATATTTAGTAGTTCATGTGAGGAACAGAGACTGATGGTAGGAGAGCAGTGGAGCAGGAATGAGGAAAAAATGAATGATGGATGTCAGTGCTGGAGCAGGGATGTGCAGGCAGTGTCAAGCTGAGAACTGAACTAAAAGGAGGAGAGCAGGTTAGGAACAAGACAAGGTATGGAGCAGCAGGAGTAAAGCAGGAGTTAATAGCTGCTTGATAATGAGATGAGGATTAAGAATGGTAAATGATACTCAAACTGATGAAAAACCTTGGGTGGCAAGATTAATTGGTTGAAAAACTGTTTTCAGTGGCTTGAAACAGGGAAGAGATCAGGAATATCTAGATGCTGGGAAGCATAAATTTTGAGGGATGATGGGCACAATTGTTTGTTTTATGTTTCATGCTCCCCTTTGTACCCCAGAAGGAGAACCTAAGGCCCCTGAGGTGACACAGAGTGGCAGAATGTTTTATCCTTCCCCAGTGTTAATCCAAAGAAAGGCTGATGGTTTACTGCAGGTTAATTGTATTGATCCAGTCAGGGGAGATGTCTGTGGGGCCTCCAATCCTTGCCCATTTCCCTGTGGGAGTCAATGTCACCAGATGGCAGATTTTCCTTAATCACTTTTCCACCTGCCCTTACCAAGGTCATATTCAGAGAGTGTTTAACTTCATAAATGTACTTGCAGTTATCAAGGAGCATGTGTGGTGTCCTTGGCCTTTTTGGAAGTCTTTCTGTAGGATGTTGTAATGGTGTTTTATTATAGCACTGCTTCACACCGTCCATTTGTACACAGTTATATAAAATATTTCATATAAAAAGGGTGTATTTCTTATGATGGCTTTTAAACACTTCTATATTTACCTGAAGTTTTTGAGAAACACTTGCTTGATAAAACTGAAGTATTTTTGTGGGCTGTTGTCCTTCAGTATTTCTCTGAAAACCTAATGAAGGGAGGTTGAAGGCCATATTGAAAAAGTTTAAAGCCAGCAAGATTTGAAACATGTATCCCTCCTACCATGTTATAATCATTAATATTAATGAATTAAACTGTTTACACACCCTGATCTCTATTGTTCTTTGATGTTAATTACATTGCAGTAGATCATGAGTTCATTCTTCATATCAGGCAAGCAAGGAAATATTTCCTCTTCCTTTACCTGTGTCCCTTAGCAACACAGTAGGTCTTAGTCATTGTTGAATAACATGTGGTTTTGCTGCCTTTGCTATATACAGATACTTGTCTTTGTCTTTCCATCTTTTTAAAACGTCCTGAGTGGAGCTTTGTTACTAAATTCAAGAAAAAATAATATAAAGATATAAATATATGGCCTTAGGTGAGTATAATGAAGCTTAATAGTGTTCTTGGGCATGTTAAAACCAAGTCTTTTTATTTTTTTTGGTCTTGCTCTTATTAATGTGAATCAGATGAAATGGATGGTGTGTTCACTTGTTCCTGTCTCTGTGGTTCCTGACATCCAGGAGCTGTAATCTGTCATGTGCTGTCATCTCTGTTTCTTCATTGCTTTTACCAAAGACAGTTGTGCAGCTAGCATACTATCAGTTTTTCAGATTAAAAAATGAGCTGTTGCTTTCCAAAGGGTAATTCCCTCTCAATCTGTAAAGTAGGTGTGGGTTTTGTTTTTTTTTTTTTTCCCTGTTGAAAATCATGGAAAAAAATTGTAGGTTTTTAAACTTATTTTATCCAGGTTACTCTTTCCTCTTAAAAAAGATGCAGACTTGTAGGAAGTGAAATCTCAGCCATAGCTATTCTAGCTCTGCAGATATTATTAAAGTTCTTCAGTTGGC
Organism: Rhipidura dahli; assembly: GCA_013399225.1. Classification (NCBI taxonomy): domain Eukaryota; kingdom Metazoa; phylum Chordata; class Aves; order Passeriformes; family Rhipiduridae; genus Rhipidura; species Rhipidura dahli. Next base: position 867,817 of record VXAC01008058.1, read on the forward strand.
ACAGTCATGTCTTTGGTAGGTAATTTTTGCAGCATGTGAGGGTTCATCCTTTGGTTTTGCTCCTGTGGTTTTCACACTTACAGTTGTATGACAGGGGTGTGTTTTGTAACCAGTGAAATCACATTATATTTGTAGCATCTGCTGTCATATATTTTAATGTAAAATTCTTGACTTTTGGTAGGCATTGCTTAGCTTCCACCAGAAATATTACTGCTGTGTACAAAGAGGCCTTTCCTCCTGTCAGCCTGGCCTCTTGAACAGACTGGATTTCCAGTGCAGTGGGTACAGGTGAGTATTGTACCAGGAAGGAAAGAGACCTTCTGCCCTGTAATATGATCTGCCAGTTGGAGAAATGCTTCACAGATCTGTTTATCTGCTGCCTGCCAGGGTAAATATCACTGCTGCATTGTCTGGAAGAAAGGGAAAGTCTATTTTCTACAAATGATCTTGAAATTCATCTCTGAAAGTCTTCACAAAATGCATGTGGATTTTTGCTGTTGAAGCTGATTATAAAGTTCTCAAATGTTAAGAGTTGCACATTTTCTGGGATTACTGTTAATTTTATTTGACTGTTTGAAAAATTAAATCAGGAATGTAAAACTTCTACTGGATCTACAAGGTTAAATGTACTGAAGAATAAATTTTTTCCTCGAGTACAACAAATTGACAGTCTCTGTGTCTGTAAACTTGTTCTGCATCTATGCAGAGGTGTTACAATGGCAGAATCTGACCATGTCTTTTTAAAATCTGTTATTTTCCATTGCTTCTACTATTGGTGATATACTTTGGTTTTGTGATTAATAACATAATAACACTTAATAACATTTAAAAAAAAATATTTGTTTCTTAAGCATCTGTATCCAGATGTACATACAGGAATCTTTATATCTTAAAAGGGACTGTGAAAACAAGGTAATTAAACATAATGCAGCATTAGAAAGACTGTAGTCATAAAATCTGCTTCTGTATTATGCTAAATGGATCTTTGCTTCTGCTGTTTCCATATGGGTGAAAGTGCTGTTGGTAGATGAGGTTTACAGCTATAGATTCATGCAGAATTTTCTTCTAAAATTCCAACACTTTCTTGTATTATTGAACCATAAGGATATTTAAAGCAGTTACAACCTCATTTCCCATGCATATTGAGTGAGAGCACTTTTTAAAAACCCCTGGAAAGCAGACCTAAATACAAATCTTGTAACATCAAAACTTCAGTGGACTCTGGCTGGTTACATTTCTTTCATACTTCCGTGTTTCCTTTGAAAGAAAAACTCTCCCAGATGGTCATTGCAGGTACTGAATGAAACCAGTAATTTTATGTAAGCATTTAAGTTCATAGCTCTGTCAGAATTCCTTATTTGGCTGCTGGATTCTTTGCAGAGGTTTTTTTCTTTTTTATCTTTACATTGTTAAATGAAGGCAAGTTGAGGGTAAGATTATCTGCAAGGTCACAGAGAAACTTCAAGCATGATGGGCAAAGTATCCTTACCGAGTTGGAACTAGAAATAAACAGACAAAGGGAAGGATAGGGCCATACTTATTGTTATAAATTAAGTGTCAAGGTTTCAAATCTGGGAAAGGATCATCAGAATTTATAAAGTTCGATTTAAATAGTCCATTTTCCTCACTTCAGACATCTGTTACTGATTATTGTTTGAGTGACCACCATGTACATTATACAAAAAAGAATGTGTTTTTTGTAAGATCTCCACTAATGTGGCAGATAAAATCCCAGTGTTTGATAGCAGTGCCAAAGGGCAAAGAGGTGCTGAACAATATTCCTCATCTTTACCATAACTTTCCTTCCTGGAAAAACAGGCTTTGACAGTGGGAAAATGAAGACCGAGATAAGGAGAGGTGGAAAGAGGCTTGGGAACTGAGAATGATATAAACCAGAACTTGAGCAAGCAGGGGAAAAAGTCTTCTCTTAGGCTGATGCACCAGGTTTTTTGGGGTTTTTTTGTTGATTACAAATAGGAGTTATATCTCCATGCTATGACAATAAATGAAAAGGACCAGCAAGCTGAGGAACAGTTGTTTTTGTTGGCATGGAGTGTAATCTGGGCCTAGTTTTCACATCTCTAGCAACTGATTGTTGCCTCATGTAAAATAAATGCACTGGTTTTATTAATGGGAAATGCTGCATCAGTCTCCATATTTCATTTTTCAGAGAAGCAGTATTGGAACTGATGAAAATTATTTGCTTAATCCTCGGGAGAGATGAAGCATTTGACAATGATGGTTCTCTTGTTTTTATTGATTATGGGCATTAAGTTTCAGTACAGCAAACAGGGAAGTTTGTTGCCTTTAAACTGTATTTCTTCAACCCTTGGAGAGCTAAGCAGGTGGATACAGGTTATGGAAAATTAGGTGTGCTGCAGACATACTAAGCAATTCAGTTTTAATTTTCCATTTTAACATCTTGTTGGGTAGACATAAACATTGCAATTAAGCAGGATTTAATTCAGCCAGGTGACATCTTAGATGCCCGATAATAGATGGCAAGACTGAATTTATTGAGCTGCTTTCTGCTGTCAGTTTTGCTGTAGCCCTTGCCTGTTTAGAAGATGCATTAAGGAGGAATTTTGACCTTGGCAGGTGTGGAGAAAGTCTTGAATTTCAATTTATGAAAAATGTCATGGAGGAATTAGGAGACCTACGTCAGTTATTTGTCATAGTGTTACAGATGGAGCAGGGAGAAAAACAATCTGAATGTACAAATATGTGTATTTTTGGATAGAAAATGATAACAATAAGAATTTTGAGGAACTGTTTTACAGAAGGTGGGGTTTTTTCAGCAGTTTGGTTCATTATAGGGGGAATCTGGAAGACAAGTGAAACAGAATTAGCCATTAGCTTGAGCATGATTGTGTTTGCACACAACAGGACAGGGTGCAAAGATGCATTTGTAGAGTTTTGCTGCTTACTAATATGTTAAAGAGCTGACTTTTTTGAAACACATGCATTAACTTTGGAATCATAATGTTCTCAGCTGCAAAAGAAACAGTAGGGATTAATACACTGTATTCATTTTATTTCGTTCTAGTTAATTTGTACTCTGCACTGGAGTAAGTACACAGAAAGCCACCTTTTAGAATATGTGTGAAGAATGAACTTTGGCAGATGTCACTCTTGTTAAACTGTTCTAGTTCCATATATGTGAGAGTGCCTTGTGTGATGGGACTGGAAAGCTGTCAGTTCAATGTCTGACATCTGTGTTGGGTGAATTAGCACCAACTCCAGTGGGGCAGAATGCATGGATATCAGGATTAGTGTAATACATTGGGAAAAAGTCAAAACATGCATTGTGAACAGGAGTCAGGCATCACAGTGTTCTGGCACCTTTACAGGAGTGAGTGAGTGTAAGAACAGGGAAATCTGGTTGCCATAACCCATTCAGGTTCTCCAGAAGGGATTGACAAGGTGCTTCACCAAGGGCTCTTGAAGTGAGCTGAAAAAGAAGGTCCATGCACAGATTCCCTGGCCGAAGGATGAAGGTGGATGGAGGTAGTACTGGAGTTGAACAGGGAACTCTGGAGCAGACGCTGTATTTGTAAGGGACCTGAGAAGGGAGCTGAGTTACAAAAGGTTAAAATGCAGGTGTGCAAAAAATCTCGAAGTATTGAGTGACATGATGATTTGAAATGAACTAGAACATGTGATTCCTAATGCATGTGTGATTGGATTTGCCACAGGATGTTGTGGATGCAGATATTCAGGCAGTTTTATAAACCAGTAACAAATTCTGGGAGAAAACAATCACTGATGACTTTCAAATACAGATGCAGCCTATGAGATATGGAACCCAGGGTCTCATGTTGACGAAAGTCTAATACATCTGCTGAGAAAAGTATCATTAATTGCTTATGTTATTAACTTTTTCCTGTAGACGTGTTGTTGCTGTCAGAGCATACGAGTCAGTATATAACCCAGTATAACATTTTATATATTTAATGTCTACATTTTGTTGCATAAAATCAACACTATTTATCATTTTTAGTGATTTTAATGTTTTCCACATGTATTAGGATCGGTGCTAATTATCACTGGAATTTTTCTAAACATAATTGTAGGAAATATTTTCCACATATTCCCAATTAGTAATGTAATCCACAGGAAACTTGTAAAAAAAATAATACAAAGGCTTTGAAATGTAAAACTTAAACTTTTTTAAAAGGCATTCCCAAATAGCAGTTGAAATCCTAGGTACTGGTAGCCTTTTTTTGACTGTACTGAAATGATGTCCTTTTAAGGCAACAGCTTTTTTGATCCCAGTGAAGCAGAGAAATTGTTTTTTTGAGACTAAGTCAATGCTTCTTGCCATTTCACCCCTCTCCATCTGTTAAATAGAGCTTCTCTGAAATTTTGGGAGCATGTTGTTTCTATTATTCTACATAATAGGTGAAAATGAGCAATGTGTTACCCGTAATGTCTGTACATTGTGTTTTTCACAAGTGTTTTTCCTTGGGTTTTCATGATGTGATTGACCACATGTGAATATAATACCTATCAGTGCACTTAGTGTGAAAAAGAATTATAAAAACTGACAAAGCCAGTTAGAGATTAGGCTCTGCTTATGTAAAGTACAGCATTTGTTTCCTTAAATGTTTATTTTAATGTTAGAAACAATCACACTTTGTTTGCATCTTCCTTTCCCCCACTGGAAGAGACTGGAGTCAATTAAGTGATTTTTATGAATTTTTAGAAGAAAAATGGTCAACACTTCCCAACCTCAGAAACTGAGTTGTGGGAAGAGAAATATTTGCAGAAGGATTCATTTTCATGAATTAAAAATTTTTGGTGAGGCTGCTGGGGGCATGTAAATAAATACTGATTAACCTGCGCAACCTAATGGTGTACTCACCTGCCTTCCTTATAGGTCAGAGATGGGTTACTGGGGCCTTCTGAAGGCTTGAGGTTGGAGCAGAGTCAGGTGCACTTTTTCAGCTCCATCTGATTTAAGTTAACGTCTTGTCATCCACCACCTGCTTTTCATTGCCCTATCCTCCTCCCAGAGGTTACCACTTAAGTTTGTTAGGAGAGATATATGAAAAGTCACTTCCTATTTCTGTCAAACTCAGGAAATTTTAGGATGCAGTTTAAAACAGATGTTGAGCCAAAAGTGGTTCAGGTAGGGGACAGTTATACCTGTTCAGCTCTGGTTGGTGGTAACCTGTGGGAGACATGAGATGGAGGCTGTCTGGGGCAAGGACAGACGAATGGGGAAGGAGCTTCCTTAGCAGGTGGTGTTTTAGTCTCAGGAGCCTTTCTGGTGTTAAACACTCCACCAGGTACTTTTCACAATTCATTCTTGCTTTTCACCAACTCCTCTGTGTTCAACTATGTTAATATTTTACATATTTTTATAAATTTCTTGTTGCCCCTATTAGTTTTGTATCCATTTTTCATTTTATTTAAGCATAAAGTCTACTTATTATGTACTCTGTTCAATGCCAAGATAAAATGAATTTTTTTTCTTGAACATTAAAAAAAAATTATATTCCTTTGCTTGCCAGCTGGTAATTCCTTGAGGTTTTTGCTGATCTGTTTCCATTTTGAAATAAGATGTATTCTCCATCATCTGATTCTGCTTTTTCAGCAGTAAGATTTAGAACATCACTTGTTCATTTGAAAGATTCATCTGTTTCTTCCCTTTTACCTTTGTAGATAAAGCATTGAATATTTTGTTGAACATTCCTCTTCTTCTGCCCTGTGTTGACTTAATATGCTCCCACTTAATAGAAGGATTTTGTCCAAAGGGTGTCACTTTTGTAATAGGCCTTTTTCAGCAGTGAGTCACTTTTTTCTTACGCTGTTTCTGGAAAAGATTTCTTACTATTCTGAAACTTTCCTGGCTGGGTTTAGACAAATCAGTTAAAACACAGAATTAAAAAGTGTTTCTTTTACATACTTGGAAAATGCAACATTTCAACCATTTCAGTAAATTTAACAATATTAAGAAGTTTGGATTGCTATACCTTTTTAGCAAATAAAAATACTTTTGATTTATGTATTTGTCTTAAAGTCTGATCATGTGCAATTGATGTATCTTTAATCTGTTAAGTTATTTTGGCATGAAAATTTAGCATCTGCAAATATTTTATATTGAAACATGGGCTGCAGATGTTGGGTTTGGTTTTGTGTTGCCTCCTGCTTCCCTGTTCAGTAGCTGCATGCTGCGGTAGGTAACGTTTTCAGGAGAGGCAGGGAAGGAAGTGAATTGCACAGCAGGTGAGACCTCATCTCTTAGAATAAAAAAGAATCTGAAATAATTGCAAAGTTGGACACGTGGAACAATTTCCTGCGTGGGACCTGCCCTCACTTCCCCGTTCTGTTTTTGTGAGAGGGAAGTCAGCCCATCCCTGCAGCTGTTGGACAAAAAACTCAGAAATATATTTGTGGGTGAAAAAAACTGCTGCTGCTTCACCCCAGCAATTGACACGTTACCTTATGAAACAAACACTGTGGTTTGCCTCTGCTTCACCTTACAGGAAGCTTGTAAATTGTGTTTTCATGCTATCTGATGTCTGGATTTATTTCCTCTGACGGAGTTTACATCAGAAGATACTGAGGGCTGTGTTTTCACCTAATTTTTATTGCACTTCATTTTCTGGTGTATTCAGAAACATATAAAATCAGGTGGTACATTGCTAATTTCCTCAGCTCTCCTGTATGGTGGCTCTTCTCATGCTGAACAAATCCATCAGTAGCTTGCCAATACATACTTGGTGATCTTTTGTTGATACTTTAAAGTCTGGCAGATTAATATTAAAAATACAGCATATAAAGCATGTATGGGAAAACCTGGGAAAATTATATAACAAATTGAATGTCTGAAAAAGGCCCTCAAACCTTTTTATTACTGGCTGTAATTGCTTAAAAAAAATTATATTGTTATGTTACAGTTGGCAGTCTTTAGGAGTTCTGAAAGCTTTAGTACTCATGACAGTTGTTTTGATACCTATTGCTGTAGTATCTGATAACTACAAACTGGATAATTCAGCCATGCCAAGTGTTTTCTACAAGCTGTGTATGACTTCCTTTGTCTTTCCTCCTGGGGAAGAAATGAAATCCCACGACTGATTTTGTAGAACCCCAAAGAATGTCCCCCATTCCAGTTTAGTACAGCAATGACAACGCAATTCTTCTCATGAATTACTTCCATAATACCTAACTTTTGTTATTATTATTGATAGCTCAGGGTAAGAGCTCGGTAAGGTAATAATCTTTATCTGCACCCACTTACCAGTGATGAGGTGATACACAATAATGTGTTATCCTGTGGCACTCTGTTGGTGTGGCTAAGCCCTAGGAAATGTCCTTAAAATTAAAATGAAGAATTAATTGCATTTGGGTAGATTATGTTCACTTCTCCACTTAATATGGCCATTCACCTTCCCCAGCCTGAAGTGGCCTAAAAGCAAGTTGTTGCAGACATGGGTATTTCATCATTGCTTGCTTGCAATGATTTAAAAAAATACCATAGTTTTTAGAATAATACTTCACAACAAGAGGGTGAAAGCAGTTGGAATCTCAAATTATCTTTTTATTATCTTGAACAAATACTGTGCTGCTATTTCTGTTTTTCTGGATCAGTCCTGACACAGGCAGGGACATGGTGTATATCCTTTCAAAACAATGGTGAGATTGCACTGTTACTTGGAGATTTTGCCCTAAGGAAAAATTTGCTTTTTGCAATTGTTTCAGCTCCAGCTACACGACTCGTTTCAATATGTGGGCTACAAAACCTCCTACGGAATTGGGATCAGACCAGCACAGATTGACAACCTAAATTATGCTTAATTCTCTCATGCAATTTAGGCCTCTTTTTAAACATTGCACCTGATAGAGCAGTTCTCTGAGACCAGTTCAGATGTTTAGATTAAGTAATTACTGCTTAGCCTGACTGTGGGTGATAAATGGAAGGCTCGGTTTGTGCTGCAGCATTCCTCCATTGCTAAAAACATGCAGCTCTGTTACCTCTGCAGGTACTTGGTTCTCTGAAGGAGTTGTCTTCATTAATTTATTTTAATCTGTTGATTTGGGTGGATCGCTCACAATTATGTGCTTTAACAACAGTGTGTTAGTCCTAAATTTGAAAGTCTTCAGTATCATACATAGCTCCATCAGATCTGAAACTCCTTAGGTTTTTTTATGTTTTCCTAAGGGTTGAATCATTCACAAGTATTTCTTGTTTTCTTTTTCCTGTCATTTCTTAAGTTTAATATCCTGTCCATCTGCATCTGTTAAGAGTCTAAAATACTGCCTTGCTGTTGCATCCTAGTTTCATGTGTTGTCAGGCCACATTTATCAAAGGTTTGCTCTAAAGGCTTGTTCTCTGCTTACACCTCTTTGCTTGGCATGGGAACCTCTCAGTGTGATCTTAATGTGCCTATAGCTTATTGATTAAATTTTCAGATAACTGCTTCTTCTCTTCCACTAAAACACTGGAAAATTAAACACTCCCCCCTTCAGGAATTTCTCATACATAAACTATACTTCTAAAAAAAGCAAGCCAACCACTTGTGAAAGATGACTTAGATATAACTCATATGCAGGTTATAAAAAAGGGAATTTTTTTCCCTGCTTATGAAAAGTCTGAATACATTTTAGATTGTCCAGTTCCTGCTGAATCTACGTATAATTGAGTACAGCTATCTTTGAGAATAGATCTTCAAGTTAGACCCCGCTATAGCATTGCCCTGGATCTGCTGCTCCCTTTTTACTGTTGCAGTGACCCCATAGATCATGGAAAGCACGGAATTTAAAGGATCTAGGTGATGTTAGCTGATGGCTATAATCTTTCTTCAATAAGAAGGATTTATTTATTGAAACTGTTCTTCAACTTTAATGTATGAATTTATAACAAAGTACAAGCTTTGTTCAATTTCCAGAACCAAGCAGCTCCTATCCAGAAAAAAGGTCAAAAGTGGAATATAACTTTTTTGTCCCTGCTCCGACATTTGCATTGTATTTCTTGAGGATTTTGAGGAGTGGACTTGTGTCATGATTTCCTAGAGGGATCCTGCTTTTGGCTTCTTCTGGAGGTTTCTCTAATTTGTTCTGCCCTGTTTCTGGATCAGCTGTTGAGAAATTTTTCTATAATCATGAGTTCTTCTTGTTAGGTGAGCTCCTGATTAATCTCATGGCAGTAAAACCATTCACTGATGACTTTTTGGTTCCTAAAAACCCCTGAAATAGAGAGTTGGAAAAACACCTTGCTCTGAGCATTAACCAGGGAAGCACTATTTCTGTGCAACTTTGTTTCCTGGTGAAAAAGAATTCTATTATTTTTTCCCTCCCCACTCCTCACTCTGTTTTTTGTTTTTTTTTTTTTTTTTGGTTTGGTTGGTTTGGGTTTTTGTTTGTTTTGGTGTTTATTTGTTTGGTTTGTTTGGGGTTTTTTTGTTTCTGTAGAAGGACCTCCCCAAAAAAAACCCCAAAATCAAACAAACCCCTGGAGATTCTGGAGAAAAATATGTGGAAAACTCATACACATATCAAATTGTAACTTTATCTGCTTAAAAGAATAAGAAATGTACAGTGTTAGCTGTCACCAAAATTCCTTTGTCCCCTGATAGCCGTCAGCAGTGGTGGTGGCATAAATACCTATCCTGACTCCTGTGTTTATACAGGTTGAGGCATTTAAGTATGGGAACAGTGTCCTCTATGGTTTGGGAAATTGTGCGTTACCTCCAGTCCTTGTGCTCCTAGACATGCTTGTAAATTAAAGTTAAATTAATGTTGTATAATGACAAATAGATCTCTTGTGCTGTATACTCACTTGCTTAAGTGAGTTTTGCCTCTTGCTATTTAAGAGAAAAAGTCAAAATATTATAAATCATTGGTGCTAAAAGTATAAACAAAATAAAACAAGTAATTTTCTTTGGGATCAGAAAGATGAAGAGAATAAACTTCTAATAAGGTGAGAAAATGTGAATTTTGTCATAGTACAGTTGGTATAGTGTATAGACCATTGACAATACATAATTATCTACATGCTGCAGATGTTAGAACTTGCTTGATTCAATGCACAACACTTACTGATTTTCCAAAATAACTTAGAAAGGATGGAAAATATTTCAATTTTCCTGTTTATTTTAAGACAAGATATTTCACATAAGCTTTTTATGTGTGTTTTATTTTATTTTTTCCCACAAAATCTCTTAGCTGTGCTTTTCCCAGCTGGAGACTGATGATAATGTCCTATCAATTTTGTCACAATGCCACCAAGGGCTTCCAGTGATTTTTTTGAGTGGCCATTGGGATCAAGTCTATTTATTTTTTTTTTAACTATGGATATCATCTAAGACTGGAATAAAATTCTCTCTGTAACTAACAAAGTATCACAGTGCTCAGGGAAGAGGGAACAGTAAATAAACAGTTCCTATATGTTCATCATGGAGCAGTTTTGGAGTTTTGAGTGTGTGAGGGTTGCAGCTCGGCTCCTTCCCGCCCATCCTTAAAACCAGCCAAACTGTCAGATGTTTCTGTTCCAGCTCAGCTTCAATTAATTCTGACCCTTCAGCCCACATCTGTAATCACAGAAATGGGAAACCCTGATATGTGTCTTGGGAGGCTGGTTCTTCAGTGCTGTCTGCTTTAATGATACAGCACGTTTGGAGTGGTGTAACTGAATCCAAACCCACCGTGCTCATCTCCAGCATCCCAAGAACTTTCTGTTTATAAGGACTGGTTTTATGCCGTTCAGGTGACGCAGTGTAAGGCAACAAGAGTACCCATGTAGGAGCCCACTGATTGTGAAAATGAGTATAGCAATAAAAAGTATTTATTTGGGTTTATTTACTCATTGGGGGATTTGCAGTAATAGTTCACCATCTAATATGTGCTTATTTCAAGGTGTCAGCAGGTTCTGAGCAGATGACTTTGCTTGATTGACCACCTTGTGTTGGGTTTTGTTCTATTTACGTTACATGTCTGGTTATATTTTCAATTTGCAGGGGCTATGAAGTGTTTGATGCATTTGTATAAACAATTTGATTTCTGAAAAGATGTTCTGAATTAGATGCCATTGCTGTACAACAATACACTAACAACATTCTGAGATCATTTAAAGCCTTTTGTTTAGTAACACAATGAATGTCATTAGACTGTTACAGTAAGAATGTGAACATTAAAAACAGCTTGTAAAAATGAAGAGTTTTTGAAATCTAGAATTATGGGGTATATCAAATTGGAGCATCTGCCTCTGTCTTTTTTTTTTTTGGGTGAAATGTTTTCCGATTGATTTTTTGACAAATGTGTTTCCCATCAAATCAGGCATTCAAGTTTCAGTTTTGACAGTCACACCTCCAAAAACAATTTTCAGTGCAAATTATGAGATGGATGTTGAAAGCGTGAAATTAGAAGTTGCCTTTCTTTTTGTTTGCCTTTCATTTACATTACTTAGGAGTCACGAGTTGCATCTTGCAGCTATCCTGACTGGAAACACTTCATTTTCACTAAAATAAAAGCTAGTATTTTCATGGAATTGCATGTCATCAGAGTAAAAATAAAAATAGAAACTTCTGGAAGACCATCAGATAGGCTAATATAAACTCTGTACATTTCTCTTCCACTTGCCTCTGTTCCCTGCAGTTATTTGTATTGGCATTTAGTCTGTACTTGTCCTTTGCTGCTGGAGCAGCCAAAGTTGTATTGAGCTGCTCACTATAAATATCTACAGCTGTTCCCTATAGCTATACCCTGTGAAAGCACACAGAGCATAAATACAGGTGTAGCTCTACCAGCTATTGTGCAGCTCAGGAATGCAGGGGACCCTGCATGGGAGCTGTCGCTCAGATCACGTCCAGGACTTAAGAAAAATAGGAGGTAGTGAGGCTTACAAAGGTTTGTGCTTGTATTCTCTGACTCCCCATCTTCCTCTCCCTGTGCCAGTTGTGCATCCCTGTGTCCTGTCCCACAGCTATTCTGATTGTGTGGCAAAACTGTTGGCTTGTGGTTATTGAAATAGTTTCAGGTGTGCTGTCTACAAGAGAGTGCTCCAAAGCTCAGAGGGATAGAAATCTTCCATGGGGAAACCTTGTCTATTATAAGGATTTATGCACTACTTAGATGTATTTGTTTTTTCTTTGAAGTACTACAAATGTTAGGTGTGTTTGTAAAATTTTAAAGATAATTCTAACTGTTCCATTATGTAGTTTTGAATGTGGTTTGTTATTCTCTTTTTTTCCCGGTTGTTTCAAGATTGGCAACTGAGACAAATAGTGCCATTCAGAAGAAAATAATTACAAGCATTCTCTCTCCTTGAAAAACAGGTCTATACTTTGCATCTGTATCTATATATAAAGTTTTGTAGTCAATAGAAAATGATGCCAGTTTACATGGAGCATTTGATAATTTGAATTTTCTTGATGTATCAATTACTTGTTTGTTGTTATTAGTGCTGAACCATGAATAATTTACTGGCTTTCAGTTTATAATCTGCAGCGTCTGCTAACTTTGAAGTTCAGTAGTCAATTTAAAGTTTGCTGGAGCTGACTAATGATTCACCAGAGATTTTTGTGAGATATTTTGTCATCCATTTAAAGCTTGGAAAGGATTGCTGTTGCAGCCATCTGGCAATTCTTGGTTCTCTGGAGGAAAGAGAAGCCTTTTGATACAATAGATCAAAGCATTCTGCTCTTTCAGTGACTGATACCTATAAGTAACTTAGAAGTTTCTCAAAATGATTTCACAATGCCTGTCTCATTTGACAAACTTTTGCATTCTAACTACAATACAATATTGGCCATGAATTACATTTTAATTCTATTTGCATCATTATTTAGAAACTTCTGTTTGCAGTTGATTTACAGATCCAAGTATTTTATAAACCAAGAGGTTTTTAATTTACCAAATATGCTGTTATGATTAATAAAATTGATGCTAAATCTTTTTGCTCCTAGTGCAGATGGCATAGGTAAGGGTACTCTCAACAACTGTACTTGTGCTATACCATAAGCCTGAGATACAGATGTATCCCTAAGACTGTAGGTGATGTAAAACTGGAGTCTAAAACCAAGTATCCCACTATTTCTAGAACTAACTCTGTTAGTGGTTGGAATTCTGAGATTGGGCTTTGCAGATGTTTGGCAGTGAAGAGCAAATATGTAGAGAGTGAGTGAGGACAGGAAGTGAGCACTGCAGCATCCCTTGAAACGAGCCCAATCTCACGCTGGATGGTCCTTGCACATGGGAGGTTTGTCTGGGATCAGGATGTTGTTTCTATTCCATCAGACATTCCGGATGTGCAATTGCCATGACCGCACATGTCCAGTCTTCTCATAGGGCGAGTTCGTTGCATCACAAGTGCAGCACAAGCAGCCAAGCCAGAATGATGAAATTGGCTTTTACCTCGTGCGTTGATTAAGTTAAAGGGTGACTGAGTGAGGTTTGGTGCTGGAATAAAAAGGGAACCCATTAGCTTGTAATGCCCCATACCTCTGTGCAGGACAGAAGGCAGGACTGAATAAGTGCCCAGTGGAACTGGGGTATGTTCGTGCCATTCACTCTTCCTTGTGTTAGTTCATTATAATGATTGGTGTACCAATGAAAGAAAATAACCCTTGTATGTCACACTGTCCTCAATCAAAACCTATCAAGGAATTTCAGAAATAGCTGATGTGTCTTGGGATGTAGCCTGTATCACCCTAGTATCTCTATATAGTCTTTAGTAATAGGTAAGCCTTATTATTTAACCATTCAAAGTACAGTATTGGCTAAATGGCAGATGTGGTATATACCAAATATCTGCTGGCAAGTCCTTCAAACTTTCCGTTCTTTACATTAGGTAGCTTGGAGAGAGGAAAAGACTTCTAAGACGCTGAATTTTTAAGTACTGAATAAATTTTAAACACCGACTAGATAATTAATGTGGTATCAAATTTTCAGAAAATAGAATGTGAGTTTGGTGAAGGAATAGCTAAGTTTTCACACATTAAAATTTGCTTGAACTCAGATTCAAAAGCAGCATTTAGATAGCGGAAGAAAATTCCACATACTTGTGCTTGTTACATTTCAGTGAGCTATCCAAGACAGGACTGGTGCTCTTGTTTCTTGTCCACAATGACAAATTTTTAATTCCATACTTCATAAACTTCCCCAATTTAGCGCTCTGCCTGCTGTAACTCTGAATCAGATGCATGTGCTTACCTGCTGTTTTATCTCCTCGTCTGCTCGACATGTGCTTCCTAGCAGCTACAGTTCAACATGTTTTTTCTTTTTTTTTTTTCTCCAGTGTGGGAACTTTGCTGTCTTGGTGGATGTTCATATTTTGCCTCAAGGCTCCAGTAAAGACACCAGCTGGTTTTCAGATCATGAAAAAGAGGTACAACAAATATCAATTCTACTTCAAAAGCATGTGGCTGCAGGGAAAAAGTTAGATTGCCTTGAACTGTTCAGAATTTTTCAGTGTTATGAGAATATTGTTAGTTATGCCTAAGTATCAGTGGTTGCTGTGGGACCCCTAAGTCAACCATATATGCTTTTTGAGTCACTAATGACCACTTTAAGTTTGCTTTTTAATTTGTAAACTCTGTGTGTGTGCACATATATGCATGCATGCAGTGTAGATCCTTCTCACTTAGCTTTTTATAAAGATGTTTCTCATGAACACTTGTAAATTACCCTCTATGGTATAAACCAGATTGTGCCAGGTATCATTTTGTTGGTGAAATATCTTTCTATTAATTTTCTTTTATCGTTCTGAGAAATGTAAATGCTATTGCATTTAGAGGGTGCAAGAAAATATAAATATGCATGATAAACCATAGTATAACTGTTGCGTCTTATGAAAAGAAACTTCCATGATTTTTAAGTGTATCATGTATATCCTGATGAAGTTGGGGAAAATCAGTGCATCAGTGAGCAGCAAAATTCTGCCTGTAACTTTCATCAGACTATAGAGAAATCACACACGATCTTGTGATGAGTTCCTGGCTGGAGCTTTCCCCTCTGTGTGGGAACTTGAGAAGTTCCCTATTGAAAACGAAGGCAGGACGTGTTTGGGATGCCTGCGGACTTTCCCGCAAGTCTCCGTTACGGTAATTTTCAGCAGATAGCTTTCCTAATAATGCCATCATTAACTTGTCACTGCACGGCGTCCCCAGACATCTCAGAGCAATGCATTTAAGTGAAATTCAAACAATAAATTAATATCCTGAGGGAGCAAAAGCAGAATATTTAGCAGTTTGTGGTTCATCTGATTTGTGGTTTATTAAGCAGAGAAATAAGAAAATAGGAAAAATATTTTAGATTTCTTTTTTATTACTAAATGAATGCTCATTCCCTTTTCTATTTATAACCAGTTTTACTCTCCTGGTTATCTGAGTTTTAAACGTTTTCAAAATGTATTTTGTAAGACTGCCAAAACTAAAGAGATGAATTTCAGGAAATTAGATCATGATTGATTTAATAAAGAGGCATGACAGGACAGCATTCAGTGCAT
Organism: Rhipidura dahli; assembly: GCA_013399225.1. Lineage (NCBI taxonomy): Eukaryota > Metazoa > Chordata > Aves > Passeriformes > Rhipiduridae > Rhipidura > Rhipidura dahli. The sequence goes on from VXAC01008058.1 coordinate 883,265, forward strand.
TTCTGTGACTGCACGTTTTGAGAGAAGTACAAAGGTTGCATATTTTCAACAATGGAGAAGGGTGAATCCAATAGCTGTGCAATTCACTTCCTGGAAGTCCTATGCAGAATCTTTGTGTCAGTGAGGGGAGGAAAGGTCCTAAAGAAAGAGTATTCTGATGTATGTTTTGTGAGAGCTTTTACATGTTCGTTGCAATTGGTTTGCTACATGTTTGTTGTTTCCAAACTCTGGAAATACTAGGGGTGGTGCAGCCCTCTCTGCCTGTCTGTGGGAAATGTGGATGCCTCTGTAACAAACACAATTCCTGCTGATCCCCCTGCTTACCCTGGATGAAAATCATTGGCTTGAGCTCCTGGACCCTGGTGATACTGTCCCAGCGGCCTTTTGGCTGCCAGCTCCTCCTTGGAGCACATACCATGGAGGGCAGGATGGGAACTTCACTAGTGCCCAAAGCATGGGATTGGTGTAAGGAAATAGAGCTGGGTGTTGGCATGACCACCAGCACTGTGACACACTGCTGTGACCAGGTGGATGTAGCGTATTCTTGGGATTGCTGTGAAATGCTGTAGTTTCTCCCCTCCTTCTGCCCTTCCAGTTTCCCTGCCCTTTCTTCTATACCCTTTTTCCCCTGGAACACCAAAGTCAAAGTTTTATCTTTGCACTCTGAGGTCTGCAGGGTACTTTGTGGAGAGCCGTTTAAATAACATTTCCATAAGCCTAACAAGTAAAATATGTTCCATGTAAGTGAAAGAAGTGCGTGGTAATGTTTATTGCTGCAGAAGGAACCAAAGACACACCATGTTTCTGCTGCTTTCTAGACCTTTTCATTCTAACCTGAACACAGGCCCATGAAGGCATGTGTAATGGGAGCACTTTAATGAGTTAAACAGAAGAAAAAGCAAATACAGTAATTTATAATTGTACTCTACAAGCAGAAAAGAAAATATATTTCTTACTGTAAAGAGAAAATACTGGTTGTGATTGACTAATGTATGTGCCCTGCTTTCATTTAGAGCAATGCATTAAAAATTTGTTGTTCTGAGTACTTTCTACATTACCGAAAAGGAAATTTCCCACCAAGATAGCTTAGAAACTACTTACATAATTTTATGTATTACCCAAACACATTACAGAGGTGATTTTATATTTCTGTGTGTCACGAAGTATAATTTATGTGAGCACATAGTTATGAACAATGGAAAATGAGAATACTGAGGGAAAAGTCTCAAATATGTGTGTGTGTATGAAGCTTAAAACTTATTCTGGTATTCAAGAGATGAATTTTTTGGTTTTGCTCCAAATTTTTTTTCTGGGTAATTCTGGCTGAAGGTTTTGTTCTTCTTGATTTGTATGTGGTTTTATTGTGCTTTGTTGAAGAGAGTATGAAAGATATGAACATTTATGTTTAGGAACAGAACAATCTAAATTAATTAGAGCAGTTAAGTTGCTGTGACCTAATTTGTTCAGTCTTCTCTCTTTCCACCCCCCAACACCCCCAAAATTGCACTGAAGCAGAATATCTGTTGTGGTTTATAAAGATTCTTGCAGAGAAATAGTGTGTTGGTAATTCCTAAGAGGATTTTTACTAAAATTTTGGTTAAATAACTCATGCTGGGATACATTTTTAACATGTATCCTACATTTTAACATTTTTCTACTTTGCATGCATATGAAACTGATTTCTGATAAAAAAGTTAGCATTGCAATATAATGTATTTCATCTGCCAAGTAAGAGTTTCATAATGTACTTCCTGTCTTGTTCTTAAAAATGGTTTGATTCCCCCTCCCCTTTTTCCCATTCATTTCCTAATTGATGTGCTTCTGCTCTCAATGTTTTTCCTTTTATTGTGAGAGGGGGTAATTTTGTATTGATTTCTGCTGTGTGCCTGTGGGCATTTCTGTAAATTTAGATCAAACCAGGCCAGTGGTTTCTCTTTCAGGAGGTCTGCAAGCTGCTAGAAGAAGTTCTTGCTTCAAGGGTCAAACACTACCTGGAGGCACGTAAACAACGTGGTCAGTGGAAAGCCACGGAACCTGGATCATGTGGGCCTTTGTTTCTTACCGGTAAAAGAAATTGTTTAACTTAATGTGAAATAAAGTCATGGGGAAAATACTGTTCTTCATTTTTCTCTGTGAGAAATTTGCCTTCAGGAAGGCCTGAAATAGCTAATGTTTGAGTCTGGAATTACTTCAGTTAATGAACAAATTAAGTGGATTTTAATTTTCTTTGTTACTTAAAAGTGAATGTAATGCTGGTACTATTAGTCCGAGAGCCTATTATTAGAATTAAAAAAAAAGCTTATATAACCCTTGGTCCGGCAAAATTTATTGAAGTCTTGCTGGTTAGTTAAGTCTCCTTTCCACCCAAACATTTAGTTTAGAATTTTTAAATACAGAAATCATGTCTTCTCCTGCTTTTGGCAATCTGTTCAGTCTTTAAAAGTTGGTGTGATGAGATAAATGACATTTGTCACTCCACCAGGCTTGGCAGCAGCACGCATCACCTTGGGAGTGCAGAAGAGAACAGTATTAAGAGCCTTCACCTGACTGAAACTCATTTTTTGTGTGTGTTTGTAAGGGTTGAGACCAATGGGTGCCATTTCAGTACGTCCACATTTAAAACCAAACATCATGATCACTGTAGCTTGTGCCCTGCTTTAGATCAGCTTTGGGGCTAAATGGCTGCCAGTTTTTGTTTGATGCCATTGCATTGATAGCATAATGGTGGGGTTTACAGTTGATAGGGTTATCTGTTGGTCTTTTATCCTATCAGCAATTTATTTTTAAATAGTTCTTAGGCAAAAAATTGCTGGTTTTTGTTACTAGCCGGGAGCAGGTCATAAACTTGTCACAGAAAAGAAGGACTGCAGTAGTAAAGCTCTGTGCTGGCTATGGTTTGTCACCTTAAATACGGTTTGTTTCCTTAAATACATTGAGGAATCTCTGCGGAAGTATGACTTCTGCAATGCATGTAATTGCATACTTACAGTATATGATCACTATACTCATAAATTTTATAATTCCACATATGTTATAGTAACAATTTTAATAGTGCACAAATGCTTTGCCTCTTGAAATGCTTTCCATTATTGAAAAGGTATATTCCTGTAGAATTCTGTTAGATGGTTTCAGCTTTAAAACACTATTGTCAGTAACAATGAGTGGCTGTAATGAGAAAACACAGCATACATGCTGTATGGTTGGCTTATTATTGCAAAATTTTAGGCATTTATGGGAGCCAGGTTCTTCTGGCATGACATGGGCTTTTTCCCACCCCCAAGAACACAATACCACAGAAGCAAGAGGTGCTTCAGACCACTAAGGATTTTCAAACCCTTTTTTTTTTCCTTGCAAGTTGTAACTACATTTTACCCCTTTAAAATATTACTAATGTTTGTCAAACACGTGAACTTGCAGACCTCTGTGCTTTTCTGATTGTGAGTGAACAAAAAGAATTTTCTTCAGTGAAAGCAGAGGGACATTAGATGGTGGGATCAGAATTTCTAAGATTTACTGAGGTTTTTCTGTGTTTTCTTTTAGGGATGTTTTTTATTATTTATTTTTTAAATAATAATTTTTTACCTGCCTTGGTAAAAAGTAGGTTTTGAAAAATGATGATTTTTGTAAGGTAACACTGCTAGACATAGTAATTGGTTTCATGTATGTGGGCAGATGCAAACTGATTTGAGGGTGTTTGTGAGAATTTAGGGTCTTCTATTTTCTTTCATATCATGAATGTTTCAGTAAAAATACTGGTATGCTGTCCCAGGGTTGTGAACTGATCTTCTGCTTGACTCTTCTTCTTGTTTCCGGAAAATTAAAATCATAGGGATATTCATTTGAGGAGGTCATCAGTAAGATCAGTGACAGTTTTAGATTAAAGGATATTTATTTTGGGTGAGGCAGAATGACTGTTCCATCAGTTTTCTGCAGTTAATCTCACCGTCATTAATTAACAATAAAGAATTAAAGGAAGAAAACAGGCCGTGATAACGAACATTCATGTTAAGCTTCATTTCCAAAGCCAGCTCTTTCTTCTTCTCTCAGCCTGCTTTGCTCAAGGCTGTAATTTGTAAGAAAGGAGTGCTTTGTTCAAGTCCAAGAATCAAGTTTCTTCAAGTTCTATTCAAGTCTGTTCTTACCTGGGAAGGAAATAACAGAATAGGTGGGTGTTCACTGGGGCAACCGGCCCCTGCCTCTAAGGACTGACCCTTTGAGGTGAGCCACAGGGCCAGGAGTCTTCACCAGCTACCTCTTGTGTTCTGCCTTCCTCTCTAGGATCACAGGTTCTGTTTGTAGGCTGCAGGGAGATGGTTTTGTGTGTATCACACCAGTGAAGTGCCACATTCCAGGCCAGTGCTTGGCTGGCAGTGTTGTGCACAAGCCTGGTACATGTTCCACAGAGAGGCTGCAGGGAACTCAGCTGCAGGTATTGTTCCATTTGGAGGCTATGAAGAGTTTCTGAGTTCTTCAAGCTCTATGTGATTTCCATTGCTCCAAGTCATTCAATCTGTGTGGAGTTTCACTGCTGTAAAACCCCTGCTGTTGTAAGGAAGTGTGTATCTATGGAAGGAACCTTCACATGCTTATTAACTGGCTACTTACTATTTCCAGGGTCCCAGATCAGCTTCCACCCCGTCTGAATTTGCATCTTTTTGAGTAAATTTTAACTAGTTTGCTGTACACACTGCGGAATGCGTTCAGAATTTCTTGAAAAGATAATTATTAGACCAGTATTAATAAGATTTTAGGCGATCTTTAATGTCAAGGTATGTTGTATTAGGTTTCATTTCAGAACTAGAAGCCAAGCTATCTTATTTGGATAAGCAGATCTAATCCTGCAGGATCTGTTGAGCAGGGAAGACTTGTTGTCTACTTTCTTACTACTATAACTATTTTGAAGAGAAAATTTTCACCTATCACAGCTTCTTTTTAGTATTAATGCTATATTATCTTTAATATTAATATTACTTGACACTACCTTTCATTTTTGTGGCACTTAATGTAAATATCCATGCAGGTTACTTGTTAATTTACGTTTCTTTTGCATTTGAGTTACACCCACACTGCAGTGTGTGGTGGGTCGCATACCAGCTCATTAGGAAATCTGTGGGTGTTAGACACAGGAGAAGAAAGAAAGAAGGAAAGAATGGAAAAATGAGAAAAAGTAGCCAAGACAAGCAAGTTCTTCCTATTCTTCCTTCTGTCTGAACAATTTCCACACCCCTCCCAAATGGCCGGTATGAACAATTTGCCAAAGTAAGCTTTAATTTAGTCTTTGGACATAGGCTTTGGTATAAACTCTCTGTTTCCTGTGTTTAATTAATGTCCAAACGTGTTTGACTTTGGTTTATTTTATTTTTTAAAGAGAAATTTAAAATGGGGTGGATTTTCAAAGGTTGAATTTTGCCTGTATCACATCTGCATAGCCAAAATTATGCAAGAAGGACATCAGCCAGGTATGGCTTGTGACTGCATTATTTGAAGTTTCATGTTCCACAGAAAGTGGCTGGTTTTGATCAAGAGCAGTGAGAATTAAGAGGAGACTACAGAGGGCGGCGTAGAGATAATAAAAATACAGGAGAAATGACAAAGGGGGAACTGAAAACAATAAGGAAGAAGGTGGGCACAGAGGAAACAATAAGGAGAAGTGAAAAAAAATATGGCTGATAGAAATGTCAGTGTTAGAAATGGAAGGAAGGAAGAAGGTATATTGTAAACTGACCCTCTTCCCCCTCTTGAGGGAGGAAAAAGTTAACTATGTTTTTCCTACAAGTAATTTTCAGATCTATTCTCATTCCTTTGCTAGCATCCTTGCTGTTTTGCTTGGCTTGAGGGTGGGACATTTTTGCTCTGATTTCAGATCTTTTTATTGTACAGTCTCTTCTACAGTGAAAATAATTAGAGAGCATTCTGTCACATGGCACAGTGAGCTCCCAGCTTGATTTTATCTGCTTTCCCTGGGATTCTGTATTTTTTTTACATATTTTTAACTTTCTTCTCTAATGAAATGGGGCTTACTGTGATCATGTTTTCTGTGTCCATCTTTTCACCCAGTTGCTTTTTGCAAATGTGACTGTAGTTTATTAACAGGTAGAAGTCTCAGACTTGAAATTCTCTGACGTTAACTTCTGACAAGCTTACTAAAATGAGAAACTGGAAGCAATACAAGAGCTATTGTGAGTAGTTCAGTCTTACAAAGATCTGGAGTCAAAGTTCATGTCTTATTTAGTGTAAAGAAAAATGCATAAGATGCAATTTCATAAGAAAATACATTTCTCTTCCTTATGAAATGATTTTTTTTGGCTCCTGCAAGCACACAAAAAATATACAATAAATCATGATGGTAAATATTCCAAACTCTTTTGGCCTTGCATTTTAATTTGAACATTATGATGTTTTTAAGGGAAACACCCTTTTCAGACTGCCCCAGTTTGCTTTAGGAGTGTTCTCTGTTGCTGTAGGACATGAATTGTGTGAAATGCTTGTAGGGTATGTCCCACATTAAAATCCCATAACAGCAAAACTGATTTATTCCACCCTCCCAGCTGTTAACTCACACTCCTCTGCTGTGAAACTGTTTGGTTTGAACCAGAATCTTTTCACTTGCCTTGCTTAAACAGCTACTCTACAACTTTTCAATGGATGCAACTAGAGGGGGAGAATAAGCTGCCATAGGGGACTGAGAAGGAGTCTTTCAAATGAACTTTGATATTTGCAGTTGCACATTGTAATATCTGTCTCTCCAAAGAATTACATTGCAGCTTCTCTACAATGGACTCATTTATGATTTGTGGCCAAGTTCTGCAGATCTGTGTGAACTTTAAACTTACATTCATCTGTCTGTGACAACAAAGCTCCCTGAAGTATGCAGTAACTTATGCAATAACTTATGAAAAATGTTTTGATTAGTATCATGTACTTTATATTTCCTGTATTTGCTTTAGGTTGCTTTCCCCCCCTCCCATTTTTACAGCCAGATAATGGGGAATAAGGACAATTTTCTTTCACCAAAGCATTTTTCTTCTAGAAGATCAAGGTTATATATCTGAACTCTTTTTTTTGTTGTTGTTTGGTTTTGTTCTTTTCTCAGGGTAACTGATACTTGACAAGAACAAAAGAGGTGTCCATACTTGCACACTTTTTGGGTGCTTTCTTTATTTTTGTGATTTTTTTTTCGTATCTTACCTTAGATTGTGATACAATAGGGTGGGGAAAAATTCCAAGAAGGGCAACAGAGATGATCTAAGATGAGGAAATGCAATACAGGCAAACAATTGAGTGTGCCTGGACTCTTCAGCCTGGGAAGTATATAAATTATGGGGAATACAAGCAAGATCTATGAAATCATTTCTTGTCTTACTCTCTTCCAGTTTGAGAGCAAGGGAGTATCAAATGAAGGGATTGGAAATGCTGTGGTAGTTAAGAGAACTGTGGGACTCTTTGCCAAAGGATAGTAGGTATGTTAAAGGCTTGTGCTGCATCCACAGCAGCATGGGAGGGTATTCCAGGGAGGGGGCAGAATCTCCTTTGGTGCACAAAAGGCCTGAGTTGAGAGGGCTTGGAGCCTGGCAGAATTACCAGGGAAATAACCACGTGTGCTTGGCTCTTGTATTTAGTGTCTCCTTGTAAGCATTTTGCAGCCAAGGTGTTTGGCTTTAGGGACCTTTGGTCTTCCCCTCTGTGGCCTTTCTTACCTTTGTACTCCTCTGTAAAACAAGACCTCATTCAGTCAGAGTCAGTGGGAGTCAGACACTGGCAGAGGAAGTTCTGCACTGAACATCTACCTTAGGAAGGATCTCCTGTTGTGGCACTGATACTGGCAGAGGCTTCAGCAATGGCTGTCCCTGTCTTACAGGGGATATTTGCAGTTGCAGCACCAGGTGGGTTGAATGTGTTCTCCCTGTTTTACTTCTTCCCTGGTGGCAGCTCCCCATGATATTATTGATGGTCTTGGGCAAGAAATGAAATGTTGTACTTATTTTAAAGAGGTCTTTAATAAAGTGATTTATGTAGATAGTATTGGATTGAAAAGAAATATAATTTATTTAAAACAATAGGAGACTTGTTTAATATGGTGTATTTTTGTAAAAAGGAAGAATTTGCTGTTGGTTTTGAAAACAGTCTTGACCTCTAGTCAAAATAATTTCTGCTTTAATGCATTGTGTCGCTTCCTCTTGCTTTCATCTTGTTTCCATTTTTTGTCTCTTGTTTCTATATGGTTTTTTTTTAATTTTACAAGAAGAAAAAAATCGTATGAAAAGACTCCTAGTTATGAGTGTGTACAAAAAAAAAGTGGTTTTATGCACAAACAGCCACTCTTACACATCTATGTGAGCTATAAAGGTCTTCCTTCATCATCCAAGTATTTCTGCAGAGTGATTTTGCTGTTAGTATTTCAGTTTATGCAAAGGCATATATATTTATTAATTTATGCAAATTAAAATTTATCTTTGGCATTTTCATTCTATAGTTAGGCAAAAATCAGCATCCATTAATCACGTGTCTTTACAAAGGGCAGTTATGTGTCTCAGTTTCTCAGAGTTGGCTGGAAATTAATAGGTAATTTATCTCCATCAGTTAAAAATGAAGTTTAGGGTGCTAGTTTGATGCAGGTGTTTCAAGTTAGGCAAGATGAACCCCACCTTTAATTTCTGATTTGATTCTCACCTGAGAATATCAAAGTGGCTCTCATCTAGGCCAGGGAACATACCTTTGGAATGAGCCCTTGGCATGCTTGTTCCAAGTGGGAATTCACCATTTTTGGAGGGCACATGAAGCAAATTTGAAAATCTGTCCCTAAGCATTATTTCTTACTTGACTGCCTTACTCTTCTTTGCGATGTCTTTTCTTCTTGGCAGTGCTCTTTCATGTGTGCTCTCCTTAGGTTTTACAGATTCTCTAGTCCCTTGGAATCAGGAATACAGAGGATGGATTCTCAGTGTACAGCCCATGGATATATTTTAGCACTAGGCACAGCTGGAAGAGGTGGCAGATAGGTTTGGGGTTTATTTGAGTGGACACTGTTTTGGTTGAAATGTTTTGATTTTAAAAATTAACCAGGTCTATAGTGTCTTTTGTCTTTAGTTCAACTGTACATTAAATGAGATGAAAAAAAAAATAAGGATTGATTTTTATTTTGAAATTAACTGTGGGGTTCCTTTAAAAAATGGTTTTTATTAAGTTTTTCCAAAGAGAGCAGTATTGTTTTGGTTAAAATGTAAGTAAGAAAGAATAGGGATTTGAAATAAAACCTGAAAGAAATGTGATTTCCCTAGAAATGTTCAGAGGAATTTACTTAATTGCAACCAGAAGTTTGACCTGGAAGTGTAACGTTTTGACCTTTTAGCTGTCTGGCTTCCTAAATGTGTTGTTTTGCTCTCTTTAAACTGTGAGAAAATCTCTTTTATACATCTTTAACCCTTGCCTTCCCTAGAAGTCTCAATAAAAGTCTCAGCAAAAGTCTGCAAACAATCACCAGCAAAAGAAAAATCATCGTGATATTTTAAGGAAAAAAAAAATATTGCAGCTGTGTGTTGAGCATTGAAGTCCCTTCTATTTTCATTTTTACTGGAAGTAATTGGGGGTATAATTTCACTGTTAAATATGAATAGGAATTTCTTTTAAACTTTCCATGCTACTATATTACACAATAATACTCTTCTTTGTTCTTTTGTTCTTAATTTTCGTTATCATATGACCAAGGTAGAAATTACAGCTTTGAAAATTGCAAACATTTTTGTGGGTTTATTCATATTTGGAAAATTTTTGTAAGTCTTTATGGGAATCTATCCAGCTAGAGATGGAGGGCCGATTCCTGAAAAAAAATGTGCCTCTTTTCTCCATGTAAGTAGTTCATTGAGAGCAGTTCTGAGTGTTTGATTCACCACTGAAGTACCAGGTATTATGTTGTGGTTGTTGCACATGAAGTGTTAATGTGGACTACAAAGGCATGGTGGCACACCACAAACAAAACTAACCCAGCAAAGCTTTGCAGGGCCCGTGCCTTAATTAGGTAAAAAAGGACATAATTAAATAAAAATTTAGCAGTGTAGCAAATAATAAAGACTTTTATTTGAAAACAGGAGGAAAAAACGTTCGGTGTAAGCTTGCCTGTGTTGTGGACTTGGAACTTGATGTATTCCATCAACTTCAGACAGATCAGAGATGTTGTAATGCACAGCAAATTATACATATTCAGGGAGAAACATTCAATAGTCACTGAACAAATCCAAGTTTAAATGTCAAAACTTGCTTTATAACAAACAGAAGATGACAGTTCTGTATTTGTTTACTGAGCATCTTTTTCTTAATTCCTTTAATTAAGATATTTTGTTTGGTGGGGCTTTTTTTATGGGCATGCATATGGGCAACCAGAAATTTGCCCATAGAATATGGGCACTGCCTGTCTTTTGTCTGCTGTTTTCTTGCCATGGCACAAGACAGGGTTGTGGAGTTTGGTCTTTTGCAAAAAAAAGACCTTACCTTTGGTATTTAGTTTTGAGGGAGAGGATGTCCTGTTTACTTTTTTTTTTGCACTTGGCATCTGTTAAGCTGATGTCAGAAATGAAGGCTGCTGAGCTGTGCCATTCAGGTGGTCCCTTATAACACAGTGTTATTGAGTGAGCTAAAATGAGTGGTTTTATACAAACCAGTTTGCAGTCAGTCTCCAGCTCTTTGCACCAGAGCTGAGCTGGTGGCAGTGAGCCGATGATCACAATTGTGGTTGTTCTTGGTCTCTTTTGGTGGTATCCTCGTTGCATCTTTGGAGCTTGTGAGAGCAGAAGGAGATGGAGACTTATTTGGAAATAGAGACTTTCAGAAGCTGAATTAATTATGGTCTGTTTGCCAGCATTTAAAAAGCAAAAATACAGAAGGCTCTATTGTGGTACTTTCCACCTATTTGCTATGCCCCAGAATTTCCTTCTATTCTGAGTTGTTACAAATCTAACAAGAGTCTGTTGTATGAAAAGACAAAAACCTGTGAACCTCTGGCACAACTTGCTTTTTTCAGAGAGCAGCATGAAACTGCAGGTTCAAGTCCACACACGTCACTTAGAACTCACGTTCTTTTGAAGTGTCCTCTAGATGTTAGGGTAGAGGAAGAGTCATGACCTTCAGCATCTACCTCCTAGCTCCACTGGGATATCCTAACAGGAGTCCTCCAAAAAAAATTAAATATAAGAATATTTTTTTGCTATAAATCAAGATTTCCTTTGAAGAAATGGTTTCATGTTCATGGCACTTTTTTTAAGTTCTTCAGAATATACCTGCTCCTGGTTCTTGTCTCCCTCTCATTTCTCTCCCATCATGTCTCCAGTGGCAATGTTGGACTTTTTCACCAAGCCCAGAGCTTTGTAGCCGTGTGATACAATATATTCGTGACATTTTTAGTGACTCTTGCCTAGAGACATTGTTAATGGTAGAAGATGAAAGTCTTGGCAGCTGTGGGAGCTTTAGGGTTAAAACACTTTCCTCTTGGGGGTAAAAGTTTTGCAGAAGTTATTTCCTATTGCCAGGGAAAAAAAAAAGCTAGAGCCTGGAGACCTGTGAAAGGTTTGATTGACTTTATTTGAAAATCTTTCAGTGTCATGGTATTTGCACCAGTGATTTTGTTGTTCGAATTGACAGTAAGGGGAACAAGTCATGGCTGAAAAATTCCAAGAGGCTCATTTCCATGTTTTGGTTGAGTTTTTGTGCTTGAAAAAACTTTGCTTTGTAGAGATTCCTCACACTTAAAATACAAAATCCTCCATTTCAAGTACTTCATGGCATCAAAGATTTCCTGCAGCTCATGGATTTCTTCAAGGAAAAACCACAGAGACAGTTGGGCTGAAAGGATGCATTTTGTGAAAGAGGCATGTGCTGTGTTATGCATTCCCTAGTGCCCTGTGAGTCAAACTTGGGCCCATCACAGTGTCTGTGTCTCATTTGAGCCAGAATCTTCCTTTCTTTAATAACTGTGAGCAGTTCAGTGATGTGAGTGATTGGTCCATTTGGGTAGAGCTGTTGTTTGTCCAGTTTGTGGCATGTACTCAGCCTGATGTGCAAAAGTGGCACCGGACAGTTTAACTGAGCTCCATCGCAGTACAGACACATCGAAGGTCCTTCAGCTTCTCCTGGGCTGCTGATTTGTCAGACAGTGTTTACCACAGGGTTTGTTTTCCAGCTCTCTCTGCCTTTTAGCTGGTAGCAACAGATGCCTTTCTCAGCCTTTCTCTTGGTTGTTGTGCTCATTCCAGTGGTTAAAGAAGTCCAGGCACATGGCTTTCTCTGGAATACAGTTTAGATATTCAAAACAGGGAGCATTCCTAAGTAGCTTTCAGTTCGTGCTCCTCACATGCAATTAATAATGTGGTTATTGAGTCTGAGATCAACAAAAGGGTGAAATCAAATCTTATCTCCTGTTAGAAAACAGTTGTCTGTGGTAAAGGTGCACTGACCATCAAATCTATTGCTCTACATTTATCTGCTTGAATGCATTGGCAGGTGCTGCTGGCTGTAACTGCTCATACATTATGGATGGGTATGGATTTTCCAGGAATGGATCAGCCTTCCTCTCCATCCTTAAGTATTAGTGAGGGGAAGACGGTCTTTTTCCTTCAGAGCTGCTGTGTTCCCAGGACCTCCATCAGGGGCATTAATCATCTTGCAGCCAGATGGTCTCAAATGTGCTTTTCTTCGTTCTTTCCTCCAGAACAGCACTAACAGTGAGGCTAAGAAATGCCTTATCTTGGATCCAGTTTGGCCAGGATAGTTCTGATTTTGCAGTGAATTCCCCACCCCTCCTGCAAGAGGAGAGCCCTACAAACCTACTCTAGCATTTCACAAAATGGCTCAGTCCAGTTTTGCAGTTTGTGGCTCATATTCTGAATGGTTTAGACAGTGTGCTGTGTCCCGCTATCCAAGTTCTGACAGCAAGGAGGATTCTTCTAGGCCCACCCTTTCCTTTCTTGATGACGCTTCTTGAAAGGCTAATGTCTTTCCTCCAGTCAGGGACCCTGTTCCCAGATGGGAGCTAAATCTTGTCCCCGGGTCCTTGGTGGGAAGGATTTCTTGCCTATTTGTGTTGGCAACTGGCCTGTGTTCAGAAGATTTAGCAGATATAGCAGCGGCAGTAATGCTAAAAAATTAGTGAAAGAGTAAGGTGAAAAAAATCAGCAATCTGGCTTTGTCTGTACTTGGTTTCACCTACTGCAAGGCACCCTGGAAGGCAAATTCCATCCCTGAATTTATTTGCAGGTATAAGAGTTGGCAAGGACAGACCCTGCAGCAATACTCATTCAATACTACCCAAATATTTTTTTGTCCATTCTTCAAGTATATTGATTTAATGGCCTGAATGCTTTTCCTTAGCTATTAAACGTCTTTTTAAAAAGCTTTGATGTTACATTTATCAGTACACATTTTCCTGTGTTCTTGCTTACAGTAATCGCTTTCTTTGAACTGAAGGCAGACTGTATGGAAAGAACCGATGGCACTGACCTGTTGCAGTTATTTTGAAGCCTACTCTTTGCTGTATAAAACCTTGAACTGCATCTTGTTTAAAAAATATCCAGTGGATTCCAGAAAAGGCTTTAGAATTCTCAGAAGGTTTTTGTATGTCTTGCATCTGCTGTCCCTGTCTTAGACTTGGCTTTAAACTTAAACGCTGATATTTTATTTTAATCTCTTCTAAATTAGAAATGGCAGCCTACTCTGCAGCACATGGTATGGAGTTGGACATTTGTTTTGAGAAGGAAAGCTGCACAATTAACAGTAGGTTTAGAATAAAAGGTTCCTCTTTTTGTGGTGTTTACAAACTATCAGGACTTTTGATTCCATGGTGAATAATTTTAAGTGGAGAAATATGAGTGCTAAAAAGTAGTGTAATAATAAGTCTGTGGAGCACTTTGAAGATGAAAAGCTCTATATACTGTAAACATTATTACTGGTATAGCCTAATCTGTCTGGAAAAATTAATCTAGCATGAGCTAAGTGTGGATTTTTTTTTTTTTTTAATGTACAGTTTAGTGTTTCAGAAAGTTTAATGCACCCATGTATTTACTTTCACATTGTAACAATAGGAATTTATCCCCTTGTATTTTTAATATGTGTGTTGCAATGATTTACTTTGTTGTTACTTTCCAAAAGTAGAGTCAGTCCTAATCCACAACAACCTTTCAGAAATGTGAAGTGTCTAAGCTGGGAGGGAAAATGGTATGATATAAAAATACTGTGTGATGAGAAATAGGTGCCTGTCAGATAGGGAAATGTTTTGGGGGCAGTCAGCCTTAGGCTTGTGCTGTGGCTTTGGACAAGTCTGGAGTGAAGTAGGGAGCCAGGCAGGTGCCAGATGGTGCTGGGGAGTGAACACCTGCCAGGCTGCTCCAGATAACTCAGCAGCTCAGAGGCATTTTCCCAGACTCCCAGCTGAGTGGTCCATAATAGCCGTGGGAGAGGGCTTCCCACTGCTCCACGCTGCACCACAGCCGCCTCTTGGCAGCCTTCTGGAAGCTCAAGTCAGCTTGGCTGGGTCTCCTATGGAAAACAAGTGTTGCTTGAGAGTTGGTGTCTGATATTTCCTCTCGGTGTTGTGGGACTCTGAAATACAACAAGCAGGGCAAATTACTGTTCCCTTAAAAGGCAGTGCTCATTGGTGCCTACTGCAGCTGAAACGAAACTGTGGCTTTTCTAGAACCACTTCTGTGAGGTCTCCTTTTGGGTTTCAGGGTCTATTTATTTCCTTGGGATTGGTTTGTTTGTTTGGTTTTGTTTTTCTTGTTTGTTTTTGGACCCTGGATCTGATGATTTAAGTGCCTAGTTTTGAAACAAGAAAAACAAAACTTCAAGTCACTAAATACAATTTTATTTCTGCCTGTGTGCTGGTAATCCACAAATGGAGCTTTGTCTGTATTGCAAGGTGAAGAGGAAATTGAAGGTGGGATCAGCTGGGTTTGCTGAGCCCAGGATGTATGAACTTTCTACATTACTGTAAGCAAAATTGTCTGTAGCTTGAGGTTCAGACTTCTGTGTTGTGCTCTAAAGGAGTTAGTGATGGAGCGTTTGGTACATATCAGTTGATCTGTTCTTCCATGAGATCATGAACAAATTTAAACTCGTGCTGAGTAACTGTGTTGAAGGTTTAAAAAGCTGCAAGTTGCATGGGGTTCTTGGATAAGAAGATTTTCTTGTGGGTCTTATTTTTTAAGTTTCTTTTTTTCATGAAGTGGAATAGTTAATTGGAAAATATATTTCACCAGAAGGAAGCTGAAAGAGGATATCACCATTTTTATAGTTCTGCAGTAACTTTGACAAATTTAAAACTGGGGGAGTTTTTCAAAATGATCGTATGTCCTGTACAAGAGGGTTTCAAAATATTTAATGAGTGTAGCTGTGTGATACTTTCAAAATGCAGGTATCTTAAATGTAGTGCATCTTAATATTTTTTCAGGGTTAGCAATAAGTAACAGCAAATATCTGTTCAGGCCTTTTCAGCAAAGTAGTAAATAATCATGGAAACTAAAATGATTTTCTGGTGTTAGTCCTTCTGGGCTGAGCTTACTAGCTCAGGTGCAATTCCTTGTGAAGGCTTTATAAGACTTTCAGACTTGAGCTGAGGCTGCAAAAATAGTTTGTAGAGGTGTCTTGATCTCTAACATAATTATTTCTTTTGTCAGATCTGAGGCAGGTGTTCTCATCCACAGAACAGTAGCTGGCTGAATCAAGGGCTTCTGAGGAGGATTTGAAACTTTGTTCAGTCAATCACATGCGATCAAACATTTAACCTCTCAGAGAATACCAGGACAGCAAGAAAAACAAACAGATATAGATGTCACTGATTTATAAAAGAATTTCAGGAACGAAGTATCCTGCTTTTCCTGTGAAAAACAAAGATTCACTCTTTTTCACTTTAGATTCCTTTCAAAAAAGCCTCCAACAACATACCCCACAAAATATCACTGACAAACGAAGGCAGAAAGAAAAACTTTTAATATTTACTGTCTGAAGTTTTGGTTTCCAAGTTGTACTTTTAGGAATGCTACCTTCTCAGCTTTCCAAGGTCACAGTGGAGGATGTTGTTATCACACTAATTTATATACAGGGCAAATTCTTTGATTTGACTAAGCCTACTAGCAGTGATAAAGAACTGTAGATGCCAAACTGGAAATAGCTAAAAGTAATTTTCCTTAATTGTTCATTTAAGTAAACAGTAATAAAGCTGGTGGATTACATCCAAATTTTTCTCTAGCGCTCATCATTTTTAAGGGGTGGTTCAACTTGTCACATCTTGACTCGATCTCTAAAAGGAAGTCAAATTTTGGGTATCTTCCTGAGGGGAAGGAAAAAAGATGGCTGATAAATTTCAAAGGGATTGATTGTGATTGATAACTGTAGTTCTTAATGAGAGCCGAGGCTCAACAGCACTCGATGGTGAGCTCCAGAAGATCTTGTAAAAATAGGAGAGTGGTGGACCCCACAGGAGAGGATGTGCATTTATACTTGGAAATAAGGCATGCCTTGACACTTGCTCAGTAGGGATTGAGACTGCAACAAGCAAGCTTTCCTTCTTTCTAAATGGTTAGATTATAAAAACAGCAGGAGCACTTAATATTCTAACTTATCTGTGCTAGTTGCACCTAGGGTAGTTGACTGTCTTAGAAGCATCAATATTTTAAGTCTTGCAAACCCCATTTAAGTTAGGGGAAATAACACCAACCCTCTTACACACTTTCATTTCAGTGAGGTGCACAATGAGACCGGAGAGGATGAGTCACAGATGTCAGGTTTTCTGCACTTTCAGTGGGAGTCAGGTTGCTAAATACCTTCATGAATGAAGTGCTAACTGATTTACCAGGGTCATTTGGGAATTTAAGTAGAGCAAAAGTAAAAGCTGATTTCCTTGGTCTAATATTCTCTCAGCCATAATATAATCCATTCTGTCCTTTTCTTACGCTCCTGGTGCACAAGGATTTCTGTCATTCTTGGGAACAGAAACTGAAAAAGCCTCTGGAGGTTACAGCTACCTGCTGAGTCAGCCAGGCCAGCTCTGGCTGCTGTGGGTACTGAGGAGTTCAAATGTGGGCATTTCTCACTTCATCCAGTGGAACTGTAGATAATTAAGCCCTCTCATGTTTGGTTTTCTTTGTAGTTATCTTTTTTTTTCCCTACCAGGTCTGTCACCTTCCTCTAGAAGGTAGTTAAGATAATGGACATCTGTAGTGTTCTTGTAGAATATATATGAAAACCCTGTGAATAGCACTAGTGACACGACACCACACTATTAAGCAAATGACAACTCTGATCAATTAATTTAATGTCTGTGGTTGGATTCCAGAGCTTGGTGGTTATTAATTTGTGTAGATATTTGCCGTTTCAGACAGTAATTTCTTGAGACTTCAATATGAGAATACAGCAGTTTCTTTTAAAAAATATTCCATTAAAGTTACATTTTTTGGTGTACTGCACTGTTGAGCTGCTGCTGCTTTCTCTCAATCCTGTCTTAGCAGATGTGCAACACTTCGATACCAGAATGCCCAAGATACCCTTGCACTTAATATTATCCTTTTGTTTTATGTTGCAGCCAACAATTTGCACGTTACTGCCTACTTTATGAAGAGATGGGTTAATCTCCGTTGTGCTCTAGGGAAACATTATCGTGGTAAGAAATCAGTTTCTTACAGAGTGGCTTAGGAGAGGAAGAAAGTAAACATAACTAAGATTTTGTCAGATTTTTGGTCTGCTTAATCAAAATTTTTTCACAGCTTGGGGTTTTTTTCAAAGAAGGTTTCCTGAAAACAAACAAAAAAAACCAAAANCACTGGAAAAAAAACAAAAAAACCAAAAAAAAAAAAAAAAAAAAAAAGAGAGAGAGAAGTGATTCTTGAGATAAGATGGATTTTTTTTTTTTTAACCTAATTTTAAATTTGTGTATGCCTTGCCCCAGGGTAATCAGCTAAGCCACACCAAATTCGCTAAGTATGGCAAGACTCAGCATTTTCCTGAGTCTCTGCAGGGTGAATCAAGCAGAGGTTGCAGCATGAATCACTTCATTATTGCTCGAGTGTCTTGTGACATCAACATACAGTACAAGTGTATGCAGGAAAGGCTTTTGTTCACCTCACAGCTATAAAATCTTTACATAGGTGATGTCATTGGACCAGGTCTTGTCTTCGTGTTTTCTCAAGCCAGGATGCTCTGGAAGGAAGTGATATCAATCCTGTCCTGCCAGCAGCAATGCAGAGGAGCTGTAATGATCACTGCCCTTTGCACTGACCTTTTGGTGTTAAAAAAAAAGGGCAAAATCCTTAAAAATGCTGAATACTTGAATGGATATTTTAAAATAATTTCTTGGTTTTACAGGAATTCATTATATTCATAAATGTTTAGATCTGTCTTCAAATGCCACCCAGTTGTTTTCTAAGTCCATATTGGCTGAAGAGATCAGGGTTGACTTTAAATACTTCATCAAACTTGTCCTGTTAGAGTAGAATAGCAGAGTGTCTACATTGCTATCTCAACATTGTTGTCTGTTAAATTTGAACTGTTCTAAAGCATCAATGAATACCTAAAGATACCTGCATTTTGCTTGTCAGCAGATGAGATTGGTATAAAACATAACAATAAAAACATGTTACTGGAAGCAACTTGTCTTACTCTTCTATTCTACAACAAAATATCTATGAGATAAACCTCATAGGTTTTTTCCTGCAAACCTTGTCTCTTTCTTGTCCCACAAAAATAGAGTATTATGGCTTCGTTTTGAAATATAACAGCCTTTAAAAATTATTAACACTCTTTTTATAAAAACAAAACAAAAACCAACCACAAAAAAAAATCAGGGCTGAAAATATGAAGATACTGATCTGGAAATAATTCCATATGTAAAACAAGAAAATATCCAGCTGTGTTCTTCCCATAGCATTGCCAGGTACTGAATAAAGTCTTGTCTGTTCTAATCTGAGAACCCTTCATTTTTTAATCCTTTGTAAATAGAAACTTTGTTGTGTTCATAACAAACCATGTGATCTTGAGTAAAATGTGTAATTCAGTAGGAGTTAACTAATTTGTTTAATGACTTCAAAAATCTCTGTAGTCAGAGTGTGAAACACTCTGCCCTGGCCTTATTCGAAGGTTTGATGCCAAGCCCTGATTGAATGTTGTTCTGGGCTACAAACCTAATTTACAGCTTTTGTGATGAAAAGACTCATCACCAGAATAGCACAAAAGAAATCCTTGTTAAGTGGTTTGTCTGTTGGTTCTGTCTGGTCTTTCTGTCCAGGGGTGCAGGTGGACTAATTTGCAGCCCTGACTGTCCTCTTGGGAACTCAATTTATTCTACTTATTGATTTTTTTTGAATGCTTTATAAAAACAAAACAAAAGGAGGGTGGCATGTTGAAGAGAGTAGATGAGAAGCTAGAGGGATGCATTAAATGAGTTAGTGTGCAATTAAAAAAATAAGTAATTTTGCTTGCTGAAATAACTTGTGTGCATGTTGTTGTTATGAGTGGTTTTGGAAGTGGCTATGATTTTTGTAATCCTCTTGTCAATTTTTTTTGTGTAGAGCTCCGTGTGTTTCCAGAGAAATTTATCGTTTGTGTCAGTAAACTTGACTTTGATCCAAGTGCTTGGACATGTGACAATGGTGTATTGGTAAGTACAAAACTGTTCTATAAATTTTGGGGGTTTTTTAATATCAAAGAGATGAATGTTTATATATATAGATGTAGTTATTGAAGTATTTGTTACTGTCATCTTGGAAGCAGAAAGTCACATTAGCAGTTGGGCCAAAGTATTCAAAAGGACATCCTGAAATGAGCCTAAGGCAGGCAAAAATGGGACTTTTGAAAGCTCAGCATTTTTTGAACTTTGTAAAACTTGGAGAAAAAACCCATGTATTTAGAAAGCTGGATATGATTTTAGCACCTTAATTAAAGGATCTTTTTTTTTCCATTGTATTTTGTCCTTGTAACATTTTACTTCCAAAATTATAATATAGCTGTTTGTAATGTCCACAGGTTTCTTGTATGTTTTCTTAGCACTTGTTCCTCACAGCAAGTCAAGCGGATCAGTGCTGGCCCTGCTGGGAAAAAAAAAAATCCCCAAACATTTATGGAGGAAAAGGCACTGGTGTGTGGTTAAATATCATAAGCAATTCTCCTTAAATATTTCATCCTGAAGGCTTCATCAGGGTCAAAGGCTTCTGAATTTTATGCTGCAGTTAAGTGCTGATTGTCTCAGGAGTGCTCACGTGGGTCCAGATGCCACTGTGTGGCTCACACTGAGGGTCACAATTACATGCTGAGGTCTGGGTGGATTTTAGAAGTTGATCTTATGTGTATTAAAGTGTATTTGATCCTTGAAAAGAAAGGTTTTCTTTTACTCATTTTACTCTTTTTTTTTTTTTTTAATACCAGGCTGGGTATTCATATTTATAATGCTAAATGCAGATTTTCTTGTTTCAATTCCTAGCTTGGTATATGCCCTTAAACATCAAAGAATCATGCAAATATTTTTTGCACTCTCAGAAAATATTATCTCCCTGCTCTAGAAGTACTTTGCTATTTTGAAAAGTATTACTTTTTCAGTTTTGTCTTGAAAACTACTTAATGCTTTAAGTAGAAAATTCTATCTCTGCATTTTGACTGAGAAATAATTATGGGGTTTTTTTCTTGCTTAAGTAACTCTTACGAGATATCCAATTCTCTCATCTGGTATTTTTAATCTTTCCATAAAATAAGAGCTGAGAAGTTTTCTTTAGTTTTTCACGTGATTCTGGGTGGGAAGGAGAAGGCAAATTTAAAAATTCAATGTTAGGGACTTTAGCTTTACTATTTCAAAATTGAATTTTGATCTGTGGAAACTCCTTGTTGTTTAAAAGGCAAGTTAAAACACTTTTATATTTAAAAAGAAAATATCTCTTAGGGGGTGATAACCTAATCAGAAATAAAGTCTTGAGAGTTTGCTTTGCTTACAGATGCAATGCATGTGCACAGACCTGGCTGGGATGGTCAGCGTAATGTGCTGGTAGGAGAGAGAGTAAGAGAAAGTTATCCCTAAGCATCTTCCCTGATTTGAAGAACTTGGCAAGATGAGTGCTGAGTGCCGACACTCAGCAAATGTTTTGGAGCATCTGTGTAATTCCCTCTCTCTTAAAGGGCCCACTCGTGAGTGTTTTGTTAATTCAGGATTCCTACATCATGTTAGTACCACATTTGTCATATACTCCAGTTGAGTACTTTGCCAAACTGGGGGAGTGATTGATTGCCACTGAGAGTTTCTCAAGTTTTTGGCGCTCTAGAAGAAAGGCAAAGAATCTGCACTTTGTGTGTGCCTGCTTTTCTCTACGCAGCTGAGCTGTGAGTAGGCTGGAATTCTAAACTCTGCCCTACAAAAGACTACCCAGAAGACCTTTCTGTTGATACACTCAGCAGATTCTGTCAGGGGCTGGAAATGAGGCTGTGTTTTGTTTTCTTCTGTATGTTGTTTGAGTTTGAATAGTGCCACAGTGTTGGATGCAAGTTCTTTTAAACCTTTAATCAGCTCACACCCTTGGATTTGAGGGCCTATTTGTGTTTTACAAAAGCAGTTGACTATACATTAATGGAGACTTTGTCACTTTCCTACGTTTCTGTGACTGTGATTGACTTAGTCAAGACTTGGTGATTATTTATTTTTTTAAACTGTTTTTATGCTGGTTTATGGTCTGGGTCAAGCTTTCATTCTTGAGCTCTGTCAAGACAAATCAGGCTCAGTGCTCCCCTTTCCCATTACTTGGAACCAGTTTTATGTCAGCCTGGTGCACGTTTCCTCCACTCACCACAACTCTCTTTCTTCACCTGTCTTCAGTCCTTTATTCTTCGCCTTTTCACTGCTTTTTAATCTGTTCTGTGTATCTCTGAAATAGGCTGTGCTTGAACCATGAGTTTCAAGGGATGTAGCCAGCTATGAAATGAAATTTTCATGTCCTGTACCTGAGGAAAGATAATTAGATTGCTTTTGAGATATTCACAAGCACAAACCTCAGCACCAGTTGCTGGGAGAACCAATTTGAATCCTTCTGTCATGCCTCATTTAAGACTAATGTTAGAGTGGATTAGACAGTCTCTGTCAAATTAGCTCTAAGCATAAACTGATAAAATATTTGAGAGTGCCTCTAAGGAGCAGAGATGAAATAAAATAGAAGAAAATCTATCAATACGTAATTTTCTAGGATGTATTTAGAAATGGGTGTGTCTGTGGTTATGTTTAAAACTCAGGCTGCAGGCAGTAACAAGCATTTTGGAAAAAAGGGAAATCTCTAATAAAGAAACAATATAGCAAGTTATTGACATTACATAAGCAAATTGGAAGTCTTAAGGAAAAGATGGAAGAATAGGCTGGCTGATTAATGCTAAGTTTAAAATGAAACCATTGTTTCCTGTTTTACCAAACTATGTTTATAATCTTGAATAGTTTTATCTTCAAAAAGAAGACAGTTTTGGGAACATGGCAAAAGAGGAAACCCAGGGAAATATATAAGACTAATCTGGAGAGATTAGTCATCTGTGTCAGTGACGGCATTTTCTCGATTATTATTATGTAGAGAGCTAAAATGGAAAATTGGAAATGGGTTATCTGGAGAAACAGTGGAAATGGAAATGGGTGGAAGGCTTAGGATCATTTGAAAATGTGCAAACAATGGAGTATTCATTGATAACCACATCGGCTTTATTCCAGAATCTATGAGAGGAAACACTTCTAGGGAAAGCATGAAGGAGGTTAAGCTAAAGATGATATTAAAGTGGAAATTTGAAATTACTCTTTGAGTGAAATCAGAAAAGAAAGTGGGGAGTAAGAGATCCTGTCTTGATTAAAAAGGTCTCGGGGTTTCCACTGAGGTTTGTTAAGTTACAGAGAATATCGTACAAAAATAAAGATTCTTTTCCAGCAGAATATTGCTCTTTAAAAACCAAACCAAACAAAAAACCTCCTCATAGGTACACATGGAGAAGAAAAGAGCTAAAGATGTGCCCAGTGCTTTTTAAATCCCCAGCAGGAAAAAAAACCCAAACTATTTCATCTTCATACATGTGTGATTTATATATTGTGTCATTGTAATATACTTCAGAAGCATTAGAGAATTCTCATTCTTAAAACTCTTAAGAGCATTAGTGGCAGGGTTTGCTTGGGTTTTGATTATGTTGGGAAGAGGCTTCTGGTTCTTACATGCAAACATGAAACTTAGCTGTAATTAACAGGAGACTTGTCCCACTGGGGTGTATGCTGCTGGAATGGTGTGTCTCTTGGAATGTAGAATGAAAACTTGAGATAGCAGCAATTTGTAAAGGTTAGTAAAAGACTTTATGTGGAATTTAGTTATCTTAAATGCTTTAAAGACTTATTGTTAAGTGATATCAGATTGGGTAGGGGAAGAAGGAAATGCTGTGGAATAGAATTGCACAATTCACACTGTAAGTACTGATCTTGGCGTGTGTGTATATCTATATATGTATATAAAATATTACAGTGAAACTGCTGTGCTGGCGGGCTGCTACTGGAAAGGTCAGTCCACATCCCCTCTACATCCAGCCACATACTCCTTTCCTTTCTGGTTACAATGGACCAAGTGATTCTTCGGTCAAGAATGAATTAGTTCATTGACTTGATCTAGCAGAAAATTATTTATTTGTGAAGTTTCTCTCTTTTTCATTGGAGGATTAGTTTTCCATCATGTCAGTTCACTGAACCAACTCATCCTGTACCCACACACTTGCCAATTGTGATGCACAAAAGTGTTGCAGGAGCACACAGCCAGGATTTGGAGGAATGGAGCAGAAGCACCCTTTAGGTAGCAGCTGAGAGTTACCTGGGTTTGGAAGTAACATCCACAACATGCTAATGTGACATTTGTCATAATATTTGTCTTGTTACTGGTTTTTTTTTTTATGTCACTGTCATTTAAAAATTTTTATTAAATCTGGTTTTCTGGGATTTTAGATAATATGCTGAATTCTCTTCGGTCATTATAGGAAACAGGAGAAAAATATTAAGCTGTAGTTGGTAAATATGAACAGGGTTTACTACTTCTTTCAAAAAGGTAAAGAGGGGAAACTGCAGGCTACTGAACTTCATCCTAATACCACATTAATGGAACAGACAAAGAATTGCTTTGGTGAGCTTTCACTTTTGACACTTCGATCTTCTGTCACTTTTTTTTCACTCATCCTTCATGTTCTGTTCTCCTCCTATCTTCGCTTTCCTTGGCATTCTTGTCTTCAGTGCCTGTCAGTGCTGGCATGTGTGGGGAGCTGGGCTCATTCAGTGATCCCTCTGAAAACAAGAGGTGTTTTTGTTTTGGTTTTTTGTTGCTGTTTGCTTGGTTCACTTTCAGCCAGATCCTTTCCATGTTGATCCTTGGCAGGACCACGTGTTGGGTAAGGCTGAGACTTCCCTTTCATTGTTGGTGTAGCTTTAAATTAGCTTGAGTAATTAGGCTGCAGTCTCTGAGAAGCTACATCTCAGACTAGTGATCCTGAAGGCTTTAACTCAGTCATAAAAAGCAAGCTACAGCAGCTTTACAATATTCCCTTTTATCCCGGCTGTCTGCCTCTTCTCCTTGGAGATTACCACTCCTGCAGCAGCGTTGCCAAAAGGGTTGTGTGCCTGCGTCTCATCTTGCTGTGTATCACAGTCCTGCAGATTCATGCACACCAAACTTTCCTGGATTTTTGGCTACTGCATGGAATTGCGGGTGGGAGCAAAGCAGCTGGGGCATGTATGTGCTCCCTCCTGCCAGCTCTGAGTGGGGCAGGAACCTCCTGCAAAAAGGGGAGGGAGGAGACCTGAGAACAGTGATGCTGTGAATTGCCTCAGTGAGATTTGTCTGAACTTGCTGGAGTTTCTTCTTATAGCTTCCAAACTGATTTGTTTTCTGCATGGCAAAAGTCTCACAGCTGTCTGCTGCATTAACCATCCAGAGAAGTGAACAAATGATGAAATGAAAACTGACACAATTATTTCAATTAGTCGAGACAGAGAAGGCTTTGGAGCATTTCAGAGAAACCTCCCAGAGCTGGGTAGAGGGGCACTAGGGCTGTAAATGAAAATCATTTGTTGATAAATGCACATTTTTTTTACTGAAAAGAGCAATTGCAGTGCTCCTGCAAGCTGCTGGGTGAATTAACTGAGGGATCACTGGAAAAAGGCCAAGATATTTCTGCAAGGAACTGATTGGAAAACCTTTGTTCTGTAGCATTATTTATCTGAAAAGCAGAGTATTAGAGTATATATGGAATGAAATAAAAGGTAATATTTATTGCCTTAAAGCCAACAAGTAAGTGGAATACATCCTCAATAAAAGTGTACCTCATTATACAAAATCAGGTGAATCAGAGCAGAAATACAGATGGTCCTGTAGTTGCAGTATAAATGATTAAGCTCATAAAATTATTTCCATATGAAGCAATCTTCAAAAAGTAGGGACAAATTGAGTAATCTTTTACTCATTTTGGTAGTTGCTTCTTATATGAGTGCTCCAGTTGATTTAAATCTAACTACTTAGCAGTGTTCACAAGATCCCATTTGTCAAAGCCTTGTGGTTATTTAAGATATTATCATCTGTCATCATCCTTTCACCTCCCTCATGTTCCTCTCCCCTCTCACTCTTGCTGTCACTGCTTATGCTGGTGGTTCATGTGGATTTGAGCTGATCCTCTGCTCTTTCCTCTCTGTAGACTTTGAGAGGATGGGCACCCCTGGCGGAGGGGCAGGGGGAGGGCTGGCAGGGATCGTGTTAAAGTTGCAGAGAGCTAAAAGTTTTATTTAGCTGTGGTGCGTCTGTGAGATTTTGATGGCTCTAGGACTTGAAAAGGTTTAACTTACTTCAGGTTTTGACAATAATTCTTGATATTCCTGTTGGGCAAAGAATATTTGACAGGATTTAAAAAATTGTTTTAAAGAGCAATCTGTTCCTCAGCCTTCAGCACAAATCTCGTAGAACTAACAGGAAGTTCACAACTTGATTAAACAGGAAACTGAAATATATGATGGTAAAGTACATGGCAGGATTTTTGAACAATTGGTAATGATTTGAAATGATTTGGAGGGACAGATCCCCAGTGTGAGCTCCAAAATCTTGGGGGCTTTTGGGGTAGTGGTACTGGTGTTTGTTTTGGAAACCAAGCTAAAACATTAAATTGTTGCACAGTAATTATTTCCTGAGCTGTGCAGTTCTTGTTTTACATATTTTGCTTCTGTATAACCAGCAAGATCAAGAGTATTAGTTACTAGATCTCCTCCAGTTGTTACTGCATATTGTAATTGCATAAAAAGAACAAAAGAGCATAAAACTGATGTGGTTTTTTTCCAGATATTTTCCTGTGAGTATTAAAGTGTTGAGCATCTGAATCACATCATGTACTCCAAGGAGTATTCTCTTCTGTCATATAACCCATGCTTTGTCCGGAAGGGCAAATGCAAAGTTTCCTTTAGTGTCACTGGTGGGTGATGCTGATGGGCATCTGCACTGGCTGACCCTGCTGCCAAGTGAGATTTGGTAGGCACACAGAGGATCCTCATGCCAAGCTGTGAAAAGCTGTAGTACAGGATTACAGGATGGCCTGTCTTGGATATTGGCTCATGGTTTGTAAGTTGGAGAAAGGGGTCGAGCACCACATAAAATTGCTATTCCTTTATTTTATAAAAATCTCTTTCAAGTATGAAATGTGTGACTTGCATGCATGTCCTCATTCATAACTACTGGAGTCAAGAACCTAAAATTGATGGGAATTGATGGCTGAAGATGCATGCTTATAAGACATTGGTTTCCTTTAAAAAGGTAAAAATTCACTGTTAATATGCTTTGAATTTTTCCTCAATGTCACTGAGAGAAGTTAATTTGGTTGAAAAGCTGTTGTCTACTCCTCCATTTCTTATCAGTGGACACTTTCTCTGAAGATAGAATCTGACTCTTGTAGCATCAGTGTA
Organism: Rhipidura dahli; assembly: GCA_013399225.1. Classification (NCBI taxonomy): domain Eukaryota; kingdom Metazoa; phylum Chordata; class Aves; order Passeriformes; family Rhipiduridae; genus Rhipidura; species Rhipidura dahli. The sequence continues at coordinate 910,212 of VXAC01008058.1, forward strand.
TAAAATCAGAATGATTAATAGCTCAATTACTTAACATTAATTTTAGCACTTCTTGCCTTCAAGCAAATGCACACAGCCTGTGTCACGTGCTGCTCAGTATGGAAATAAATCAGTTGTTTCAGGAGCACTTCTGTGCCTTTAGAAAGTGTGATGGGGGTATTTGCTCTATGTGTTACACATAGGTCTGAATTTATAAAAACACTCCATTGCAGCTTTAGGTTTTAGGAAGAATCACATTTCACTTTGCTCTATGACATTTACTGCAGAAATTCTTCTATTTTCTCTTCTTTAATGAGTGTTCAAGTGTAAATCTAGAGAGTTCTGAATTTGTTACACTCAGAACCATCTGGGCTTCCTCCTACAGGTAAAATACAGTTAAAATCTGAACCAAACACTTCAAAAGGAAGAAGGCATTTTCCTCAGAAAAGTCATATGCTTTAAGCTAAGCTGGTGATGCCTGGGGGACCTTTGGAATGGGCCCGACTTATGTATTGAGCCAGAAACTTGGGTTTGCACCTTGTGGTTTGAGAAAGTGGAATGTGCATCACAGGGTCTTGTAATAGACTGGGCCAGTGCTTGGACTAAATGGTACAGACAATGAGGTGTCCTGACCAGCAAAACCTAAGATCCATAGTGTCAGATTCCAAGGAATTTTGGTGGTAGATAATGAAGACTGTACTGATCCAGGAGTTTGATTTTGCTTTCTGTGCTAGGTCATGGGTAGGTTGAACAATTCTGCTCTTCCTGGAGACATGCAGTTTGCTCTGGCTGTGGCATTCTTTTCAAGATTGAAATTGGAGTATTTTTGAAAACCACCAGCATTCCTTAAAAATACATATTTCAAAGGCAACACCAGTATTCCAGTGTAATGTGGAATGATCCTAATGGTTTTTACTGGAATTTACTGACTTTTAGAGCAAGACAGTCAACTTTAAAATGTAGAGCAATATTCCACAAATCTGATCAAGGAACTGTATTTCAGGTTGAGAATAATATCCATTTCTGCACTTGGAAAACTTCTGCAAGTGTTTTATGATGTGGTTGGAGTTTCTAAGTAGAACTGCCAGGACTGATGCATCACTACATCGGAAATGCAAAAAAATTTGCATCTTGAAACTGTGGGAAACTGTTGTTCCTTCATGTGGGTTGGGAGAGGGCAAGAGACCAGACCCAAAGTCCTGTCTCTGTCACTTTTTTATCAGTTAGATTGTAATATCTGATTCATCCTTCCCTCACAAGCCTCCTCACTTGCTTTAAGGAGCCCTTTTTGTTTATCACATGGGAAGGAGTCCTGTCTGACCTCTCTGATATGTCAGTCATCTGTTAGGACACCTCTGAAACCTAAAGGTTATCTTTGATTGTTGAGCTCTTGATACAGCTTAGAATGACACTAAGAGAAATCATGCAATTGCAAGCTTATATAAAGTTCCCCTAAATAAGTGTTTCTGTCTTACTCATCTCACTAATTTTAGTTTTATTGTGTGTGCCTGGGATAATAGTTTAGTTCATAGCTTTGCCTATGTTATTATCTTTATAGATATCCCATTTATCACTGTGATAGAAAAATTGATTTCTTGAACCCATTGATGTATTCTATTAAGTATTTTTGATGAGACACATTGATAAATGCATTTTTAAAAGAGTGTGTTTTTTATTATGAGGTTGGTTTATTTTTGTTAACCAGACATGAAATTTAAGTATCCCTTAGTCTTATTTTATTGGTACACAAGCTTGTGGCTCTGAGAAGAAAAAGACACAACTAGAAAGCATAGCACCAGAGAGGTAGGAAAGGGGGGCAGCAGCATTCACTTTGAAAGTTTTCTTTCAACCCAGTATTAGACTGGGAAAAAAAAAGAGTATTTGTATGAGCATACTGTCATGCTGAAAAGGCCAAAGTTTTCACTCTCTGCTTCAGGGTAATGAGTTGTAAGGGTTCCTCACAAGTGCCCATCCATGGGTAGTTCTTTAACAGCTATTTAATGCTGTACTGCTGAATTCAGCTGTCCTGGAGAGAGCTGGAGATGGCAGTGACTGCTTTCACAGTTTTGAGGGTTTCTTTTTCAGGTCGAGTGAGTAGTCAGTTGAGTCAGATTGCCAAAAATACCAAAAATTCAATCTGATAAACCTTAAAGGAAGTATGTTCGGTGTCTGACAGTCATATTTCTCTGTAAGTTTTGATAGAGGTTTTTGTTCCCCCAGACATCTCTTTGGATAAGTATTAAGGATCTTAAAATCAGGTTTGGGGAGGCCAGTGTCATGAGCAGGTAGGCTGGTAAGACTTTGTAAGCTTCACTTCTGCAGGCCATTCTCTGCAGTTTTAGTGACAGAAAGGACTGAGCTTACCCTGGGATTTTAAGACCACATATTTCTAATAGAACTTGGCAGTTCAAGGGCTAGAGAAGCATTTTAATCTTTTGTGCCCACCCAGTCTCTATACAAATGTAAATATGTCTGTCTTTAACAATTTGCCAAGAAATGTGGTTTTAATCTGTTAGCAGCAATCCCACTCCCAGCAGCTCTTTCAGAGTCGAGTCGCAACTCTGGCGGTGCTTTGACGTTTTTCTCTGTCATGGTGTCATTGTTTATATGATGTCTGCTTCTGCTGTCCTCCCTTTTATGCCTGGAATATTTTTCTTTAATTATTTCTCTGCCTAAAAGGAATTTGGGATTACTAGACAGGATGAGAGCAGATTAGCCTTTTTTCTTTCTTTAACAAGTCCTGAAGTTCCCATAGGAAATAAATAGTATTCCCAAAACAGACAGTGTGGTTTATTTCTTTTTAATTAACTAAAATTATTAAGTCTAATAAAGAAAATAAAGGAAGTATCACCAATAATGGCTGTGTGTCTTAGTAGTATATGGAGCACCCATTGTTGTTATTTATGACTCTCTCTGCCTTCTATTGTGGACTTATTCCAGCCTTAGGGAGTTTACATCACTCCTAATAGCAAAAGGCTCTCTGGTTCCCACAGAGTCTTTCAAAGACTGACTCATATGCCTTATGTTAATTGTTCAGCTCTCAAAATACAGCACTTATAGGGTGTGGTTCCGAGGGGAAAATCTACTGTACTTAGAGGGCATGTTCAGAAGTGTTTCACATATAAATCATTTCAATTTTTACTTTTTTTGATGCCTTAACCCTTTCTGTCACTGCTTTGTGTGATAAGTTATTTGAAAGCAAAACAGAGGGTTGATGACAGGGCAGTGAGGGAATGTGTTAGCCCTGCAACTTGGGGCCATTAACTCCAGCCTGACTCAACTCACAAGTGCTGTGACTTCGTCATCCTTGCCTCTCCTCAGGGTCTCCTCCTCACACCCTGGCAGGACTGTCCCAGTCCTGCAGGGTTCAGAATCACGTGCAAGTTAGAACTGGGGTTTATTGCTTATCTGCAGTAGTGAGTATGTGTGGACAGGATTTATGCCCAGTCTTCCCCTGGATTTTGTACCAAGGGCTACTTTCCATGCACTGTGACAAGAGTTGGTTGCCTCAGTGGGCTGCTGATCCTGTCCTGGTCAGTGCGTTGGGGACTGAAGAAGATTGAACAGAATTAACCTTAGCCGGTTCCACCCAGCAGGAACTCAGATGGGCTCCTGCTCTCTGGCCAAGTATGAGTGCTCTCCAGCTGCTTTGATGCAGGATGATTGTGCAAGATCCTTCAGCCTCCAAATTGTGTGACTGTTGCTGGAAATCAAAATAGTATCTACAGACTTTACAGTCTCTGCCTTCTCTTAAAATTAGCAGAATGCTTGAGTATCTTAATAGTATTCCTGTCTTTAATAGCTTACAAAGTATGGTAATTTATTTAGTCAAATTAGGGGAATCTACCTCCAACAAGAATAGAAGCAGCAATTAATCCCTCAGATTAAACTAGTTAAGCTTGATTTCTGAGGTTGGGATCACATTGCATGTATGCCCCATGTGTTTTCTGCCTACTGTAAACACACTCGTTGCACCATGAGTGGACAGAGCTTCATGCATCGCTCAGTGCACACATTTGTGTAACTTGTTTCTGAAAGGCAGGCTCAGAACAGCTGTAGTTTTTTAAGTGCCAAAATGGCTTTACTTCTTTGCCTGACTATGCTCCTTCTGCTTGCAAAACAGGAAGCTGTTTTCACTCGCTATTTCTTCTGGAAAGAGCATGGAGGTCCCCCCACCCTCTCCTTTAAAACAGAAATAAAAATGGGCAGGGCCTAATCTCCCCTAAGTGACAGGTTCCCGAGGGGTGTTCCAGGCAGGGGTCATGTACAGGCTTTGGCCTTGTGCCGCTGCTGGCTTTCTCTGTGTCCCTCAGTTCTTCCATATTACCTGGTTCCGGTGCCCTTGCTTTACCAAGGAATGGGCTAAAGCAGCACTCTGTGTTTGGGGAGTCCCTGTCAGAGACTGCGTCACGGAGGCTGAGGGAGAAAAGTGCTCTCAAAGACAAGGAGAAGCACAAAGCCTCTTCTCTTCTTGACTTCATCACTTCTTTTTCCTCTCCTCCATAGCCTCGGAGATAATACTTTTTTGGAGTATGTGGTAGTTAATAGTGAAATCAGCAAATGGCCCTTCTGTGACTGAGATTGTTTCATTGTGAAAGGAAGTGCTCACAGCTTGAAGAAAAAGAGCATTTTCCTTCCCTCCCGCTCGCCCCAACCTCGTATTATATAAAAGGATGGTGCTGCTGTTAGCTGAGACCAGAAAGAATTCCCCTGTTGTCCTGTAGTAGCCAACCACTACAAGCTGCGAGCGTTTAAATGTTAGAATTAAAAGTTTTAACCCTTGCCTTGTTCACTGAGCAAATAATGCTATGTATGTTTGTTGTAAGTATGGAAAATTATGGGAATTCCTCCGAGAATAAGTGTATAGGCCACTGCGCCAGTCAGTCTCTTCAGAAAAAAAACTGACAAGCATGCTCCTGTCTGCAAGAGAGATTCCTGGCATTTGTCACAGTTTGAGCCACAAAGATGTCAAATATTTGCCAACAGTTTCCTCAGATGGTTTGGAAAGCTACATCCTTTACATTGCAGTCTTGTTTGTTTGTGGTGTATTTTAGCATATGAAATATGTTGGTTGGGAGTCAAGGGGAGGGAACTGACTAGACTCCCAAATATTAAAAGATTAAAAATAATTGTTTTTCTTAGACTGCTCAGATCAAATTAATAAAGAACAGCTGTAAATCTTAGTAGTAGAAATCGAGCTTTCTGTTGAATAATCATAGCTTGATGTGTCATGTTTTAAACCTGTATTTTCTTCTGGAGCAGAAAGAAGAACTTTCCAATGGGACGTCTGAATATTTTACTGAATCTTCTGAGGACAAGAAGCTTAAGATTAGACTGAGTGAACAAATAAAGCAAGACATCCTGAAAAAAATGTATGCCACTGTTCTTTCTAAGCTTTTGAATTTATAATTGGTAAAATTTGGTTTGGTAGACTCCAGCTTATATAATAAAATAATTTATAAATAATATAAACTGCTTTACAAAAGATTGTTTTGTACAAATTTTTGAAAGTTTTAAATTACTGAAAGACTACTACTGTAGTGTGGATAAGCACATAAAATGATTGTTGTTGTTTTTTACAGCATGGAGAAAGCTATTACAACCCACACAGATATCACACATAGCACTAGGCAGAGTCAAAACAGGCTGTTTTTCCTTGAATTAAGCTCTCAGCCAAAATAAATATGTGGTGCTTGAATCGAGTGAAAAACACTTCACAAATATATTTTTTTTATTAATTTAGAGCATCTGGATCATTGATCACAATTAAAGAATGTCCCTGGTGGAGTGGATGGGGAGGGTGAGCTGGTCAGCTGAACATGTTACTGCTCCTTGTGGTACCAGGACGCCATCCAGTCTTGCATGAGCTGCCAGCAGCCCCAAATCACCTGTGAAATCAGGGATTTGTTGTGAGCCCTGGCAACTTTTCTTTTTACCCATGTTGTCTCATCTGTGTTGTCTTTAGAAGTGAGATTAGCTTTGGAGGTATGCCAGCTCTACCTGTTTTGGGTGAGCCCTCTTTGAGAAGTGTTAGATACACTGACCTGGGACCTGCTCGGTACCAGAAAATGGTCTCAGCTTGGGGCCATCTCTAGTAACATGTTTAGACTTAAACTGCAGCTTCACTACTTGGGCATAAAGTTCATCTTACGAGCTGTGTGAAATCCACATCCATAGGTACCACACTGCTGAGGAGTGTTTATGTACTGACACTCCATCAGTTCCCTTGTGATCCCATTTTCCTGTATAATTCCTTTTAGAATATCATTTACTAGCATTACGTAAGTCCTTGCCAGATGAATGGGCTTGATACTAGATGAGTGGTGGTTCACTTTAAAGTAATGCTTTGAAATGTCCTGGGAAAAATTCCAGAGGAACATTCCAAAATAGAGATTAGGAACTCTCACTCAGAGACACACTTGCTGCCTCTCCCTGCCTGCCCCCTCTGTCCTGTAGATATGCATTATGCATGTGGATATATGGGAATGGTTTGCAATCATTTAGGCACTTAAGAAATGCTATTTTATCTAGCCAATTCAGAAAGGAATTCAATATACGTCTGCTCTGTTGACCTTTAACATCTGTAATGAATCCTGTTCTGCCTCTTGGAAAAGAGTGTGAACTCACTCCTTTGTGGCTTAGTCATTAATAAATAGGGTTCTCCCCTAGCACAGTGGAAAATCAGATGGATAACTCTTGATATTATCCACAGTAGACAAACACTGCTGTTTGTCAAGATGATATACAGGGATTTTTTCCATGTTCAGAAAGAGGATGGCCCAAGTGGTGTTTCAGAGTTGGAAAAATGGTAGATGGAGGCAGTAAAGGTTCTTTTTTAATTTAAAAAACAAAATTCCTTTTTATTGCAGTGTGAAGAGGACAAAACCAAGGAGAAGTAGTGCAAGCAAACCTCAAATCAGCAAGGACTCCACGAAAGTGTATCTTGGCTTGGTGGACTCGCAGACAGAGAACAGAAGTAACGACTGTCAGACTTCTCTCGGTGCTCGGTCTGATGTGAAACGTAGGAGTCCAGGCCTGCTGAAGGACTGCACAAACACAGCTGAGAGCAGCTTGGAGCTTCCTGCATTAGAGCAGAGAAATTATGTTAATCAGAGACAGCCAAATGATGTTCGCAGCCAGCAAAAACCTCACTCTCTGGAGTGGTTGGAGGCGAGTCTTCTAAGCGAGAACCCTCCTTGCAGCTCTGAGTCAGCACTGCCGGCTCCAAAACAAAGTCAGAGAGTGACCAAAACACAGGCTCAGCTACAGACCTGTGGTTCAGAGGAAAAGCTGGAGCATTTCACAGAAGTGTCCTCTGAAGGGACTTCTTTAACTTCTATCAATACAGAAATTAGTAAGTGTGATGATAATTGCTTGGGTCCATTCCTAGAGGAGAAGACACCTCTTAATTCCAGGTTGTTGTCAAAGCAAGACATGATAAAGACTGTGGCTGACAAGAAATCATTGACTTTGAGAAAAAGCCCCTCCTGGTCTCTTTTGGTGAGCAACAGTGGAGTGCAGACAAGCCAAAAGGAGTCAAGCACAGCCACTGAAGAGTTGCCTGCAGTGCCAATGTCGTGTTTAAAACTGCACCCTGTGTCTTCAGAGAAGCTTTCCCAAAAAAGAAAAAAAGAAGTGGAAAATGGTCTCAGGAAGTTAAAACTGCGAAGGCTTAAGAAGTCACAATCTGAAATATTACCTTGATAGCACGGGTGGTCAGCCAAGTTTGTGCGTAAGCAAAGAGTAGGAAGCAATTCAAAATGGTAGAAAATAATACAAATACAAAATCAAAATTAGCAAGCACATTAAGAAAATTTAGTTAACTAAGGATCTTAGTCATTTGGAACTGTAGTAAATATAATCCTTTTAAGTCTTAGGAATTAGACATTATTATTGCACAAATCAGCATCATATTTATAGAAAGAATTATCTCTTATAAAATAGTACTTTGTATGCAAAATTTTAGATTTATACATACTCAATGGTATTAAAAAGTGCTATCAGCTGGTGACAGCAAAAGTTAAAACCTCTTGTGTGATCTGTTAGCAGCTGCAGTTATTTGGTATCTTGCTTGTTTCCGAACATGTAGTTTATTTTAGTAAAAATTAACCCTTTCTCTGTATTAGAAAGTTTGTGCTTACTCACATGATCTTTACAAGAATAAAGCAAATTGAGGTTATTTCAAATAAATCTTGAACCAGGATTAATAGCTGATGATTTGAGGCCCACTTTTTCAGAGAAGTTTCAAAATAATTATAGTTTCTACTTGTGTAGTTTTGATATGAACATTTCTTTCTAGCCCATGTTGTGGATACAAGTCATCATGAATTTATTTTTAGGAGAAAATTAAGGTTGTTTTTATATATTTAGATTTATATATTTCCACCTGGATGTGCAGACATTGCTCTTGGGTGAAGTTCAGATATAAACATGTGTACACATCTTCATGTATACATGTTTCAAAATCAGGCCTTGCCTGTGTGCAAGGGCAACACACCGATGTTCATGTGTTAATGATACCCGAGTTCTTATTTTAAGATCATTTTTAATTTCATAGTGCTTGTTCATACTGCTTTTTAAATTTAAATGATAATGAGCTAAAGAAATGTACCTTTTTTTTTTCCATGCTTTTTTAAATGTGTAAAATAAATTTATAAGCCATTTTCTTTCATCATTCTTAAGATCAGTGTGACCACAGACACTGAGTCAGCAGTGCCCTGGCAGCCAGGAGAGCCAGCCATGCCCTTGAGATGCGCCAGGCACAGCATCGCCTGCTGGACACAGGAGGGGATCGTTCTGCTCTGCTCTGACTTGGGGCGGCCTCTCCTCAGGTGCTGGGGGCAGTTTAGGGCACTGCAATATAAAAAAGATATAAAGGTATTAGAGAACATCCAGAGGGAAGTCCATGAGGATGGTGAAGGGCTTTGAGGGGAAGCCGTATGAGGGGCGGCTGAGGGCACTGAGGCTGTTCAGCCTGGAAGAGACTGGGGGGAGACCTTGCTGCAACTACAACTTCCTTGTGAGTGGAACAGGAGGGGCAGGCACCAATCTCTTCTCCCTGGGGGCCAGTGACAGGACTGTAGAAATGGCCTGAAGCTGTGGCAGGAGAAGTTTAGGCTGGATATCAGAAATAGGTTTTTTACTCAGAGGGTGGTTGGGCACTGAACAGGCTCCTCAGGGAAGTGGTCACTGCACCAAGCCTGACAGAGCTCAAGAAGCATTTGATCAATGTTCCCACGCACAGGGTGGGATTTTTGGGGTCTCCTGTGCAGGGCCAGGAGGTGGACTTTGATGATCCTTGTGAGTCCCTTCCAACTCAGTATATCCTGTGATCTATGATTTTATATGAAGTAATTTAGAAAAATCTCAGTGACATTTACTTACGACTCTGGATATCCTCATTGAGGTTAAGGAGATGATTCACGTCCAGGAGCATTAGAGTTGATGGTGTAACTCAGGTCCTGATGAGAGTTAGCAGCTCTGCAGCTGACAGCAAGACACTGCTGATTGTACAGCTTCCTCCTGCTGGAAATAATTTCTGCTCTTGCTGCAAGTGAAAAATACTCTGCATGTGTCTGGAGGACATGTTCTCTTTTTTCTTTCAGCTGTTTGGGTGATGTTTCTCAGTGCTTTGCAGTCAGGTTGCTAATTCTTACCCAGCTCCAGGCTCTGCTAAAAGGTTTTTTCCCAGTACCAGCAAAACCAAGGCTGCAAAGAACTTGGTTTGGAGGAAGGAGAGCCTGAGGTATGTTCACAGTTGTCTTTTTTATGCGCTGGAGATACTGGGCCAGGAAGGGAGTAAAAAGCACCTTTTTGATAGACTTGAAAGAGATACAGGGATATTTAAATATTTATCAGAAAAATGAGAGTAGTTGGAATAATTTGATAATTTATATTAGAGTCTTTACATAGATAAGTGTCAGAAACCAGAGGGCAACCACATATGGTTTTTTATCATCCCATACTTTTAGTTTATATATATATATTTGTATATTTTAATCTTATAATTACAATTTAGTTTTAATCTTAACTGAATAACATACCTGCCTGCACCCTTTCAAATGAATGTTATACGTTTATAGGGGGCTTGGGTAGATTAAACCATTGTTTGTGTAGCTAAGAACACTTGATTTTTCCTTTAGGATATCGTGTTATGTTATTTAAAATGCTGGTTTCACCTCCTCTCTGATGCTTGGGAACATCTTCCTTTCAAAGCAGTGGTCATGCAACAGTGAGAGATGTAGGGTGATTGAGGGGGTTAGAGTCCGGAGAGTCGGAACAAAGGCAGGTGGACTTTCTCACAAGTCCACAATCCTCCTGTCCTTGATAAGTTCTAGGCTCTTTGAAGTATTTTTGAGCTTCGTTACTATGAAAAGTCTTGGATCCTCTCAGAAATGCAGCTATTCAGGGAAAAAAGCTGTGAATTCATGGGCATTTCTGGATTTTAGATGGTGTTGCAGCTCAAAACTGCCTTCTTTTGTCTGTGCAGCAGGACTTTTATACCAGCTTCTCTTTTGCAAACCTGGTGGTGCTTTGGGGTTGCTGGGACACCCAGGCTGTGTCCGTGTCTCTCTCCTCTCTCTGCTTCAAGCCATCTACTCCAAGGTTATCTTCTCAGACTTTAGCATTTTTCTTTATCACCCATCCACCTGCACCCAGAGGGCTGGCAGAGGTGTGGTCTGACATGCTCTTGAACCACAAACCTGATTTCCTAAGTCAGATTTGGGGGGAAAAAAGGAACTGGAAACTGAGCTGGGGTAAAATTAGCAGTTTGCAAGTCTTGGCTTTCTATTACCAAATTGCTTCTGTGCAGCATTAGCATACCTTTCTGTAAAAGTGATGAATATTTAAGGCTCTGTTCTCTTCTGAAACAGCCATTGAAGCACAGAAACAATGTTTTTGGTTCATTTTTTTGTCCTACACCAGCGAGCTTTGATGGGTTATTATTTTTAATGAATCATCTGGTTCATTTGGTCTGTGCTGTTTGCTGATAATGAACAGTCCTTTCCTAGTGGAACACTTTCTGCTGCAGATTATCGTTGCCATTATTCTTTACATCAAAGCAGTTAAAAAGATTTGTTAAGTGGACTTTTATGGTTAAACACATATCAAAAGCTAAAGCAGCCTTTTACATAAGCATTTATAAAGAGGAAGCAGTTCATGTGAACTCTCCCTTGCCTAGGGTTTGTTGGTAGAAAGGTTTTAAGTATCCCAAGATCTTGTGGGTACTAAGCTTTGTGCTGGTTCTGGTGTTACCTGCCAGGTAAGCACGCAAATTTTCCTTCCTACAGAAGGTTTTGACCAAGTGAGGTGTTAAGTAGCTTCCAAAGACATTTATTTGGTCAGTGTGAACTTCCTTCTCTTTCACTGCTCAGCATGTGGATTGCATTGGCTGAGTTTTAATTGGCATATTGTATCATCATCTCATGAGCTTTGACTGGAAAAGAAAAAAAAATGGATGAAATATTTTTCTGTTTGCAATTGGAATAAGAAAGATGGGAAGTATAGACTCTCCCAGATTGCATGCTATGAGTAGTTATCTCCTTGGCTTTATCAGTACTGAGGGAAAGGTTTTGTTCTCTATTCAAACAGCTGCAGCAAACAGAGGCAATAGCACTGAGCCTCTTTGCCAGCAGTGGGAAGTGTGGGTTGGCCTCAGAAATTAGCTTTAATAAAAGGCACTCCTCACTTTGCTTTGTGCTTTTTCTCCTTTAATAAACATTAACTCGCTTCCAGTTACCCGAGTGAAGGAGAAGATGTGGGCTGAGGGGAACGGCCTCGCACAGAGCCTTTCATCAGAGGGATATCAAAGCGCTCGGCAGCTGAACCTCAGGGAGCTGGAACTGCTTATTCTGACAGCTGGGGCAGCACTGAGGGAAGCAGTGCTTCCAAGGGAAAGCAAACTGGTTATGGAACAGCAAATTCTTTCAACTCACACAGATCCTTTTGTCCACCTGTTTTCTCCAGATAATTAAAATTGAACCTGGTAGTGTGTGACCTTGTCCTTTCCACAGTGGCAACATGGTGACATTTTTAGGTGGGGACTTTTTGTTTGTTTGGTGTTGTCTTATGCTGGGAAATCCTACAAGTTGTGGAAATGATGGAATGTCACAAGGCATTTCAGCTGTAACCTGCAAATTGTCCAGGAAATTAGCCACAACTGTCCTACCTTCTTTACTGTCCACTTAAATTATTCCAGAGCTGGGAATCTGTTCCTGTGAGAGCTGACAGTGCACCTTTTGTGAATGAGAATTTCAGTGATTTGCTCCCATTCTATGCAAGTTAAATCCTTTAGTACAGTAGCAGGAATTGGTACTCTAGCTCCATAACTGCCTTGCTTGCTGGCATAATAATTATCTTTTTTATTTATGCATCAGATATTTAAAGAAAAGTGTCTTGAGGTCTAATTCTAGAGCTGGGCATGCCCCTTTTTAATATTAATATGATCTCATAGTGCTAGAATGAAAGGAATAGAGATTTATTTCTCCACCCTGTAGAGAAACTGGTTGAAACAATTTGCACATCACAGAAGGCGCTCACTGGCAGATCTGGGCTGGGACTCTGGTCTGACGCCGTCTGATCCCGCATGGCTCTGCTGCTGTCCCAGTGCCAGGGAAGCAGCTGCTGAACCATACAGAGCCTGCACCCCTCTCTTCCTCCTCCCCTCCAGAAACTGGAGTTAGTCCTTGCACAGCTATTTTACTGGGTTTTCCCTCTCTGGGAGCAATCACTGACCTTTGCAAGCAGACTTAGTGGCACTGGCAAACAGTAACCACGATGGCCACTGCTGTCAATGCTGAAAAAAGAGGAAGCAAAAAAATTCTTAAATATACTCAAATATTCTTGCTTCTGTTTGAAGGGCAGGGGTAGGTTATGCAATCACTTCCATCTTCTGGGGAGGAAAAAGCTGAATTTGGTACTTCCCTTGTCAGAACTTCTCGTCTTTGCAGGAACTCCTAAAAACCATGAAGGTTCTGCCTTGTGACTCCACGGATGGCAGGCCAGCACCCTGGACCTGGGATAGCTGGGAGGCAGGGCTGGATTCAGCCCAAGGGCTGGAAGATAAGGAGCAGAATCAGGCAGTCTTCAAGGAGCAGCAGGGAGCATAACCTTGTACATTTTAGCTTGGCAGGGAGCTGATTAATAACATTAACTCTTGCTGTGCAGGTGTCAGCTGGTGTGAGAACAAGAGGTGTGTCTGTGCAAGGGAAAATGGTTTCACCAGGACATGACAAGAGATGCAGTCGCACGTTTGGGCCCCAACCTGGTTCATGTTCCTGGCCTGAGGGGCTTCAGATCCCAGCACTCGCCAGCTGCCCTTGGCTCCTGTCAGCAATGCCAAGGGAGCCGTTCCCAAGGCTGGCATTCCCGGTGACATGAATATGATGGTGCGAAGGCTGATGTAACCTGCACCATCAGCACCTTTCCCAGGTACCTCTACGTAAGATCGGCCTTTTCCATGCGGAGGTGCAGAGCTTTGATGTGGCCGTGTTCAGCTCAGGCTGAACCAAACCCAGATTTGGCAGGTTCAATTAGCTGTAGGTAGAGCAAAGCTCAGAGTGCTAAGGGGAGCTATTTTATTTTATTTTATTTTATTTTATTTTATTTTATTTTATTTATTTATTTTATTTTATTTTATTTTATTTTATTTTA
>VXAC01008058.1:923867-962736 GCA_013399225.1 Rhipidura dahli
TTTATTTTATTATTTTATTTTATTTTATTTTATTTTATTTTATTTTATTTTATTTTATTTTATTTTAATCTTTAAAACACCTATGCTTAACTGTCAGCTCAGGAAGCAAACATTTTTTATTTCTTACATGAAGAAGGATCCAAAGAACATATTAGCAACAGAAACTTCTCCTGACTAAACAGAATGTATCTTCCCTGAGTAGTAAAATGTGAACTGGCAAAGTATGATTTCCATAAAAATAAATGTGCCTTGGTATTCTAAGGGGGAAGCCCTAAACTTCATGTTTCTATTTATTTTCATGGCAACGAAAATCACTTCATAGACCAGCCCCCAGTCTGGTGGTTGATCTGGGCTTTGGGGGACTGTTCTTGTGTTAGTCACCAGTGTACACTGAGATAGGAGGATTAATTAAAAATACCATTATGGCAATTACACAGAATTTTCTGGCTGCCCCCTGTACAAATTACATGATTCTAATTTTCTAACACTATGAGGTAGCAACAAAAGGAGGAAAATCCATGGGGAAATGGGAAAAAGCAGGGATGTGTGGAGGAGCTCTACAGTAACAAAACCCCTTCACGGAGCACAGGAAAGGCTGGAAGTAAATAAATGAACTCTGGGCTCAGAGATCTGACACATTTTGAAGCTTGAGGAACCCAGATTTTGCCTTCACTGAGTCTTCAGAGACCTGAACAGCTTTGTCACTAAATTTACATTGTTAAATGATTAAGTCTGTAAATATAAATGGCCTCAGTAGGTTTTGAAAAAGCCTGACAAATACACGTTCCCAGAAATAGCAAATGCCCTATTTTCTTTTAATTACTTTTTGCATAATAGAAGGCAGACTCTTAAAAATTCCTAAAAATTCAGGAATGTTTGAGCCCTTTGGAAGAAGTAGTTGGTTTCTGTATCATTGAATTTGAGACCCATGTGAACAGTAGACAGCAGGAAGATGGTTAATTCAGCATGGGAGAGCAGTCAGGGAATAGCCTGGCTTTGCCCTTTGGAGGCAGGTGGAAGATTCTGTTATCTTAAAGTGGCTTTTTTGGACATGACGTGTTTGCTTTATTGCAGAGTTAGAAGCCAGGGAACAAAGGGAAATAAATACTCATGGGATTTGTTTGATGAGGAATTATTGAAGTGGTCAGCTGAAGCTAATCTTGTTGACTTCCCCTTCAGGAGGCAGTAAACTAAACAAGCTCCAGTACTTGCCCTGTGCGGCCTGAGAGTGAAAAGTAAAATCAGCACCCTGCCAAAGTAGAGTAGCCATGATGGAAATCTTCAAAGTGAGTTTAAAATAATAATAAAAAAATACTAACTAGATTTCACCTTTTTTTTTGACAGCTGTAAAAAAAAGTACAGAAGAAAGTATTTCTCACTCTTGAGGTTTTGTTAGCATTCAGTGTATTGTCTTGGTTTGAAAGACGTGTCTGCTAAGGAAAGCAGGAGCCTCCCTTGGCATGGAAAATGTAACCCCCTTCCCTCCAAATTATTACAATTTTGAAATTAGGAGGCTTTCAGGGAAAGATATGAGAAATAGCAGTAACACTTCTTTACTAATATATATATGTGTGTGTATAACAAGGCAAACAAACAACACCAACTACGGCAGCAACACCAAACAGAACAGAACCCAGCCCCAGCCTCTCTCGGCCGCGGGCCCTTCCCCCTTGGGTGCGGTTCCGCTCACAGCCGGCAGGGGGCGCTGGTGGCTCCCGGTCGGGCAGGGCAGGTGAGATGGTTCCTCTGCGCCTGCAGGGGGCGCTGTGGGGCGAGCTCAGGGAGCACACGGTAATGGCAGCCTAGACAGAGCTGGGAAGGGATGGAAGAAAGGCTTCACAAACCCCCTAGGTAGCCGCTGATCCCAGTGCTCAAGCAGGACCCTCAGGAGCACCAAACTGGAAGGGCAGGAATGAGCACAAAATCCTGCGTGGTAGATGAGATGTACTGAACTCCACAGTTGTAGTGGGAACCATGGGACATCTGGCATGCAGGGAGTGAGGAGCTGCAGTGTAGCAAAGACTCAGAGCAGTGGCAAAGGAATGATGGGAGTAGGGCAGCGGTGGCCTGGCTCCCAGTGGGGCAGGGAAATGTGGCCTTGGGATCCCGGGGTTTTTCCCCTGACACGCCCCAGCAGACGGTGAAATGTCCCTCTTTTAGTGAGGTAGGGTGTTAAACAGGGTCCCAGTGAAACAGCCGCTACCATGAGCAGAGCTCCACTCACAGTAGAAGAAAGGCAGCAGAAGGCAGAACCCCACAGTGGTGATGAATCCTCCCCACAGTGACCACAGCTTCTCTCACCTCCAAACGGCAAGAGAACAAGAGGAGCTAGGGGTTCCACCCAACTCTTTTTAACCAGTCCAAATCTCATAGCATCTCTGCCATACACGAGAAAAGCCCAGGTACAAAAGAGTAGCCAGCTGGACCCCTCCTCCGAGATTGGGTTAGGTCTTTTGTCTCTTTAAAGTATCCAGTTGTCTCCTAGCAACAGGTATGGGGAAAATTCTTTGAGAGAAAAAAAACCAAAAGGAGAACTCATAAAACCTCAACATTATTCATATCGCAGCAATCTGTATATAAAATATGTTTATTTACTACAAACAAATACAGATGCAAAGGCCTAACCTTGCAGCAGGTTGGTTTAACTATTTTTCAATGAACTTGTTACACATTTAATTGTTCCTTCAGCTTTGCAGTAGCCCCTCACCAGAACAACTTTGCAGCTTCATCAGAACATGATAAAACCAGAGCAGCTTCTGAGCCAGCCACCCCCTGCACACAGGTGGGAGGGGCAGCATTAGTTTAGCATTCAAAGCCTTCATGTTGAATACTTTCAGAGTTTATTTTCTGCTTTACAAAGCGCTTTTTGCCCAGTAGAAATCAGCATCATCTATGGATCCCTTCCCATCCAGGTCAGCACTTTGGATCTTGCCTAGCTACTTAGATTTGGTTCCTATCTGGGGGCAGCTCATTGGCCCGTGCAAGGTAAACTCGTTGCACAAGTGCAGCCACACCATCCTCTGTCAGGAGAACACCGAGGGACATTGGCCAAGAGGCAGTGAGAACAAGGGACATGCTGCTTTCCAACCTCCTCAACCCCGTTCGGAGCCAGAGGGGAACATGTAATCATTTAACAAAAAACTGACTCCACCAAAGGCAGGGGCAGGTCCTGGAAACCTCCAGCAGCACCTGCCCCTGCTTTTGCACAACTGACTGGCCGGGAGGGCCTCCAAGCTCAATAATCTCCACGCTCTTTTATGTTTTCATACAAAAAATTTAATAAATATTACTTTTCAAGATTTATTGCCAGGAACAACACATCAAAGATGCATTTTCATTTAACACTAATATCACAATACAAGGTATCTTCATGATCTCAATGGTTAACCACCGAGATGACTATGTTTATAAGCCTTTTGATCTTAAACATCGTAATAGCACTTTGATTTCCTCACTTGTTAAGGCGGGCAGTGTAATCTATGGCAAACCTACACAGTGATCTTATTGGACATTCTACTGTTCAAGTATTCAACAACTAGCTTATTAGAATACTCCCTAAATGCAGTAGATTACAAAAAAAGTCAAATCTACAAGTGGTTCAGTATTACATATTCATGGTGAGAAAAAAATAATTAGAATTTACAAAATAAGATTGCTGTGTTTCCAACTTCACACGCTAATTTGATATTTTGAATTACATGCAACCACTCACATTTCATCTACATAAAGTAATAGCTCAGTTTTGTTCCCTTAAACTGGTTCTTAGCAGATAATCTGCCTGTCACTCGGTTTTCAAGTCTAAAGCAGCAAAAAAAATTTTCTAGTCTAATTTTCTAAACTGCCTCAGTCAGTACTTACAAATAGTCTTAAAGTGATACTATGGAAGGTGTTTCAAACGTTTGACATTGTACAAAAACCAGCATCAAGGCATGAAAGCCCATCCTATTAAAAATAAACTATTTTAGAACACCTTAGTTTTGGCATATAGGCAACATGTAACAAGAAAATAAATTCAAAATAGAGAAGCCATGAGCTTACAATGCTATCAAAAACCTTCAACTCTAAACACATACATATAAATAAAAAGGAATGATATTTTAAGGCTTATGATTATTAAGTTAATAAATCAAATATACACAGTGATTAATAAAAAAAGAATTATTTACATATCTATACAAACTTCTATTTTTGACACATTTTCCTCTTTAAATTCTTCATTTACCAGCAACTGCTGACAAGTTCCCCCCACCCGCCCCAACAAAAATACAATAAAAAAATAAATAATAAACTTATTTTTGATAGTTGCTGTGGTTCTGAGCTGCAAAGGCACTTTCAAATACAGAACTAGTTGTACGTCACCATAAAACCAATATACAAAAAACTCAAATTCAATAAATATAAATAAAATGTATTATTCTAAAGAAACTGTATAAATCGGAACATCCGGCAGAAAAAAAAAATGAACACTAAGGAAGAGTAATAAGGCTATGTAATACCTTATGGAACGTTTCCGTGATGGATCAGCTGCAGCTGAATTTACAGGAGGGCACTTTTGACTAGTTTTGCATAGATGTGAAATGCAGCACTTGGTATTCCAGCCAACCACAGCAACTATCATTGCCAGTGTAAGCCAGCTTGTCCAAACTTAAATTAACACAGGAATTCTAAGTAAATAATAGCCTTAGACTCAAATATTACACAACAGTTTAAGAACTACAAGCTCTTGAGTGCCTTTATAATGATACTCAAAGGCCCTGCATGGCAGCACCCCACCATCTGCTATACGATGTACTCCATCCGATTTAGGCTTTGTGCACTTTCCAAGTCTCTGTTGTCCTGTTTATTTGTCCAGTTCGGGTGTTTTGTAGGGGTGCTGTTGGGGGGCTTTTCATCTCTGTCTACCAAAGTGTACGCTGGCTGCTTGGCAAATCGGGCCTTCTGCTGGTGCTTGTCCATGTCGTCCTCCTCCACCTCAGAGTTGTGTGTCCTTATTTTGGCTATTTTAGAGTTTTTGTTTTCATAGTCTTTAATGGGGACAGTATTTGCTCCGTGTTTCTCAATGGGGTTTTTGATCTGGTTCAGCTGCTCCCTTACATTGTTGGTGGTGTTGTCGTCAGAGGCTGTGTGGGTGTGGCTGCTCTGCTTTCGGCGCTTCTGGATGCACCAGTAAAACACAGTGACCAGGCAACAGATCCAGGCTACTGTTAGGACTGAGCTCAGCAAGGGCACCAGGAAATCTGGAAGAGACAGGAGAGAGTCAGTCCTGCTGCAAACCACAGGGGACCCACAAGGTCAGGATGTCTACAGAGAAAACAAATCGCAGTTCTTATTTCTTCACTTATTTCTCCATGAGGAGCACAAAAGGCTAGCAGCCCTTTAGGTTAGGCCACAGGTTTAGAGAACTTTTGGAATGTTTTTTTAGGGTTTTTTGAAATAAAAAGACCTTGATGCAAAGCCTCCCCATTGTTCCTGATGAACAGGGCCAAGAAGCAAAGATTCCAAACTTGCTACAAGTCTCCAAAGTGAGGAAAGCCCCTGCCCCTTGGAAGGGGTGTTCCAGTCAGGACAAGGCACAGGAGAGTCTGGGGCCAAGGAGCAGCTTACCTGTTTTGTTCTTGGTCGGCCGCCGCTGCACCCTGACTTCGGCGACGGCAGCGATGAGGGTGTTGTTCCCATCGCGCTTACTGACGAGGTCGATGATCTTATCTGTGATGTCTTTGATCGGGTTTTCATCTTCCCCGATATCTTCTGCAGACTGCAGGAGGAGGCACACAATTAACACCAAGCACCACATCAGATGCATGGGGAACCTGCTATTTATAAACCTTCACAGGGAGCGAAGGCTCTTGCTACCTTTAATAGATGACAAAACAGAAACAAAGCAAAAAGGCCTGCTATGGGCAGAAACTAAGAACTCAGAATTTTTCTCCTCATCCTTAGAGATGAGGAGAAAACCCCCCAAAAAGCAAGAATGTAACAGAGGAATGTTTTACTCCCCCTATTACAGTTGCCCCCAGATGGTAGCTTGCAGGTACGCACATGTAACCAGAATTCCTTTCCTGTTCTTAAAGGGAATCAGGATGGAAACTAAACCACAAGAAGTGCTGACAAAGCCAGGAATTAAGATTTTTATGAAATCCACATGTTGCACACATATCCGAGCAATTAACTACTAAGACACATTTAAAAATATTCCAGGAATACTTACAATAGCAACATGGATTTCATTATTTGCCAAGTGGGAAGGCTCACAGGTAATATAGATGGAATATTCAACAGAAACATTCTTCAGAATATTCAGATTCCTCAATTCACTGCAAACATGTTCTGTGGTAAGGCCCTGGAGGATACAAAAAAGATGTTTGCTTTGTAAAATACATAGGCACACAAACACATAGATATAAGATTTGGTTTTTTTGCCCTGAAGTAAGAGTTCACAAGGGAAAAGGAGGTGGAATTCCCTCCAACCTAGTTTTTGATCTTCTCTAGTCACAAAAGGATTTAGGCTGCAAGGCTGTATTAATCCTTCTCTGCTTTTTGTTTTCTCTGATAATAAGGCAGTGTCAGCTTTTACTGCACTTTTCCTTATGGAAAACATCATTCCATGCTCTGGGGAAGTGAGTCTATGTGTGCCACAGCCCATTGAGCTGCTGTTACTTACTGGGGCCATCATATCTTTGTTAAAGGTGAAGGTGATGTTGGCACAGTTGTCCTGGTAGTAGGAATCTGAGTTGCATTTGGTCCTCACAGGCTGCTGGTTGGAGGGCCAGCATTCCCCCACGGCAGCACACGGGTGGGTGAAGCAGTGGTCATCACGCACAGGGACACAGGCGTGGCCAGCGGGGCACTCGCTGGGGACTTTGCCATGCAGGACACAAGGCCGAGGGCCACACCAAACCTAGGAGAGAATAAACACTGGTAAGAACCCACTGGTTAGAGGACAGAAAATGGTGTAACCCACACCACAGCACAGCTGTACCTTAGAACAGGTGACTTTTCCATTCAGACACTGACAGGTATTGCAGTCATCATCCCACTTAGTCCCATCTGGCATTACCCGAACACTGGTAATGCAAGGCCTTCCTGTAACTGAAGAGACATTGAACAGAATTATAAGCTTAAAATAGGAAAAAAACCCTTTTCTAAGTTCATCAAAACTTCCCACTAAGTTTGCTTCTTCAATTAAAGATGCTTGCTTTAAAAATAACAGATAATACACCCCAAAACCAACCCCATACAACCACAAACCCATCAACATGCAATTATACAGATCTTGCTACAAGTGCTAGGACCAGCTCTGGCATCTGGAATACCTTCTTGGCATCCTGCACCACTGCGACCCGGGGGGCAAATGCAACGGTACCCATTAATTTCATCTACACAGGTGGCTCCAAAGGCACAAGGTGAGGACTGGCATTCGTTGATATCTGTAATGGGAGGGAGAGGAAATAGTATAGTTACTCCATAGTATCCTTTTATTTTGTCAGGAAAAAAGCAAACATAGGATAGAATTCCCTACTGGAGCTTTATGTTCATTTTCTAGTGTCTACTGGGACATAGATTCCTGCTTGCAGCACCAGTATAACCTCAGAAAAGCCCTTTGACGTTTCTGCTGTGTGGCACTAACAAAGATCAAAACCTGACCCCTGTGGCTACTTGAGCTTCCCAGGGCAAGGACACATTCCTTCCTACACAGACACACTTCCTCTCCTATGATGTGCTCCAGTTTTGTCCCCCACTAGATTCTGCAACTGATGTCAATGTTAAACCCTTCCCAGCTCTATTGCTGCTGTGAGACTTCTATTCCATGGCTGTTATTAAAAAGAATGTCCTCCTACCTGTAATTATTATTAAATTACAGGGAAGCGCATACATCACCTCAGGGCTTGGACGTGGATTATTAATTGACAAGGTTTTTGGCTGGCACACTTTCATCTCAAGCCGAAGCCTGGGCCACACAAACACACAGGAAGACAGCCCCAAAGGGCATTTTGCCCACTCAGCTGAACCAAGAGGTTTCAGCTCCAGCTGAATGACTTTAAATTTCTTTCATTTGCAGTGCGATTCCCGCCCTCTCCAAATCTGCTACGGATCCAGGTATGGATAGAGATGACACAAGACATCTATCACTCATCTGATCTACCACTTAACTCAATTAAGGTGATTGTCTTGCAACAAGATCCAAACAAGACAAGAACTGAGGCAGAGAGCCATCGGAACACTTACTGATCCTGCAGTCGGGCCCGGCAAAGCCTGGAGCACACTCACAGCGGTACCAGTTCTCTCCATCCACACAAGTGCCACTGTTGTAACTGTAGAGAAAAGGCATTATTACAGATGTTAAAAACTGCTACAGATAAAAAGAACCCAGAATTCTAAAACAACAACAACAAAAAAATCAAAGGATAAACATAGCAAACTTACCAAGGATGAGGACTGCAGTCATTTGTGTCTGCAAAGCAAAGATAGACAACATTAAACATGCAGACTTTGGCTAATACAGCTCTATTGGCAGTAAAGAATGATCAAACTTCCCCTAATGCCCAAGATATACTTACAACCTTTTACTTACTCAACTTTTACAAAAATACGCTGAAATTCTCTACTAAATTGATTCCAGGCTTGTACCACAAAATTTGTTAACTACATTGTGGAACACATGTACACAGGAAGAGATCCTTGTAAAGAATCTAACAGGGGGAAAAAAGTGGAAGCAGACAGAGCTGCTTGTAGAAGAAGAATGCAGGAGAAAACAAGACACCATCTGTCTCCACTTAGCTCATTTGCAACTTTCTCATGCCCAGGTCAAGGCTCTATCACATAAAGTCATTAAAAACAAAGATTCAGGTGATGCTAAAGCCTACATCAAACAAGCTCTCCCTTCTGGTTTCAATCTTGATTCCAAGGGCAACAGGATGAGCTCAGGTTCTCATCATGCAACACTCTGGAAGAGTTCAAGCCGAGCTGACTTACTCTGGGTACATGTGGGTCCTTCCCAGCCCTCCTTGCAGACACAAGTGAAGGAGTCCCCGCTGACTACACAGGTACCACCGTTGTGACAGGGGTTTGGCAGGCAGCTGCTGTTCCTCGCTGTAACACAAACAACATTTGCCGCTCAGTTGTTAGAAAGCCCTCAAGTCTGAGCCAAGAGGAACAGCTGAGGTCAGAGCTGCAGTGCTGCATCTGCTTCCTGGCGATTATGCAGGGTATTTACCTATGTTACAAGTGGCTCCTTCCCATCCCGCAGGACACATGCACTTGAAAGTGTCCCCCTCGTCATAGCACGTCCCCCCATTGTTGCACGTCGCCTCATCACACTGGCTGTCACCTGTGGAAAGCCCAAACTATCCTTAATACCGGTGCTTTCTTAAGGCAACAAGTTCAAGCAGCCTATCAGAGCACGCCTGTTACGTTTTGGAAATGCTGAACTTACGGGAGTGGCAAGTTTTTCCTTTCCACCCATTTTTACATTCACAGAAGAAGTCGTTGACCAAGTCTCGGCAAGTTCCTCCATTGTGGCAAGGGTTTTTACTGCAGTCATTAATATCTGGATATGTTAAGGAGAGAAAACAGCCTCAGTGGTGTTTACAGAATTGACAAACACAGTGCTTGAAAGGAGCATAACCCATCCCTAATTTTGGCCTATGTTTCAGTCGTGGATTAAATGCTTAAGTCAGTATTTTAAAGCTTTAAGCACTGTCACAGAGATGAAGACTGTTTCACCACATTCCTCCAAGTTTGTTTTCATTTTGTTTGTAATCTTGTTTCAGTAAACAAGCAGTGAAAATGCCTATTACATAAACTACCCTGTTAGTCAGGGGAAGGTAGCAGAGTGCTCACTCCTCTTCTGCTCCTGAGACGGACAAAATACAAGTGTGATATGCAGACAGCCATTCCTAATGTGGCATCTACTAATGCAAGGGGTTTCTTCCTGGAAATTATCCAAAGGATAGAGCAGGAAACTGAACAGTGAGGGAGCCAGGTTCTAATCCCAGTTCAATTTTGTAATTTGGCTTTAGTTCCTATACAAAAGCTTGGGACTCGGTGAAAGTACCTGGTCCTCCATGGCTTTTGAAGCAGGGTTTATTGACATTGGTCACTGTAATCTTAAAGACAGTGCCAGCCATTCCTTCCCAATGTTCTCCCAAGAGATCTTTCTGTGTGCTGAAGGATGAATAACTTACTCGTTTCGCAATATGTTCCTTCCCATCCATCGCTACAAATACATTTGTAGGAGTTGATGCCATCAATGCAAGTGCCACCATTTTTACAGGGGTTGCTCTCGCAGTCATTGATATCTGCAACAGTTGGGAAGAGAGAAGAGGATTAAAAAAAGAGGAGAAAAAAAAATTCAAACACCTACTAGGAGTCATCTTATTGCAGACTGTTTGGTGCTACTTCCATTTCTAATAATACCCTTTGGAATGCAAGGGTTACAAGCAAGATGAAAAATGGGTAAAAAACTGCACAAGGTGATGAACTTGTCACTATTAAAAGCAAAAAAAAAAAAATTCAGGAGTTCTTAAGATCCACATTAAAGCCCACTATTAACTCCCTCAGACCTTGTATACATAAGGTTTTTAAAAACATACAATTCAAGGCCACAGGGTTCATTACTATGAGCTTTCCCAAAGGCCCAGCAAATTCCACTCTGCCTCGCCCACGAGGGATATGAAATCTTACAGCAGTTCCAAGGTTCACTGAGTTTCAATGAAGTAACCCTAAAGGGGTCTGGGAGGGAAGGATGTAATCTTTTTCCAGTAAGAGTCAGGGACAGTAAATACATTCTCTTTTTTGCTCTTACTCTCATGACAGTAGGTGCCAGTGAATCCTTTGTTGCATTCACAGGTGAATTTTCCACCCGCTTGGCTCTTGCACTTCCCATGAGGACCACAGACATTGGAAGAGATGTAGCGAACGCCCTCGGGTGTGCTGTTGGAAGCCACTGCCACAGTGCAGCTGTCAATTACTGCAGAAAAGCAGAGACCAGCATGAAAACTGCCCATGTGACCTGATTCCTTAAGAACAACATTTTCACTTCCAGCCATGGATGTTTAGAAGACACTCATGCCATTGAACCATTTTGGTTGGAAAAGACCTTTCAGATCATCGAATGAAACCATAAACGTATGACTGCAAATATGTTTGCTGCTTTAAAATAACAGGACTCTGCCAACTGTGCATAAAATAATCACAGCGTCTTATCTGATGATTGCTGGACCACATCCATGGCCTGGAATAAATGCATCAGGTTTGCTACCTGTGCTTTCTGTCCACATTGACATAAAGCTGTCATTCAATAGCTGACACTTACAAATATTACTCATCTTTTCAAACAAAGAGAGGCCTAAGGCAGAGGGCAAAATTCAGCCTCTTTACATCAGAGCTACTCAAGTGACTCCATTGCTGGAGTTGCATTAGGGCTCCAGTGAGGGCAGGGGCAGGAACCATTGCCAGACATTCCCATTCATCCACAAGGCAACACAAACCTTCACAAGGAGTCGTGCGGCAGTGATCCTTCAGGTGGGAGCAGTTCTTCCCTTCGTAATCCTCAGGGCAGTTACAGAAATAGTCCATGGCAAGATTGAAGCACTGGGCACTGTTCTGGCATGGATTTGGCTCACAATAATCTATGTCCAGCTGTAAGTAGTGCACAGAGAGGGAAGGGAAATAGGAAGGGGGAGGAAAGGGAGTGAGGGAAAGCTGAGTGAAAGAGGTTTATCATGGCTTTCCCTCACCACACTGACACTGTGGAATCTGACCTTTTTATCTGCTGTCTCAAAGAATCATTCATAGCACACAGAGTTTAGTCCGACTCACCACTATTTCGGCAGACAACTCTCGATATTAAATTGCCAGAGTTAATAGTCAGAGCTCCACAAAGCCTGACGTGCAAACCCTGCAGTCTGCTTAACAAAGAGAATCCTCTGCAGCCTGTCCGGGGTTTGTTGGTTTCTTTCCCACCCAATATATATTAATCAAGCACTTTCTTGGCAGACTGACAGCGATATCAAGTACAACTTTATACTATGCTTCAGTGGATGCAAGGCATTCCGTGCTCAGATCCGGAGCGTCAGAATAAACGGCACTGGCTGAGGGCCTGCCTTTCACCCAGCCTTCTTACCTGACAGAGGTTTCCTGAGAAACCAGCGGGACACAGACACTGGAATCCATTGATTTCATCCTGGCAATGACCCCCATTCATGCAAGGGTTACTTGCACATTCATTGATGTCTTTCTCACAGTGATCTCCTGCATAGCCAGGTGGACAGATACACCGATAACCATTAACCAAGTCCTGGGAAAGAACAAAAAAAGTTTAGAGTTAAGGTTTTTCCTCCCTCAATATATTCTTATTAAGAATAAAAAGTTTTAAAAAGTTAAAAAAGAAAATAATCTTACTGTGTCCAAACAAGGCAAAAATATTTAAAGGGAGAAAAAACACACACACACAGACCCAGTCCCAGCTTATATTCCTAATTTCCAGGCAGGATACATTAATCCACAGGTTGAAGTGAAGTGCCTACATTTCCAGTAAGTAGTTTGCACAACAACTAGCCCATTCACTGATGACATTGGCAGTGAAAATGAGTCATTTATTGAAGTTACATTATTTTGCCCTTACTGTTCCACAGACATATCTCAACATGCTGTAGCATGACATAGACCCTCCCCCCAACTTAAAGAAATGACAATTTATACCAGCTAATTGTTATTTTCCAAACTATTTGTGCTTAAGACTCAAATGCTTTAGTTACTGCTGCAAGTCTTGGGGAAACCAAAGCAAAACAAGAATGGCTTACCCGACAGGATCCTCCATTCTGACATTGTCCACGACAGTCGTTAATATCTGCAATAAAATTAGCATGGTTAGAAGGCAAAAATATATTTACACTAGATAGAGAGTTCAGTTCTCTCTAAAACAGCAGCTAGATAAACCTTTTGTCAAGTTTCCTGCATGCCTTCCTTGAGATAAGGTTATTATAATGGGTGGGAAAGCTTTCACGATTCTTCTAGGAGAGGCAGTAAAACTTCACATCATTGTTTTAGTCCCTTTATCAGAATATAGCTATGGTACAGGCTAATGACTTTGATAAAATTGTATATTTTCATTCCGTACTAACTACTCCCTTTCTAAAAACATCAACTGCTGGGCCTCTGCCCAGTGTTTAAATGTGAGCTTAGAACTCAGTGGCACATGCACATATGCCCATAGAACTGGCCTTCAATAAACCCAGGGATATGGACACTTACTTATATCACAGTTGTGGCCAGACCAGCCAGTAATGCAGTCACAGTAGTAGCTACCGATCAGGTTCCTGCAGGAGTTGGCATTGACACAGGGCTTGCCCTCACATTCATTCGCATCTGGAAAACCAAGGGGAACATTCAGGGAGGAAGGGAGAAGCCCATGTCCCCAGCAGTTCCTACAGAGCTAAGAGGAGCTTGCAGTGGACAGCAGGGATTAGCGTGACTTGAACAAACAAAAGTCAATCATACATCAGCCTCTCAAGCTCTTTCAGTTTCTCTGCAATTAGAACATACAGGCTATGCTAATTATTTCACAATTACCCAGTCACTCATTAAGAGCAACTTGCCCCCACACATGCATCTCAGCTGAGCGTTGTGAAGGAGGAATGCTACAGCCTGGTCATTGGGATGAGTGTGTTGTGTAAAGAATGCAGCCAGCTCATTCTCCGTGAGATCATCCGCATTTTGGAACCCAGCCGTGAACTGCTGGGTCTGGAGGAGTTGACATGGTTGAAGAGATACAGCAACTTTCTCACAGGGTAAAGGGAGAAACACGTGTGGGGGTGGGACTGGTGCCATGATGTCAGCATGCACCTTCCCCACTTCAGGGCAGTTCTGGTTTGAGGGATGTCTCTGGTTAACTATTTCCTTTAAGTGCCAGCATGCAGAACCAAGGTGATGGAAGCCACACTACTATTGGACACCATCCTAGACCCCAGTCTGGCAAAGAGACACTGAATGGCTTGAATGTGCCAAAATACATCCACAGGCTTCAGAAACATGACCATGACTAATGCAGGACCATGATCCCTTTTGCATTTATCTTTCCCAGCTCTGGAACAACACTGGATGAAGAGAAAGCAGTTCTTACCTAGCTGGCACGTTTTGCCAGTCCACTGAGGTGGGCAGATACACTTAAATCCATCAACTAGATCTTGGCAAGTTCCTCCATGACCACAGGGATTTGGAGAACAATCATCAATATCTATAATGCAGAGTAAGGAAAGGCTTAGCTCTGCTCCCAGACAGGCAATGGCAGTAACTGACAAGTTTGATAATGGGTTGTTGCTACTCAGGGCTCTCCCTGAGGAACAGAAAGGCAACAGGACTTCTACTTGGAATTCTTAGGTCATCTTTGATTTCAGCAAAAGCCTCCTTTAAAAATAAGAGTAGCGTGAAAAAGGGGTTCAAAGCATGGGGGAAAATTTTACCCCTTTGGCCTTTTTGCAAGTGGAAGTCATATTTTGATCCAGCAAGTCTCTCTAAAAAGCATTTTAAATAACATGCCAGAATGCTACAAAAATTCAGCATTCTACTTCTTTCAAGATGATTTTGGCTATTTCTTCCCCTGGTAGTTGACAAAAACCTTGGTAAAAGCAAAGGGGAAGAGAGTACGCAGGGGTATAAATGGCTGCCAGGAACCAATGCTCAGGCCGGGAAAGGTTAAGTAGTCTGCCCTGTAAGTTTATGAGGGATTGTAAAGCCTGATCAAAACCAGCAAACTGGCACATTTTTAATAAACACTGAAAAGGACTCACTGTCAGTGCAAGTTGGTCCAGCCCAGCCAGGAGCACACACACATTCAAATCCCGTGGGTGTCTCGAGGCAGCTTCCCCCGTTGTGACAAGGGTCAGACAGACAGGCATGCTCCGCTGCACAGGGACAGAAGGACATCATGGCACCAGCTACAGCAATGCCACCAGAGCCACCCCTGCTCCCTCCCCATGCTTCTGCTCTGGATACACCATCATTACTCTTGCTGCACTGTGCTGCTCCTGCAAGAACCAGGAATTTCCTGGCTCGCAGGAAGTCTCCTTCCATGCTAACCTCATCAGCACACTGACTGGCACCTGCCAGAGCCACAGCCAGACAGGGTGGCTTGGAGTAACCTCCCCAGTTCCCCAGTGAGCAGAAGGCTGATGTTCAGAGACACCAAATGTTCATGATGAAGCATGAATAGGCAAGGCTGGATCTTTGTACCCAGCCCTGACTGGGTACACTAGAAATGGAGTTTTCCCCAATCTCATAAAGTGTATCTAAAACTAGCCACCAAAAGCTGGCAAGAATTAACTGTCAGGTGGCAGCTCAGCAGCTGCATCCAACACTTACCAATTTCACAGTTCTGTCCTGAGTAGCCCTCAGGGCAGGAACATTGGTATTTGTCAGGGCCAGTGTTGCTGCAGGTACCACCATTCAAACAGGGCGGGTGGGTTCCACAGTAGTTCAGATCTGCAAGAGGGGAGGAGCGTTACAGCCATAGCTGGAAAGCAACAGCAACATCACCACGTGCTTTGTTCTGTTATGCCAGAGCCTTTACAGAATGCATCCCCCCACAGGAGTGGGGCAGGACAGGAACAAGAAAAGGACAGATGCTGACCATGCCAGAACAGCGGCGGGGACAAGGCCAAGCAGCTGAGGGCCAGCACGCTCCCAGCATGTTTCAGGAGCTCACTCAGCCCCACGTGCACTCGCTGAGTGCAAAGCCTGCCAGCGCTGACATTCAAGTGTTACACGGCCCTCTGGGATTAGCATACCTTTGTCACAGAGCTGACCACCCCAGTTGGTTTCACAGAGGCACTGCCATGGTTCAATGCAAGTGCCATGGACACATCCCGGGTGCGGAATGCACTTATCACAGTACTGGCCTTGCCATCCATACTGACACCTTCAGTTAAAGAGTGAAAAAAAAGAAAAAAAAAAAATCAGAGCAGGGAAACAAACCAAACCCCATCATAACTGCTGTGTGTAGATATGAGAGTGCAACTCCAAAGCTTGAGGAAAGGCTGGGGAAGTGGGGCAGAAGGGCAGGATGAGGGGAAGGGAGAGGCTATTCAAGGATTGTTTGATGGTTTCTCGTAAACAAACATTTTGGTAGTTTTGCCAAGGTCTCTGTAGCCAGCCTCCTGACAAAAGAATAACTGTTCTGAGAAAACCAGCATGAGGCCATTCAGCACAATAATACTCTTTTGGAGCCTCATATAAATGTGGCAGAGAGGGTGGGTGTGCACTACAAATCAATCTCTGGACTTTGACAGGGTGCTTTATAAATTGAGGGGGGAAGAAATAGTCTGTGGAAACAATAGTTATCCATAGATCCTCATGAATACAAGGTTCCAGGCTTTTCAGCCATGCTGGGTATGCAGGAAGACAAACAAAACCATAACCACCAACTCTGGGCCCTTGGCAAGGCAGTAGCAAAACATGAGGAGTTCCCTGCTCTATCAGAAGCCAACCTTATTCTGGATAGAGACACACACACAGCAAGTATGGACTGGGCCACAGTCATGGATGGAAGAAAGCAGCACATCAGGATTTTACATATGTTCAAAGATCAGCTGTCGGTGTGTTTCTGAATTTGATTTATGTTAATAACCCCTTTTCAGGGAATAACTAAGTCATATCCAATTCTGAGAAACGCTGATGTCTGAAGAAGAATTTATCACTATTTGAATTCTTTATTGTCATTATCAATGAGCTACCTGAATTCTCTACTTAAAAGGAAGATGTTCTTTTAAAATAAAGCTCCCTTAAGGGAAAGTTTATTTTGGCTTTCATTTAGTTCTCATTAGCAAGACAGACCAAGGATCCTTCAAATTAAAGTGGATCTATAGATAGAAACAAGCAAAACAAGTTGAAAATGAAAAGAAAGGCTTTGTTGAGGTACTGTATTTCATTAACAGGTCCAGAGAGTAATTGATCAGCAGCAATTATGCACTAAGCTGTCACTAAATTATGAAAACAAACATCAGCTCTACAGAAGTCAGCTAAGCTTTCTATTTGTAAAACCCCCCACCATTCTTCTGCTGGCAATTTCTTCTCATGGGAAAAAGCCAAAAGTATCTATCCAATGGATAATCACACACAGCCAGTGGTAAGTCCGACTTCCCTTCTAAAAATCTCAGGTGACAAACTGCATCCTAATTAACTCTTTTTCTTTAATAGCTATTACAATAGGAGCCTTTTCAAAGTCAATGGGAAATTCTTATTAGTTTGTGTGTTTAAAAAAGCCAGTCAGTGCAAAGAACATGAAAAAAACCCAGATAAAGCAAAACAACCTCCCTCAAGTAGCTCTTGGAAAATTCTTCGGTATAGTGCATATGATGAGAATGCACAAAGATCAAAATTTAGGACCGTACGCTTTTAATTTGGATTGCATTCAAAGCAACTTGCCTGTGAGCTTGCAAGCAAGCCAAACTAAGGGACCTCACCTGCAAAAGCAGGTATCCAAATTGAGGATTTTACTCCTTTCGGTCAAATCAAAGTGGTGGTGGGTTTTGTTTTCTTTACAACAAATGTAAAGAAAGCAAAATAATTTAAAAAAACCCACACCACACGGAAAAAAAAAATCATGAGTTTTAGAACCAAAGGTACTACTTCAAACACCAGCTTCAAAACATAAACAAAATGGGATAAGGGTATGGGCATTTAGGGAAAAAAAAGTGAAGTATCAGCTCCAGAAAAAGATTCACAGCAATAACTCATATTTAATAATATGTATGCAGCAGTTTCTCATGAGAAATTTAAAGTTAACTTTCCTTGTATAGTGATTCATGAGTAAAAATGGTTTAGTTGGCTGGCCTGCATTGAAGAAAGTGACTGGCAGCAAAAAGGAAAAGGATATTTTAAGAACATTTGCAAGTTGTCTGTTGTAGCAGAACGCAGAGCAGTTTCTGCTCGGATGTTATTTTTAAATCCTGTTGCATTTGTAGCATACAGGCTATATGACTCATCAAAACTTAAAAGAAAATAAAATCTTGTTTCTGTGTTCACTTTAAAGATAGTGGTCTAACTTGGCAAGCAGAAGTTATCTGAAAGCACCAGAAGGACAGCATTGTTTCAAGACTATGCAAATCAAGTGTGGGAAAGTTGCACCTTAAGTAAATAAGAGCACTAGTGCATGTCTGGGCAGTGAGTGGGAGGCAAGAGACTTAGAAAGAGAAAGGGAAGAAAAAAAAATCTGGAAACAAAGCCTGTTGTTCTGACTAGGAGACAGCAACCCCTACAAGGCATGTTTATTCTGATGACAGAAGCACAAATCACTGGTAGCCCTGGCTGATATGCTCCTCTCAGCATCTGGCCCCCCGATACTTCCTACTGCTTGTTAGGCACTTCTTTAATTAAAAAAAGATTTAGGTTTGGTGTTCTGGGGGTTAACCAGCTTATATCAGTGCTGCTAAACATTAAAATCACAGGACAGCAGTCCATCCTGCGGCTGGACTTTCACTTTGCCATGGTTCTGTGAGGATGAGAGGTTACTTCCCACCTCACTTTCAGAAGGTTCCTTGGTTTTTTTTTTTTGGTGGTTTTTTTTGTTTTGAAGCATGAATTACGGAAGTAGAGAAAATGAATGAGCCATTATGGCTATTCAAGCTGAATTCTTATAGAAAAGTCTGTCAGACACTCCAGATTTAGGTGCTATTGGAACTCTAGCTCATCAAGCAGTCCACTTCATGCAAAGGTTTCCAGCAACAGAGAATCCATCAATATGCTCATCAGGCAGAAAAATTACTTTCTATTCCTTCAGTCTTCTGAGTCTTACTCAGGAATATCCAAAATTCACTTTTAACCTTTCCCACACAGGATCAGTATCAACATTTTGTAACCTTAGAAGCTCTCAGTTGTAAACAAAAATGATGAAGGGTTACATGCAGCAACTTGGAACCTGTCTGTTGATAAAGAACATCCACATTTAATATCCACTGCCCCTCTAAGCGTAAGAGACAAAACTTCCCTGTGCTGTAAATATATCCTGCATATTTTAAGGCATTCCAAATATTTAATTGTTGGGTTATGTATAAAATCTGTTTTCCATTGTCTCCTTGCCAGGACAGAAGGGACTTCAAAGCACAGCAACAAAATTCAGCATTCATTAGAGCCCACTGACAAGATTTCATCCCAGCCATTAACCTCTCAGCACTCGGAGCCAGGCTCACAATGGGAAAGGAACCCAGAGATTTAACTAATCCCATTCTAAAGAATGATTGACTTTTGCCTACTGATGGAAGAAACCAGGGGGTGGGAGGGAAGAAGGGGGAAACAGTGAAAGGGAGAAGGAGAGAGAAAAGCCACACTGTACTTCAAGCTTGGAATTGAAAAAAACTATTAATCAAGCTGTTGGAAAAAACATACTCACCAAACATTTGCACTATTTATGCAGAAACAATTAGCTAGTGCTCATTAGGCAGCATTCACACGATTTATCCCATACTCCCTTCTCCCTCAGTGCCACCATTTCATGAACAAAAAGCTTCTTAAAATTATCAGTGCATTAAAAGCCTGCTCCCCTCTTATTCTGGGCAAGTCAGCATGAAAAACGTGTCTTGGTCAAAACCACAACTTCCAAAACACCCTCCCTCCCCAGTCTTATTGTGTTTAGCATCACTTGTTTAATTAGTTGGGGAAGGATGGGGGGAAAGCAAGGAGGGATAAGAAGCATTTACCTGCACTCTCCTGGAATTGTGCAAGAACCATGCTTGGGGCTACATCCCTGACGACAAATAGCTGTTAAAACAACAAAAAAGAAGAGCATCAGCATGCTGCCCACTTCCCCGCTTCCGGCACCTTTGCACTTGTGGGAATGTTTTAATCTCCAACCAGCATTGTAATCCTGCTAAATCCTAGGTTTTAACAACTGTCTCATATTAAGTCTACCAGAAGGAAAACCAAGGTAGGTGATTCCCTGAGATAGGAAATCTATTCCTCTGGCTTTGCAGAGGAATCATCCCTAGTGCTGTTCAAACAGCTGTTTTTACGTGGTAGAAACCATCTTGCCTTCGAGTCCACAGATTTCCTTCCTCTGTCTTTTGCAGGTGATCTGGGCCACTCTCCTTGGCTCTACACCTAGTTCAAAGCAACTTGTAACTACTCTGGATTTAGTTTTGGCTGCATCTCTGAGCAGACAGGATATCAAGATGAGCAACAATTCAAATTGCAGGTAAACTCAGTCATTAAGACAGGCTGATAGTCTGTTCCTAAGTCCTGCTTTCTCCTTCCCCAATTACCTAGGTAGTAGCCATTCCCTAATAAACATGTTGAACATGATCTCAGGTAGAACAAACAAGCCTGGGACTTTTCAAACACCAAAGCTTTACACTTGCTAGGTCAGCTTTAAAACAAGTCTCTCCTTCCTGCTTGTCTTGAAGCTCTGCACCAAAGGGGAAATCCTTTTTGAAGTCAGCAGCAGAACTCCCATTGAAGTCAGTGGGCTGGGTTTTCTTCCCAAGGGCAAAGATGTGGATAATCAGAGCATGAAAACATGTGCTAAGTGCCCAGCACTCAGCGGACCTCTCCAAGACTTTAACACAAGGCAGAAACGACTCTTCTCCTGCCCCCCAGTTCCCTGTGTAAAGAGCTGGTCACTGTCCCATCTTAGCCCCCATCTATACAATCTGACCACTGAATGCAATTTGGATACAACGCTTTCAAATCCCTCCCAGTCCCACTGATCCCTTGCAGGTTGAGCATCACAAACCTTTGTTGCACTCTGGTCCCATCCAGCCTTCCAAGCAGGTCTTGTTGCCGTTCTGGTCACAGGTGTGGTGAGTGAAGAAGTCATCTCTCGGTCGACAGAACTTGTTGCAGCCAAAGCCGTAGTAATGCTCTGCACAGGTCACACGGATTTGGTACTCAAAGTGGGCAACCCCTGCGCTGTGTTTCAGAGTCTGCCACTGACGGCTGGGATTGATCATGCCAGAGTGGGAAGCCTTCTCAATAATGCGATCGGGGTCTGCAAGGCACAAGAGATGGCAGAGTTAAAACTTCGTTTAGGTCTCGTCATTAGCTCCCACATCACAGCTCTCCAGCTTCACAGGCAAGACTATCTGAGGCAGCCAGCTAGTTTTATTAATTTTCTGTTTTTGACAGTCAGATAAGGCTGCCCTGGAGCTACAAACCATTAACTGAAACACACATGCAGCATTATTAAACAGAACAAAGCTTGAAATCAAAAGGGACTGTTCAGTTACTGCCAATCACTTATCCTTTTTGCAGTGTAAGGGCATCCACTAAGAATTCATACAGTTCATGACTAAAAAAAATCAGCTGCTTTTACTTCCAGCTCCAACAGACTGATACAAAATGTGTTTTCCCTTGCTTCTCCATTAATGGCACTAGTTTTGTTTTCAACTGGAGCATTTACAAAAACAACATATTACAATAGCCTAATAAAGCCATGTCTACAAACTGAATACAGGCACTGCAAAAGGTTTGCAGCCTTTTCCTTATGTGCAAACACTAAATTGAAAACTATCAACTCCAGCATTCATGACATCAGCAATCTCACCAGATTTTGGCTGAGAAATACCACGGAAGTTCTGTCTTCAGACGGCAACTGAGAGTAAAAAGTCAAGACTACCAGAGCTCAAAGCAGAAGATCCAAACTACTGCATATATAAGCTATAGATACCCTTCCTCTCTACAAAGCATTTCAAAGTTTAGGTTTGCACTTGACATTTAGTTCTAGCAAAAGTCTTCTGGCTTTCAGAGCCATACAACTGTCTAAATTATGGCTTGAAATAATATTTCACATTTGCTTGGAACATCGTATATATCTGTGGTATTTCACTTTGCAGTCCAGGTCTTGTGACTTAAACGACCTGACACTGCCTTACGACCTGCTGCTACCCAGCACTTGACTGCTGAGTGAAAGTTTATCGTAAAACAGCCAAAATATCCTCGAAGACAGAGTTCAAAACCAACAGTGAGTACATGGGAGCATAATCCAGCAACAGGAGAATTTTAGGTAGGAAGGCAGTTTGCCAATGATGTGTTAGCAGCGTGTGAAGTACCGGCACCTCTGAGTGCTAAGAATTAAAATGTACCAATGTGCTGCTTGTTCTTCCAACAACTACAAAAGAACCTTCTGGGATTTTACATGAGGCAGAGTTGAAGACTAATGAAGTCTCTGCTAAAGCCTTAAGATGACACACAGGCAGCTTTTAATCTAAAATGCTTTTAAATGTATTGCTAAGGACCTTTGATTTGCAGCTTTCAAAAAATAATTTCCCAACAGGCTTCTCAAGCCTCAGATACCCATTATGGATCCACCACTAGGTCCTGCCTGCTTGTCTGCAGTTTGGAATGAAGTCAAAGCTCTCACTGCAGAACCACACAAGAGTGTCAATACTCAGACACTGTGAGCAATTGCCCATTTTTGGGGGTATTTGTGAGTTGAGACTACAGGATTCATTACATGTTTACAGTGTGAAATTAAGGGCAACAATTTCTTATTCACCTTCTGGTATTTCTGGTTCTATAATATTTTCCATTTCAATCAGTTTTTATTATTCATTGGCACTAAGCCCCCAACCCCGCAACTATGTGTCAGATTTTCAAATGCATGCAGGCCTTTATTAATTTAAATCCCATTCACAGGTAATGTGGATGCCTAAGGACCTTTCCATACTGGTACATCCAGAGCAATATCATGTTCTGTGCTGTGCAGGTGTAAGGCTCTTAGATCTCATCAGCAAGGTTATTGACTAATTCTAAGATGTACTTAAGCAGATGCATATCTGCTTGTCTTGAATGGGGCTAGTCTGGCAATTATAGCTCCACTCATGCGTGCTGGAGATGGCTCTGCTGCACTTGCCAAGATTACACTCCATCCACAGCACAGCAGGAAAGCAAAGGCACTTCCCCAAACACCGAGTGTGCATAAAGACACCCTGCTCCTCGTGAGTAAAACAACTTTTATCCTCTCCTGTGAGTGGCAGAAGAAAAGGAGAATGACACTCGATTTAGTTTTGCAAAACAGCCCCCCACCTCCACCCCCACACTCATTCTTGCTTTTCCAGCCTTTTCCCGTTCCCCATTGGGAACATACCACTGACAGCTATTTCAGAGCTTGGCACTAGAAAGGGAGTTGCCTTGGAAAAGTGAGCTTTCCTTTTGCCTCTGCTCTTATCATTCTTCTCCTATCTGCCAGCTCATTAGGAAGCTTGTCCTTGCTGTTTGTCTATGACCTCTCACTCCAGCCATCAGCTCTTTGGAGACCTTAACCACAGAGTGAACTCAAATAGAAACACCCTCTTAAATCCACTGGATTTCATTTTTTGCAGGGGCTCAGATGAAATCCAGATGCAATTTCACTCTGGATCACGAATAAAATGTCTTCCATTGGATACACGTTATAAAACTACCCCCATCCACCTAAATTCAAGTGTGGTCTCACAGGTTTAAGCTCCCTTTCCATTAGCCATCACCCAGAGTTTTCACAATGAAGCACTGGCATGTTCCTTCTTGTACAAAAACTCCTCCACCCTTGCTTATTCCCACCTGTCAGTGTGCACTTACACAAGGGTGCTGACCCAGACTCCAGGGGAGGCATTGCAACAACTCTGCCGTTCTTAGCCCGCACCAACCACGGTTTCAGTTTTATAGGAAGCAATCCCAACACAGCAGAATGGTAAAGTAAATAAAAAGCAGCAATTGGCCAGGCTTGAGACAAAGGGATCTTCTGAACTCCCCTGCCTTCATCTGACTCAGAACCCCATGCTTTGATAGAAAGGTTAGAGGAAGCATTAACCCATTAGAAATTGATGAAGTGGAAGAGAGAGGCTTTCTGTACATCTCGAGCTTCCGCTTGCACTTCGCTGTCAGAGACTCTGTTGGCTTTATTCACTTCTTGTGGCTACACTTCAAAGCTATAAATCTCTCTTTTTATTCAGTGGGCAACTGTATCAAAGCTTTTAGACACAAGGAAATGGGCTATTTTGACTGCCCACCTTTGCCTTTCAGTTCTCTGGAAATTATAACTATGCAGCATCAGGAAGCAAAAACAACAACAGAAAAAGCCCAGACTTCTCTGAGCAGTTTGGGTGGCCAAGGACAGCACAGTTATTTTTGAAAGTCTTTGTTTCAGACAACTTCCAGCTACGGCTTGGTTTACATTGTGCTGAAGTCTTTTATGCCCGCCTGGAATTCACATGCAACTGATACCAGTAATTTACAATAGCTCTTTGACATAGTTTGAGATGCAATGTCAGCCCATTAGCTTTATGTATGAAGCAACAGTAGCAAGATGGCAACCAGACAAGAACCAGAGTAAGAAAACCATTTGAGTTAAATCTTGGCTCCAACAAAGCACGATTCTCATCAACTTCAGCAGGGCCAGAACTTAACTGCAAGCCACTCTTGGAAGTGAGACAAGAGAGAGTATGTGGTAAAGGGAACGTGTAGAGGGGGGAAGGAAGCATCCACTCCAGGATCTTCTAACAACTGCATTGATCAGAGGATGCTTTCAAAGCTATTGAAAAGTCACACAAGGCCTACTAAACCCACTTTTATTGTTGAGAGCTCTCACGATGTCCTCACAATTCAGTGGTAATTAGGGCAAAAGAAAATCCTGGACATCAAAAAACCCCACTCTTCACATTATATGACAACAATTGTTTAGTTCTAATTGTTTTCTTAACTAGCTCTTCAAGCCTTACTCTTCAGCTCTGGGGAAGCTGACTAAGTTAAGCCATGCAGCACACAAAGGAAAACTTTTGTGCAGTGCAGCAACTGAAGTGACCTACAGATGGATAAGTGACAGCAAAGCTGGAGCAGGAATGCAGATCAGGAACATATGCAAGAACATGTCTGCACTTGGTCAAATGCACTGTTGAGAAATGAGGCAATTTTGTCTGAAGACAATTGTACTTCCAGAACATGAAAGCAAAGAAAGGGTTCATTGTGTAGCTTTGGAAATGCAGTTGTTTCATGAAAAAAGATGAGCTCTAATAATAGTAGAAGGGGCAGAGACCCAGTCTGAAAAAACTCTCAGATCCTACTATAAACAAGACTTTCATTTTGAATTCAGGCATCTTCCATTTTTAATACAACACTGCTGCTGCAGCATCTACTTTCTTCTCCTCCATAGAACACTCTATCTCCAAGAAATCCCCCTGCCACTGCTCCATGACTGTGCTGGAATAGGACCTGAAATCACAGGTACTGCAACAGTGCCAAATGAGGTTGGTTGTGGCTGTCCCTGACAGGCTACATGATTCAGCTCAAGGGACAACTGCTTTTCTGGAACAAAGAATTAATAGGACATTCCATGTATATTTTAAAAGATATAAGGAGCAGATCTGCGCAGGGAAGTTCCTGAGGCGCGCACTGTTCACCAATTAAAACATAAAAGCACAGCACTGTGCACAGTTCTACAAGGCCTTTCTCTCATGAGGTGTGAAGCCCATTTCATTCCTGCACAGCTGCCACCTTGGCATTCCAAAGCAGACTGCAAGGAGCTACTGTAAGACTTCTGTAAGATAGACCACAGTGCTGCTGCTTCCTAGCTGAAGGAAAAGGCCTGTTGTGTCAACAGAAGCTTTATGAGTTCAGATTCACACTCTCTCCTGTGGCTTTTACCACACACACTGTTAAAGCCCTAGGTTGAAATAGAGCTAATTTTGCCCACCTCCTTCAGTAACAGTAGGCAAAAAGCAGAACAGCTCATGTGCCAAGAGACCCTTACACAGCTTCCTCTAGCCACAGGAAAAGCTTAGCAGAATGTTTCTGAAACCAACCAAAGACATTCCAAGAGAAAGATCCCCACCCTTGACTTCCAGCCAGCTCTACCAGGTGGTGTCTGGTAAATATTTTTTCAGCCCCTGCATATAAACCTCCAGACATCCAACTCCCGAGGAAGAGCTTCTAGTCACCCTTATTTCTCATCTACAGTCATTAGATGGATATTGATATCAACTCTTATGCAGATTTTAAGGTTTTTTTTCTTTTTTTTAAAGCAGAACATTCAGTTTTGAGAAGTACTTAGTTTATAGAGAGGTTTCAGGTGGACAATACTTAGGCTTCTGAATATTGCTCCTAATTAAAAAGAACAAAACAAGACCAAAAAACCAAACAAAGAAACCTGAAAAAATCCCTTGGCTTTTACTCTCCCAAAGGACAAAGAAGGAATTAACAGTATCTATTTTTAGGCATCAAACTGTTGGTGCCTAGGTGAGCGAGCTACTCATCCTCTGCAAGCAATGTGAGCGAACCAGGCTGCTGCAGAGCCTGGAGGAATTGCTCCAAATTGTTTGGAGGAGAGCTTCTCTTTCTCCTCATGCTCTAACTCACAGCAAGCTGGTGAGGCTCCCAGAGGCCTTTCAATGCCTGGGACACAGAGGTGTTGGAACTAAATAAGCCAGCAGAAGGAATACTTACTCGTGGAGTTATCGTTGTAATCCCACGCCTCAACAAGCAGTGTGTAGGATCTCTGCAAAAGAGAAACAGGAGTTAGTTTCAAAGGCACACATGTCTAAGGAAAAGAAAACCTGACAACAATTTTAATTAGAAAGAAAAATTCTGGTCTCTGCCCCAAAGTGGAATACTTGAAAACAGAAATAGGTAAAAGATTATGCTTGAGACAAACACGATCTTCTTGAAACCCCGTAAGCTACCTTATCCAGTCTGACTTAGAAGACCTTTCACCTTGGATAGCTCATCTTTGTCATCATTAAAGCATCTTATGTACTTAACCAGGAAGTACAGCCTTTGACACTGCGCTGCAGCTGAAATAAAGCGCCTGTGGAACGACTGCACATGGCAGACAGACAGAAAGCACCGGGATAGCACAGCAGCATCAAAAAACCCAAGACCAAACCCCCACTCTCAAAAACTGCTTCAAAAGAATTTTAGTTACAGAAAAATAGTCTTGATGTCCCTTCCCCCAGCCATCCTGAAAA
The DNA here is from genome assembly GCA_013399225.1 of Rhipidura dahli. Lineage (NCBI taxonomy): Eukaryota > Metazoa > Chordata > Aves > Passeriformes > Rhipiduridae > Rhipidura > Rhipidura dahli. Next base: position 950,792 of record VXAC01008058.1, read on the forward strand.
CAAGAAGTGTTGCTAAGATTACTGTGCCCTGCCTTGACAGCGCAATCTCCAGGGACTTTGCTTTTCAGCACCCCCTTTGAAAGCTTTGTCTGCATGAGGGCCATCGCAGCTCCCACAAGTATCAGGTAACGGAGGGAAGAACTGATGGATATGGGAAGGGGGTGGGGTGAGAGAGAAGCATTGTAAAACAAAGGCTAAGATCAGCCTCTTTGGAAGAGCAGGGAAAGGGACGCCGCACTATCCACCCTGTGTCACTTTTACAGATGCTCGAAGCTGCCAATGAGCTCTGTAGCACTCCAGCAATAATAATCACAAGCATAAACTGACTGAAGTGACTCCATGGGCTGGAAAGATGCCAGCTATTACATCTAAGCCACCTTTATCTTCAATCCTAACTTGAGAACAAGACCCATTAAAACATCTTCTCCTCCTCCAGTTCTGCCCTGAGATAATATTATCCAGGCTGTATCTTTGAAAATTGCCATTTAGCTAGCCGTATCCAAACTTACACAATGATTAAAAAGCAAAACAAAACACCTCCTCGCCAGAAGGGAAAAAAAAAGGCAGAGGGAAAATAAGCAAAAAATATTACTTGCAAAGTAAAAACTATACTAATAACTACACAAAAGGCAATAAATGTAACATCTTTCTGGAGAGTAGAACAATAATAGTACAAACAAAAACTCTGTGAAGAGTTTTGATGCTTTGCCACAGCAGCTGTGCACTGCAAGGTTTATTTCTCCTTAATTGTGTCCATTCTCAGTCACAGACTGCTCATTTGTGGTCTGCAGTGCTTCGCACCCTCTCTGTAACAAGCGACCAAAATGCAGTTCCGAGAATGAGCTGCTACAAGGTGCAAGGGGGTAAGGCAGACCTCAGACTCCTAAAGAGGAGAGGAAACAAAAAAGGAGGAAAAAAAAAACAGAGAACAAGAGTTGGAACAGAGTGCTTTCTCACGACTGGACACAGCATGAGCCTCTGAATGAAAACCCAGTTTGTGATGGACACCGGCTTACTGTATAGCCTAAATATGTTTCATATTCAAAGCAGACCAGGATTCCATTGCGTTCACTGATAACTGTGGGAAAATGCTTCCAAAAGTAAGCAAAGTTGGGCAAGCCAAGACATGCACCCAAACTTCTATGCAGAAGCTCCATTGGCCCAAAACATTTTTGGCTAATATTTCACGACAAGTTTTATGTTATTGGTTTCTAATCTAGACCAAGTCTGACAACTTGAAAGAAACTCTGAAAATAAAATAAACCAAAGCGCAACTCAATCATCTAACACTGCTTAAAACAGATTTAAGAAGTCTTTGCACAAGTCAGTGGTAAAAAAAAAAGAAAGAAGCAAAACAAACAAACAAAACCAGAATAGAACTCCTGAGCCATATTACAGATGCAGATTGCACTATCTTGGGTGCCTCCTCACTGGTTTAATTACCAACATTAAGCAGCACAAGCTCAACGTGTTACTGCAAGCTTGAAGAAAAATATTATGATATAGAGAATGAATTATGGCAACTAGCACTACTTCCAATAAAGTTAAGGATGTTTTCCTTTCAGCCTTGCATAATTGTTTTGGAAGATATTTTGTCTAAACTCATAGCAACAGTTCCCTGCTGGTTCTCAGGACTGTTTACCAACACACCTAGCCCTTAAGGAAAGGAAAGGCTGAATCCTAGCTGTGAGTGCTACTGTTGCTAGATACTTGTGTGACCACTTTCCACTACCACACAGGAGTTTGTTTAAAAGAGAGGAGATGCTTCTGCTTAACTGGATGGAAACAAAATGCAGGAGGAACAGACCTACCCTGGCAATTCCTTTGTTTCTAAGTGCCCCCTCTCACCTTGTCTGAATATTTTAAATGAAGAACCCCTGTCCTGAAAAGGCATGATATAAAGAATGGCATTTGAACACTTGGCTCTGTCCCTCTCAGCATGGGGAAAAAAATAAAAAAAAAAACCCAAGACTTTGTATTCAAGATGGGACAATTCTAAACAAAAGGCACGCGGACACCCAGAGCCTCACACCAGTAGCAAACCCCCCTCAACAATCCAACTATCACATACCTCTAGCTAATTCCCTCAGCCCCCCCCAAAAAAAGCAGCTCTGTGCAAAGCTGCACTGTTGAGATTTTTTAGAAGTGCATATCATCCCCACTCTATAGATCAAGGATTCAGATATCTCAGGAATGACTGCTTACAGTGTGGAGGTTTAAGTTTTCCCATGCCCATAGATGACCTCTGCCCATCTTTGAATAAATATATATATCCAGACACCAGAATTCCACATCATGCACCTTATTCCATCAAAGCAATGTCCTAGGCAACAAGGCAGCAGTGAACTTTCCAGAGTCATACCCAATTAGCTACTGTAAACCTGAGCTTGACCAGAAGGCAGGGATTCTGGCTTGAGAGGAAAGGCAGCTTGAAAGGCACAGCAAGTCCTTACACTCTGCAGAACAGCCCAGAGAACTGAAAGGCAGCATGGCCAAATTTAAGCAAGGCTTCTGTGAGTAAAGCTAGGAGAGAATGGAGATGGTCAAGTTCACATTCCAAAAAACAAAGCCAGCACCAGAGTGCAAGAGCTGTTTCCCTCAATGACAAGACACTGTGTCTTGATCCATTGATAATACAGGTCAAGAGACTGTGAAGACCCGAAACCCATCAGAAACTGTCCCTTTTAAGGGTCTGAAAGGGCAATGCAACCTGCTTTCTGGTTATTTAAATGAATCCTGGCAGCTGCAGGTAAACAGGTGTTTAAAGCTCTGCTTGATTACCTTCTTCCCTCCCTTCACCCAGACATCCACCCAAAAGAGGTGCTTTTGTACTTTGGCTTCTGAAGGCACTCTGCAAATCAGTGGGCTGGAGCAAGATTAACACATCCGGCTCCTTAGCAAAAGCACTGCCTCTGTTTTCAAAGAGCTTGCAACCCGTCAAACTCCTTTCCCTCCTATCCTTGTGGTTAAAGCATGCAAGAGGCTTTGCTGAGCATGTGAAACCATGACTAGACAAATGCAGTGGGAAGTTTTGCATTCAGAGTGCTGCGCCCGCTCCTCCTCTGCCAAACAAGGAGAGCAGGTTGAGTCCAGCAACCTTCTCCTCACGCTCTGCACAGCTGTGAAGACCAGTCTGAGAATGGTGCTCACACCCTGTCTGCATCCAGGGAGGATGGTGAGGACACTGGCACAGCAGGCCACAGTTCATTGCCAAGGGGTCCAGCAACAGCTGGGAAGGGGGTGCGATACGGAAGAGGGAAACTGAGGCATGTTTCAGCATGCCCAAGGGCCAGGAGGAGGGCAGCCCTGAGCAGGGTTAATGCTAGTCACAAACCCACTTCTATGAACATCACCAGGACTGTCACTGGGGTATCCTGTCACTCCACAATGACACCATACAGATGCCTCACAACATTGTGCCATGGTCAGTCAGCTTTGACAACTAAATATCTTTCAAAGGAGTTAAAGGCAACTGGTGGTTCCTCACACAGACAACATGTGAATGTACTCCAGAAAAGGAGGAAAACCACCTAACCCTCTTAACCTTTTTTGAAATGGAACATCATCAGGAAGCTCTCCTTTGGGACAGCCTACGTAAGGACAAGGCAACACCCTACAAAGCTGCTGCTCCCTCAACCCCGTGTATATAAACACAGCCCAAGCTGTGGCAATCTCACGCCTCAAAGCCCACGGCCAAGAGCTCGGCTGAACCCCAAGCAGGCAGCCCAGCCAAGAGCCTCATCACAATATGCCTACACAAAAACACAGCACACTGCTCCTTTAGGCTTCATTCTGAGTAGTTCCTTCGTTGCTGTTAGTGCCAGTAAACTCTGCACTGCCACAGAAAGGAGACATGAAAACAAATTTAACTGTATTAGCAGCTTCCAGGAGAGACTTGCCCCCCATTCTGCCTTGGCACAGGGAAGGCAGCAGCCAAAGTCAAGACTTTCGTCGCACTGCAATGGCCACCCTCCTGCCAAATGATGAAGGACACAAAAGTACCGCTATCCAAACTATGCATACGCTTAAGCATCCAGTAAACCAGGCTGGTCTCTGATCTGGCAAGCCTGCTGGAATAATGAGTAGCCTGTGAATACATAATGTGCTGAAGTTGCCATTGTGTGAAGTAAGTCCATGGTTTGTCTGGGAGCCGAGCAATGCTGAGTCTACTGCTGCTTCCTGTTGCTTGTCCTGTATTAGCATTATTTTTGGATAGGCCCCATTATGTTCTGTAATCCTCACTGCAGTCAGTATGGCCACACTATTGTTCTTGGTTAATATTAGCAGTCAATGCCTCTGTCTGGGTGGCCGGACTACAATGTATTCCAATCATAAAACTAGCATGCATTAACGGGACAATGTACTGGGCACAGCGGGGAGACTTGGGGTCTTCCCTCCTCCCCTCCTTTAAAACAAAAAAAAAAGAAAGTTAAAAGTATAGCAGCTTCTTTTTTCCCCCCCTTTTTTTTCTCTCTTTTTAAACTAATGTTTTTAATTGATCTCAGCTACCAGGGTGCTTCACATAACAGCAGTATTTTAATCAGCAGCTTATCTAGTTACGGAGTTATTTTCTCACGGAGCCCCACTTGTCAGAGAGCAGCAGATAGGCCAAAATGTCAATGGTTGCTTTCAACCTTCCCCAACAAGCAGATTACCTGCCCTTATCAGTCCCCCTACCTGTTTAAAGCATCCCACTGATAATTAAATGCACCAGTTACAAAAGGGTGGCAAGGTTAATAGACAGAATACCTAGTAGCCAGCCAAGCAAAACAGTCAGGTTCACATGGAGCAAGCCTGAACAAGAAGCCTTTCTACTTATTTACCTAACTGCCTAAGAACTGGGTTGAGCTGGTAAAGGACTCTGGATGTTTGACTATTTACAAACCACTTTAACCACTTCTATCCACTTTTTGCAGTTTCTTCTGAACACTACAAGAATAATGAGTGTAATTTATGCTGCAGAATAGTGACCACAGAACCATGAGCTCCACAGACTAACAAGAAACAAATGCAACAGCTTCTAGTTTTGACATCTTTCCCTGTGTTAAGACATGGGGGTTACCAGTTAAATTATTAGAATTGAGTCAATTATCATATAAAACTCCTGTTCATCAAGAGAAATTCAAAGGGAAGCTTAGTTTTAGTCTTCAAAACCAAACCTGTCATTTGTGTTATCTACAGAGATACTTCACCATATCTACATAGATGCACTTTTAAGAACTGAAACTTAAGGCTTTTGCTTTGCAGGGCATCACAACTCCATTAGGACTGAAGTTGGAATAAACAGCTCAGACCCAAGTTTGCCAGCTTTAGAACCAGCTGACTTCTCCTCCAGCCTCCAGCCCACAGTGGAGCAATCTTTCCTTGACTGAACTACAACTTTAAGCATAAAGCATGAATTTTATGTAATTCATTTTCAGCCATGCTGACTTCCAGCTGCATAAACAAGCTGACAGTGCTGGATGTGTGCAGTCTGAGAAAGTTTAGGAATAAGCTTCAGTGCCAGGCCCAATCCAGCTGCCACTGAACTAAACTGGAGTAGGCCTTTATTGTAACAAGAACAAAAATTCTGGGAACAGGCAAGATGAAGATTTATTTTTAGACATGTTAATATAGTCAAATGGATTTACCAGGAAGATGAAGTTCTGAACTGGCTGGAACATAAAAAACTGTTTAAACATATAAGAAGTCCAAAACCTCTGAATGGCTGCATCACTTCTCTCCAGCCCTGGGAAAAAAATAGCCTTGTGATGCTAATTATGCTTCAGATGTCACTTAATACCCCCAGCTCCATTTGAATAGTAATCCTAGGCAAAACATTGCACTTTGAGTGCTGAAGATTTATTCTTGTATTATTAATTCAACAATAAATGACAGAGTATGGTTTTGATTAATATGCATTTTGTTATTATAAAAATTTCTTCTGATCTGCCCATGCTCCAAGATGACTTATCATGCATTGTTAAAGAAAAGCCTAAACAACATCTAGCATTTGTTTCTACAAGTTTTCAAGAAGCCAACTGGAGGGAGAGAAGAAACAAAAAGCTAAGTTTTAGTCTTATGACTGTGACATACCGGGCTTAAAAGAAAAAAAAAAGCAGATGAATGAAGTGGTATTTTTTTCTCAGATTCAAAAGGCTGTTACTTTAATATCAGCTGCAGATTAGTATTTTGGAAGCCTTTTGTGTCAAGAGAGAGAAAAAGTTCACAAAGCTTAAAAACCACTAAAGCTCCTTTTTTATCTCTCTATAGCTACAGAAAACAATGCCTACCTAGAAAACATATTTTACATCTTCAGGAATCAGCAGGACTAAGATTTGTTGTTAAAAAGGGACAAGGCTGACTATTTTTTTAGGTTGACTATTTTTATTTTAAGGTTGAAATAAGATGTTCAAAACTCTTTTTAATTGTATTTTATGTTAAATGCATTGAGATGCTGGAGGGGTTTTTTCCACCTCAGTAGTTTCCTGGGGTGTTGGTGCAATTGGCCCCAATATTAAATAATTACAAGGAGCATAATTTCGGGATAAACAAGCTGTTTGAAATTGGAGCTATGCATACCAAAGGAATTGCCAAGTTTGACCTTCTTACTCAGTCTCGCCAAACCCCCAAAAGATCTTTACATAAAAGCAAGTTTAATGTTAAGTTTTGCTTAGTTAATTGATGCTCAGCTCCCTTAAGGTACAGCACACATCACACTTGGGGTTCTTTAAGAAAGGCCAGAGATTTGATTCATGTGAGAGAAGAGCATGTGTCTGCCTTAAAACAAAACTTGTTCAGACCGACTTTGACAAGTGGAACATGGAAATGCTTTTGTTCCAAACTTTTTCATATGGCTTCATAGAGCTAAGCTTGCCTGTCAAGAAAGTCATTGAAGTCTCAAAATAAATGCAAGAAGCAAGCCTAGGTGCATTTTATTTTTTTTAATCATCATCACTATTGTTTCAATTTACTGAAGAATTACCAGCTACTGCAGGGGCAGCTTTCTGATCCACTGCAGCTCCTTTATGCTGGTCTGCTGCCCTGTTTCCTAGCAACTTACTCAAACCTCTCATCACTTAAATTAATTTATGGCCCACCATCTCCACACCCATTACTCACACGGGTATGTATCAAAACTGACAAGAGCAAACCACATGAGTTATTAATAAGACTCTGACACTTCAAATCTACGTTACAACTGCAAGCTCCCTCTAACAATACTTTTCAAGCTCCCCATTCTCTCTCCTTCCTCTCCTGCATGATGAATAAAGGCCTCTAATGCAATACAACTATTTTTCACAAATGGCGTAAGGGGGCAGCTTGACATGGGAAGAGGCTTTTTCTTTTCATATTTTTTTTTTTTTGAGTAGTCAAGGCAACAAGACTTCTTCATGTTACTGACTCAAGCTGGAACATCCAAGAAAAGCCTCCCTCAGAGAGTAGAGAACAATTCAGAGAAGGGCATGAATTTTCAAGTGCAATATGATTAACATTTTAGTCTAGCTCTTATTACCTCTACTATAATTTTCAGCTGAATGTATTCAAAGGTATCTCTCATGATTAACCACATGAGTAAATGCAATGCTAATCTCAAGCTCTTACTGAAGTCAACAGTATTCACCCACCTAAAGAGCTTTTCAAGTTCTGAAATTTCAGCATCAGATTTGAGCTGACTAAATTAAGTTTACTACTTTATCCGTAGAGCTTTGAAAATGCCTGAAATTATTTGTGTACACAATCTTAGTACAAATAAGAGCTTTGCCACATTAGATATTCTTTTGTTCAAATGCCATTTGGAAGTCACAATGGCTAGCATAAAAGCTGTGTCCTGTGGAAGCTAAAGCTGGGAAGCAAGCTTGATAATTGCACATAGACTATCATCAGAGTCTCAAAAAGTGCATTTCTGCCTGGGAAAATGCAAGAGATTACTGCAAAATTCCAGGCTTATGAACCAAGAGTCTCAAGTTGTTGAGTTTTACCCATTTCAAAGGCTGCACTGGAGTTTTGCTGCTGCTGCTCCAGGATTCCAGTGCTGAATGAGATTCAGCAGGACAATAGAAGCATTTCTTTTACTAAGATGCAGGCAAGCTTAAGAGACTTCTCCCAGGGTCCCCACCCCCTCAAACCCACCCTCTACACACAGACTTCCCTTCCCAACCCTATGAAGAGAGAGGCTGTTAGAAGGAACATGTTTAGTTTTCACACCATTTTTATATGCACACATATAGATTCAAGGCACTCAAATTACTGGGAGCCAGTTTAAAAAAAAACCTTGATGTACCTGACTTCTCTGATAAAACTCAAAATCAGCAACACAAGCACTACAGCCATTGGCAGAGCTTCAAATACCTCAGATTTTTACAAAGCCCTTTATCCCTTTGATGGCATATTTGATAACAGTTTTATCTCATTTCACGTTAGGGGGAAAAAAAAAGAGAGAAAGAAAAGAGAAAGAAAGAAAGAAAGGACAGAACTGTACTTCCAACAGAGAATACTTTTGTTAACTCTGCTATTGTAGTTTGTAATACTATCTCCTTAAAATGGAGACTTAATTTCTCCCTTGTGCCTCTTCAGCCCTCGATATTCCAGAAGTCCCAAATGACAGAGGAGGCAGGTAGGAGGCAGCACAGGACATTTCAAGAACACATGGCTGCCTGCAGCACTTGGCGGCAGGACTACGAAGAGGGTGTCTACACCACAACTAGAGAAGGAATGCTTTTGGGGCGGGCTTTCCTCCCCCCAGAAGAAGTCCAGGCCCTCCCAGTAACCAGTCTTTATGTGACTAGGAAGGGACAAGCTTTGGAGGGTCTAGGCATGCTTCCACCTCGCCAGCAGCGACAGTGGCAGAGGACAGGAAATGAGATTCACCCCCCCTGCATGCACATTCAGGGCCCTCCTCCCCTCCCAAAAATGACCTTAGGCATCTAGGTTAGCCTGACTGGATTTACAAAACTGCTGAGCATCAACATACCCCAAGGCAGTTGGTAGGAAATTGTCTGCTCAGCACCTTTGGAGAAGGGGTGTGGAGGGGGAACAGTTTTGTTTCCTAGGTGATCTCAAAATATAAGTCTTAGGAGAAGAAATTTGGGAGCTTTCAGTGCTCATACCACAGCATCCCAGAGAGGCACCTCAAAAGCCAGACAGGAGCCCCCAGATCAGTCACCCCCAGCTTTGGTTCACACGCACACAGCACTGCCAGGCACAAAATCCATGCACCTCCTGCCATCCAAGGCCATGGCACTCTTCCATGTCCACAGATTCTGTGGCCCTGGAACCTGTCTCTGTGGGTCGGTCATGCATGATGGCGATTTTGGAAAGATAGTCCTCACTTTCTGTGCAGGGAGCTGAGGATTCCTCTGCAGAGCTGACCATTAAAGCATCAACCCTCCTGAGCAGCCCAGAGGAAACACACAGCAGTGATGTCTGAGTGTTCTTTCCACGGCTAACAACAAAGCAGGATCCCTGACGAAAGAAGGGATCACCCATCCTCCATCTCTCCACTCTACAGGGCTGACCAGTATTTACTACAGTGGACAACGCTGGAAAAGTTCCTGGCAAAAAGCCCCACCTCCTTAAGCCATCGAGTTTTGCACCCATCTAGAGGGAAGCCAGAATCTCTGGACCACAGAGGCAGGTAGCCAGGAAAAGGTGCGCTGTGGGGAGGAGCGAGTGAAGTGCACTGAAAGCTAACGCCAGGCTTTTCTCAGTGTTTAGCTTCTGGAGTCCACAAGCATCTCCAAACACAGCCAGCTTCCCAGGGAAGCTGGCAACTACTTCACCAAGAACAGCAAAAGCAGCTCCCATCCACACCAAGCAGTGCAGTGAGATTTTCCCTTGGGAGAAGCAGGAAGCCTTCCCAAACATGCTCCAGGGAAGGAGGCCAGCTATGACACACACTTTTCACACGGGATCCCTCTACAAGCCCCTAACCCACTGCTCTTTTGGCTTAAGCCCAAGACTTCACTGGTTAAGAAAAAAAAAAAAAAAAAATGAACTTCTGACCTTCTAAGCCTCAAGAGACTTATTCATGCTGTAAAGTGCAGAGATACTGGGTTCGCTTCCCTGACCCATTTAGATCCCCCTCACTACACATCTGACTTTCAAATTTAACAGGCTGTGCATTGTGAGCCCCAGGGAACAAAAACAAAAACACCACTACATTTTACTCTTTTCTGTGCTGCGGATTCCCGACGCGCTTGCCAAGATGCCTGCTCCCTCCCAAATCCTGATCCCTCTTCCCCTGGCACCAGAAGTGAGAGTTCAGATCACTAAGGACATCTCGAGCACCATCCAGCAAACCCAGAGCAAGAGCAGCTCAAGCAACTCACCGGCCAGGCGAAGCTGAAAGGGATAACGATCCGGTTCTTTTCATTATTCCGGTTGTACTTTAAATTGAAGGTATTTCCTCCAATGACGGGAGTGGATTTGGATCCGAAGCTGCAAGGTCCGCCAGCAGTGACCCGCGATTGATACTCCTTCAGGCAAACTTTAAAATAGGTGTCACACTCGTCTCTGGTGCATTTTTTATCTCCTGGGTTTCGGGTGCCATCGCAGCAATTTCCATTTTGCAGTTCACCATTCACATTTTGCATGGATAAGATCTCCAACTCGAACTGTCCCGATGCTAAAGTCACCTGTTAATCCCAAAAAAGAACCGAAGGAAAAAAACAAAACAAACAAGAAGGAAAAAAAAAAAAAAAGAAACAAGAGACAGACAGTTACCTAACTTTTTTCCCCAAACACAATCTACAACAACTCTGAAGACAGGAAAAAGTCATTTTAACTGTGCTTTCAAGAAGCACATGCATTATATTAAAAATAAAACAAAGCCAACCACTCCAAGTTTTTCCCTATCAGACATCCACGAGAAGAACTCATAAATCAGCCCAACTAAATAACGCCATTAATGCCAAAAAAGAACCTTAAGTGCCAGCTCCGAAAAAAGAGCATGAGGAAGGCTTCCAAATGGTTAGGAAATAAAACTTAACCAAACCAAGAGTGCACACGCGAGAGGCAAACCCAGCAAAACGATGTAGCTAATAATGCACTGCCTGGAAAGGCACCCAACCACCCGTCTGCCTCCTCCGGGGTGCAGCTGTGCCGGGGAAGGCTGGAGCTGCCCAGCTGAGACTCAGACCCTGCTCATTAATCACCCCAACAGTGCTGCAACTAAGTTTATTAAAAAAAAAAAAANGAAGAGGAGGAGGAGGAGGCGCCGCCGCAGCCGCTACTGCTGCTGTTGCCGCCGCCGCCGCCCTGCTCTAATATACTGCGGCGCACCCGCGCCGGACAACGCCGCTTTTCAAGCGCTTTCAATAGCGCCCCGCTCTTCAATGCAAAGCAGCCCGGCCTCCTTTTATCCGCCTTATTCTCTCGCCTCCCCTCTTTTCTTTCCCTTTTCTTTTCTCTCTCTCTCCTTTTTTTTTTTTTTTTTTTTTTTTTTTTTTTTTTTGTGTTTTTTTTCCCAATTTCTTTTAACATCAGCCTATTCATACAATATTTAAAGAACCTGAGTATCTATATAGCTACATCAGATATTGATATGCATCTGATCTGTGAAAATAGGAAAAAAATATGACAACTTACTGGGGACAGGAAAATCATGTAAACAGAGGAGCACTCCTTTACTCTGCATGTGTATTCTGGTCCACATCAAAAGCAGTGTTGCCAGCAGGTAAAGCTTCCAGGTCTGTGTTCCTCAGGAGAGCAAGGATGGGGAGCTGTTGGATCAGGTCCTGGAGAGAGCCATGAAGTTGATTAAAGGGATGCAGCACCTCTCTTATGAGGCTGAAAGATATTCANAAAAAAGTAATTTCTGGGGGAAAAATAAAAGCGGTTTACAGCAATTAAGCCTTGCTGCAAGAAGCACTCCCGCGTTTGCCATCTCCACAGAGAAGTTAAGGGCAGCAGCTCCGCTCCGGCCGGAGGAGCTGTGCAGAAGCGCCCGTCCGGCATCTTCCAAA
>VXAC01008058.1:974064-988271 GCA_013399225.1 Rhipidura dahli
TAATTCTAGGCTAGCTCATTAAGAATCTTCCAAAAATAGTTAACTAATCTCCAGAATCACTGGGGGTTGCTCCTTTCCAGTACTGGTGATGTCAATTAATGCTCTGTTACCATTTGAAACCAAGTTCTTAATGTGGAGCTTGACATGAAGGCCTGTGTCTAGTAAAGACACAGAAGCAAAATCTGACAGTGCCCTTCCTCTTGCTAGCACTTTGTTTTTGTGAATTGTTTCCCAAGTTAACTCCTGTGGCCTAACCCCAAAGAAGAGAAGATCTAATCTCTAATTGTCCTCTGGGACCATCCTTGCAAGGTCCTTGAAGAATATATCCTGTTTCCCAGTCAAAGAGTCAATCCAAGGATGTGTCCCGTCTTCTCATTTGAAGATTGTTTACCTGTTATTTATGAACTGTGTTTTGTCTATGGACTATTCCTAGTGCGGTGGCATTGTGATGCTTGTTGGAGAAGGAGGAAGGATTAAAACGGCACAGACTTTACTTTCAACATCTCATATTCCATGCTGAAGGATTTACAGTCATTTTACAATTGCACCAAGGTCCCGTCAGCCTGTGGAGGTCGCAGGAATTTTGCCACTGGTGGAAGACAGATTGAGTCTGTACTAAAGAAATACTGAGAGAATTCCTAATTACCTGCTCTGATGATGTTTTAGAGCAGCATGGCATATGTTATTTGGTATCAGATGTGTGACAAAATATTGACCATTTCAGCATAATGCTAAAATAAAAGCAGTTCAAGTATCAAATTATGTATGAGTGTATAGTCATAACCCAGCTCTAGCAAACAGAACGCTCTCATTTATGCTAGCTGGGATTACAATTTAGACATTTTATTAGAGTATGAAGAGGTCACTTATTGTTCAAAGAGATTTTTCCTGAAAGGAAGACAACCAGTGCTGAAGAGCTAAAAGCACTGAGTTGTGTTCATTTGGATTAAAAATAGGTATTTTGGGCCAGCAGAGCTTCAAAATAAGCAAATTCTCAAACCAAACAGTTTTCCTTTTGGTAGCCGAAAAGGAAACCGCACATCCAGGAGGAATGTAGATCAAAGCAAACTCTGCAAATGATGCAGAAACACATAAAATAACAAACAAGACTGGTGGGAAGAGGGGAGCTTTTGTAAGTAGATAGGTCTGTTCATATTTCACTGAAACCAAAGGCAAGATTGCTAAAGAAGATACTGGAGAGTGGTATATAAGGGTATAGATTTTTCTCCTCAGAGGAATTTTCCAGCCTGTTTTTGCATCTGCATTGTATTTGCAAAGTAACAAATAAGGGGCATACTCAGCAGCAGATCTCACTGATACCAAATTTTGCGTTTCACCACCCCATCTTATCTTTTACTTTCCTTCTCTCCCTAGTTTTCCGTGAGCCTCCTTCTGCTGAATTCTGTGGCAAAACATGTTTGTGTCACTGTTCACCCATAATGCTTTTAAAGCACATCATCAGGTCATCCTCCATGACTAAACTTTCAATATTTAGGTAGTTTAGCTTTCATACTTGCTGAACAGAACACTTCTGAACATATCTACTATTAGCTGTTTAATTTGGAATGCATTTGTTTAGAATTTAATGTATGAGAATAGAAATCTACTTCAGAGCTGTTTTTAACAGAAAATATAGTATTGCTGAATATTTTTAAACTCATCATTTCACTTACATATGTTGTTGACTGTGTTGCAGAAATAATCAATTGTAAAAATAGAATTGATAGAGATTTGATAATTGTTGCAGTGAAGTCATTCTTTAGCTGAATGACTTGCCCAGTCCTTTCTTGGATGCATCTTCATGAAATGATGGGAATATAATTCCTGAACTCCTCAGGGTTTTGATTCCCAGAATTCTCCATACAAGAGGAAGGACCTTGCAGAATGGAGAAGGGTCTTTTGTCTAACAGCCAAGAGGAGTTGGGAAAACTGTGTTCCCTCCTTTGGATCCTGCAGACGTCTCCATTTCCCTTTTGTATTGCCAGCTCTTCCATGTGCCTCTCCAGCTAAAGAAGCTGCAAGTGCACCAAGTGCATCACCTTTGGTAGGAAACAGCTCTTTTCTTGTGCAGGAGATAATGTATTTCATCTAGGCCAGCAAGTGGAAAGGCAACCATTCTTCATGAGCAACATTTCTTTACATGGAGCTGAATGTGTCTCTTACCTCTCACGCCCCTCTCTTACTTCTGCAGCCACACACATTTCGAAAGCACTCTAGTCCATTTTGCTGGAGTAGAATGACTTCCCAGGGCTCTGGAGATTCAAGAGCAGTACACAAGCTGGATTGACATTGCCTGGGAGTTGGAAAGATTTGATTTCCTTCTTCTTCTTTTTTTTTTTTTTTTTTATTTTTAGGTAGGCAATCCCTCTTCTCTCTGATTTGCAGAGCGGCCGTTCATCAGGAAGGGCAGGCCTCACTGCACCCATCCTGTGCAGGTCGTGGGATGCGCATTTCATCCTCCCATCTTCCCCTGGGCCTAGCACAAATGATGCCTGCTCCTTGTGGAGAGGGCAGGGGACTGGAGGAATGCTGCTCTTCTGAAGACTCTCTCTGCGACAGCGCAAGGGTGGGTGGAAAATAATGTTTTGCCATTGTACCTATTGAGCCTTGTTTGCACCAGACAGAGATTTCCTCTAGCAATTTTTTATTTCTCCAGGACTCTGGAATTGTTTGCCCGTTCTTTGAACTTTTTTTAAAGTGGCCACTTTTAGGTTGAATGGACACCAGTGAAAGTTTGATCTCTGTATCCAGGGAAGCTCCTATCTGCGTGAGCACTGGACCAGTCAATAGGTTCCAAGTCCAGGGCTGCCAGACAAAGGGACAGCCTGCAGCAAAAGGGATGTTTGTACTGTGGCCAGAGTAAGCTTCCTTAAAAATAATAGCCATGGGTAAACACTATCAATTCACAAGTCAGATGCTTGTAAAAAACCACCAGCCCATTTGCTAACCCATTAAGAAGGGAAATAAGACTTGACAGTTCACTGTGCTGTGATTCTAAGCATGATGTTTCCCTGAGAAAGAGTGCCTGTGGTGCTGTGAGTGCTCTGTAGTCATTGATAGCAAGGGATTGTGAAGATTTGTTGCTGTCCAGAAGTTTGTACACGGGTTGGTTTTAGGTTGTTTAAACCTATCCACATCAAGTGACAAAATGCAAACTCAGACCTGACCTGGCAAAATGGAGCTGGCATTCCAAAAAGAGCATGTCCATACAGCAACTTCTGTTATTCTATTCAAATATGGTCTTTATATTTGTGAATTCAGGTAACAAAAACTGTGGGATGTTTTGTTGAGAGAGGATTATCCCAAGTTAGCTGTGCAAAATTTATTCCCAAGGTGATGCCTTCCAACAATTCCCGTGTGTGACTTGCTTCATTTTTGGTAGATATATGGACAGCAGAACTGAAATTTGGTCAGAACTCTGCATCCAGTGGCTAACCAAGTCATCCTGGTCACCAGAGGAGAAAATGCTGGGCTTGCCCAATTTTATGAGGAACTTCATTGGTGGGAGAAAATTGAAGAGACCTTGATAAAAGGCATGGAGTAGACCACCTCTAAAGCAGACTGGGCAATTTCTGACTAATTTTATACGGAGTATTTCAAAGTTGCTAGGAAATCTCTCATTGAGTCCAAGAGGGTTTATACTGTCCCAGTGTTTAGCTGGCCTCAGATATATGGGAAGTCACCTTGGAATATTTTAAGGACAGCAAACAAACAGCTTCCACTATTATGGTTGTGTTTTGCACTGATAACTGGGATCAGAAATCAACTACATCAATCAGGAGATATTCCTTAGTCCATAAAACTGAATTTAAGTAGTTAAGGCAGAAGAGGGGCATTAAAAAAATCAAAGTGAATCAAAGTGAGTAAGAAAACTTGCTTAGGAATAAGCACTTAGCCTGGGCCTTACACAAAAACAATCCAGGCAGGAAATGAAATATAAACTTCAACATGAAACTGAAGACATCAATTGTCTGAGGTTCTTTTGCTGAAATACCTTGCTGTGTGCAAGGCTTTCAAGGCTGGTCTTTCATTCTGGTGACTCAAACAGTGTTGATAAACATAGCTTGAAAACTGATCCAAAAGGACCTGTGGGGTCTTTATTTTACACACTTTTCATCAGGACCCAGCTTTCTAAAACACGATTAAATATTTGATAACTTTGACCGCAATTAAAACTGACTAGTGTTTAATTCAAGGTTTTTATATAGCAAGTAAACAATTTCCCTCAAACTTCCAGAATCTCAGAGGTCCATAAAGAAGATCCCTAAGAATTAGGAACAGCTGCTTTTACTGAAGTGTTAATATAGCTGTTGCTTTTATTACAGTGTGGTTCCTTCACAGTATCTCTTATGCTTACATATGTTAGCACAAGAATCATATTCTCACTCAAAATAGTCATTGGCTTTTTGGCAACAAAAAGCTATAATCATAAAAAATGTTGTATAAGCAGCGTTTTCACAATTCAAATCTTGCTTTCAAGAGATTTCCGACAGCTCCTAGCTTGAAAGGGACAATTTTTAAACAAGGAAAACGCTGTTAATATCGCCACACTATAGACAAGTCAGTGACATAAGGAGGAAAGCAGTAGGGAAACACAAACACTGCCATACCAGATAAGATATCCAGTGTGATAACATTTGTTATTTGGTAGTGGTCAGTGTAAGGAGAAAAGAAATTAGAAAATTTAATTGTCTTCCTAAATGACAAAAGGATCCCAGCCTTTTGTTAGTCTTTTGGATGAGAATCACAGAGCTTGATAACCCTGTAGTTGTACCTTGCAATAAATAACACTAATTCATGTTAAAATGCAGCATTTGTGGTTTCCTGGTTGTTTTTCTGGCAGAGAGTTCCATGGATTAATTATTCATATTGAGATTTTTCTTAAATCACTTTAAAATATTATCTTTCTACTCCACTGACAGAACCTTTGTCTTTTGTTAGTAGTGAGGATGAAGAGGACACAGCTCGCTTTCTGTATGTTTGATCTGTTATGTCCCTCTCATGTAATTTTCTTTAATAATGATAATCCCCGTGTTTTCAGCCTTTTTTTCCCAGACATTTTTTTAAGCTTCCTAGGCACTTCACTTGCCAGTCTCTGGGCCCTTCTTGTTTCTGCTCTTTTCCCCTTCCTGTGGATTCAGGATTTCAGACAAGGAGCTTATGTATGGACACTACTGTACTAGGAGAGTAAAAAAATGTATACTAAATGACCACATATTATAAACAACTGTTTAGACAAGACTTTACAACACTTACCTCATGCATGGCTTTTATTTTTTAGGTTTTAGACTATCAAAGTACAAATACAGTGAATTCTGTTGCTAGGAATGCAATGGCTTGGCTGAGCCAGGTAGGTGTTTTATGCTGCTACTACTTAATAATTATGTCTGAGTGAAAACAATGGGTATTGAAATGACAGCGAGCTGCAGCACCGAGCATGACTTTTCAGCCTGAGCACGATCTTTCGTGTTGCTGCTGGAGGTAAATTCACAATGAGTCATAGCATGGTGGTACTGAAAATCTGTTGGTTCAGGGCCTGTGGTCTTCTACAGGATGATCACATTACAATTAAAAAATTTCCTGTACATTTGGGCATCTTTAATTCTGGAGTACATGTTTTAGGAAGGCTTTCACTCTCCATATTTCAGACTGTCTTGCTGCTGACACTGAGCACTGAGCAGTGTGAATGGCTCATGTCAAGGGATCTTGGTTTGTGGTGAAAGAACAGGAACAAGTCCACTACACACAAAACAACTGGCTTTTGTTTACTGAGTCAAAGCTCTAAAACCATAAAGGGAGAAAAAGCTGAAATCAAGGGACATAGAAATAATGGAGTAGGAATGGAAAAGGAGAATCAACATTTGAGGATTCTTCTCAAGCAGAGATCTGGGTTCCAGAGGTGGGGGAAAGACACAAATCATTCTTCCAAAACTTTTTTGATGCAAGGACCCCTTGTTTTAAGTTTGGATTTGAGGCTCTTGGAGGGGAAAAATTATTTATCAACAAGTATTCCCCAACACCTTCCTTCCCTCTCAACTTTCAGCCCAGTTCATCAAAGCCAAAAAGTAGCTTTACATGATGATAAATATTCTCAGCCTGCCAGCTGAAGCCAGGGTTCTCCACTGTAAGAGGAAAAACTCCATTGCAGGAAAAGCTTTCTTACATTTTATTCTTAAAAAAAAAANCACTCAACATTACTGGTGGAGACTTCCCACTTATTGGAAGCTACTGCTTTCTTGAAAAACCTTTGGTCTTTAAGAGCATTTAAAAACATACTCTTAGGAAATGCTGTACTGCTGTGGGGCATCTGGCTTGTAATCAGTCAATCCTTTCAGTCTAACTCTTCTGTCATGACACCGACCCGGAGCATGCCTGGTGTGGTCCTGGGGAGCCATGTGCCTTATATGTCCATTGCAACTTGCAGGAGGTCAAGTAGGGGGAAGCCAAAGGATTTATGCAAATGGTGGAGCCAAGCAGAAGGTCAGGGATGGCATTTCGTGGCCATGGGAAAGAGACAGCTCTTTCTCCTAGGTCGGGATGAGTCTCTGTCAGTGCTGAGTCTCAGAGAATCATGGGGCTTCCATGGCTGGCACCCAGTGTTCCTAATTTTGTGGTGAATAAGAGCCCTGAAAGCACATAATTTAATCCACCTGAAGATAATTGTTGAAATAAATCATTCTCTGGTTTAAAGAATAAATCTTCAGCAAGTTTCAAGAGAGCCTAGAGCACTGCTGATTTTAATCATTACTCTGCAGAGGAAAGTGTCTGTACTGCTTAGAGTTTCCAAACCAGCAATAGTGTTATTAAAAAGTTAGGCCTGGATTTAGAAGCTGTCACACCTCAAACAAAGCTTTTTTGCGCATTCCTGGATTCACAGCTGAAAGAGAAGAGGCCTGGTGAGCAGAGACCCCACTTCCCTCTCTGGTTTTACCTCAGCAGTGAGCTGCACTGCCACTTGGTGCCTCAGTTTCCATGTCCGAACGCAAGGTTCTGTGGCCAGCACTCTGTAGTGCATTGGCATTCTGGAGGGGAAAAGTGCTCCAGGAAAGATGGGTATTTGGGGTTTTTTGGTGTTGCTGGGATGTTGCTGGAATATGGGTTGCGTATGACAGGAAATGTGCTGTGGTGTGTCAGGCTGTACCACAGACAGCAATTCCAGTCAGTGGTGGGTGATTTTTATCAGACTGCCCTGTGGTCACTCCATGGGTTGCCCAGGCCTCTGCTGGACAGTTGCTTCTCTCTAGCATGTCCTGCTTTGGTTGAAGTTTTTCAGGGTTTGGCTGATCCACAGGGGATTTTTTTTTGAGGGTGTGAAAAGGATCGGTTTGGGTGAGATGCATTGAAGCAAAGTAGAAATTACACTGGTCAGCTGAGGTCTGCAAAGCTGTGGTTCACTAAACCTTCACTAAACCTCCCTGTCCTTCATCTGGGAGCTGTGCTGGGACAGAGGTGGTTCACTGCAGAGGCAGGATTTGGGCTGGAATGACTAGCTAAGGTGTTCCAAGCACGGGTGAGGTAGGATTTGGATGCACTACAGCTTCTTTTGAGGCTTGAGGGTTCAATTAGCTCTTGGCAATTCAGTTGCTCCTATGACTGCACTCTTGATTCTCTGGCTGGCTAGTTAAAAGGTGTCCTGCTAATTTATGACACTTAAGTTAAATAGCAGAGAATTTGGGCCATTTGTGCATGAATCCCTTATGGATTGCAGGCAGGTTCCTGCTACTTAACCTTTTTGCTCCTGTCCAGTAGTTGAACGCCAGAGAAAGCTGGTGATCCTGATATTTTCCTATGTTTTTGTTGGGTTTTTAATTTTTTTCTTTTCTTGGAGTTCACTTGAAGATTTTGTCTCTGGGAGAAAATCTAAGAGGAATGAACACTGCTCTGGTCTTTTCCATTGCAAATAATCCCATTTCTTTCTGTCTTCTAAACTTGGGACGTACTTACTGCTCCTTTGAAGCTGATTGTATTGCTAAAAAATAAATTCACACAGTGTTTGGCACAGCAGCATTTGAATAATTTTAAGTGGTTGGAAATAAATTCACTGTGCCATTTAAGCTACTTTGAAGGAAAAGAGATCTAGCTACATTTTATTTTGGTTGTATTTTGTATGAAATGTGTGGAGTTATTGGAACCAGATATATTAATTTTGTGCTAGGCTGATGTACACCAGTTAAAAATGTGTCCCCTGGCACATGGGACTGGGAGTTGAGGGTTTTCTCAGGCACAGATTCCACCAAGCCCCCTCAATTCAAGGTACCCCAGCCCCTGGGTTTGTTACTGTGTGTAATAGATATGGAAGCACTAAGTCCCAGTGCCATTTCCATCAAGTCATCAAGCCTTAGAGCTTGCTTTTGTCTGAAGCAAAATATTTGTTACGTGTTATTAGACAGGGCCTTACTGTGGAGTAAATCAGGGTTTGTTAAATTCCTAAATAGCACAGAGTGGTTTGCCTTGGGGGGACCTTAAAGGTCACACAGTCCAAGCCCATTGCTATGAGCAGGGATGTCTTTAACCAAATCAGGTTGCTCAGAGCCCCATCTAACCTCACCTTGAATGTTTCCAGGGATGGGGCAAGCACAGCTTCTCTGGACAAACTGTGCCAGTATTTCACCACCCTCATTGTAAAAAAGGTCTTCTTTTTACCCAGTCTTAATCTGCCCCTCTTTTACTTTATATGTGAGCATGGGATAGGTTTAACTCCAAAAGTGTTGAGATTGTAAACAGTATGTCACAAATAATTTTATTTTGTCTGTGTCACCAGAATATACAGAAATCATACAAGTATCACGTGTCACAAGCTCAAGGTTTCATAGGCAAAAACATTCTTACAAATTTTCATTTGCAGAAAATCTTGGGAGCCTTTGTCGTTGTTCAAAGTTAAAAAAAAAATGTAATCAACTTAGAGCATTTATAAATCAGCCTCCAAAGAATTAATTGTAAAAGAAACAGTGCTACATTTCCAGCTATCTTTAGAGGGAGATCTGTTCAACAATACATTTCAGGTGACAAAACACAAATATGATGCACGGTGCCAAATGGAAAGAAAGAATAGACCCTCTGCTGCTGGGAATAGAAGAAAACTGTAGTAATGTGATTATGGTAATGGTCAACAAGTCATAGTCTTGTGCTTTTGTTCACTGTAATTAACTTCTTGGAATGGCACAGTGGCTTTCTCTATGCTCATCAGATGGCCCTGCTTTTGTGTCTGCAGTCTGTTATTTCTCCTGCAGGGACTGCAAGCTTCCAAGTGCATTACTAAATGAATTCATTGCTGGAACAAAGATCCAGTAGTAGAATAGAGATTGATATCTTTTGTTGTCAGACATTCAATACCATATAGCAATCCAATTACTTAAGCTGTTTCTATCAGTCTTATTACGGCTCACTATTGAGGCATGCTTTAAAGCTGGATAATTCTGTCTTGCAAGAATGTAGTGGAACAGATTAGAGCTTTAATGAGAAGGCTTTCTGTGGGCTAGGGCACTTCTATTGTATGTGTTGGGATTGAGGAATCATACCTAGGCAAAGGCCTGGAGTCATTGTTGCAAAGAGTGATCAAAGGAAAGCCTGAAATCTGTACAATTGCTTTAAGAAATTTTACTGGTTGTAAAAAAATAAAATAAAAACAAGCAAAGTTTCTGTCTGCTATTCCCTATCTGTTGAGAATCTGTGCTGCACTGGGAAAAGGAAATTACTTATTGGAATTCAGATTGTGGAATGGATATGACATTTTGTGTTTGAACTTTTCCTCCACTGTGCTATAGGTCAAATTCTGTGCTTAGCTGTAGCATTTGAGGAACGCTGGCAGCATGGATTCAACACAAGGCTTATTTGCATACAACTGCCCAGGATGGGTGTTTCGAGAGGAGGGGTTTCTAGTGCACAAACACACAGAGGGTTTTGATAACTGCAGGTAGAGGAGGAAGGATTAGACCAGCAAGTCAGCCTTGTCAGGTTTGCATCCTCACTCATCTCTCTGTAGCACAAAGCAGGTATAATTGAACCCCAAGACAGCAGAAAGCTGGAGCTGGAGTGTCAGTAAGACCTCAAAACTGAGCCTGGAGAGTAGAAGTGGTGAAAAGTTATTTTATTGTGGGAAAAAACAACAAATAAATCTATCAATTTAACAATTTTTTTTTTTTTGAGATTGTATATGTAAATCACACCTAAGTTTATTGTGTGAAACACAAGCAGTAGAAACTTGGGAGATGCCAGAATGAATTTGTATGTCCAGCAAATTAATTTAGCTTCTTGAATGTAGGATTTCTGGACTCTTAAAATGTGATAAAACTCTTTAACTCTCTTTCAGGCCTCAGCAGAAACATCTGTGCCTTAAGTCAACACAGTGTGACCAGAAGTACCTCGGAACTGCTGAGGTTGAAGTAAATTGGAAACACAGATTAGAGTGCTTTTGTATGGAATACACACAACTTGGGGTCATTCATGAACACAAGGATCTCTAAACGTGTCTGAAATTCAGCCTGTCTAGGTCACTCTCCCTAAATAACTGAGATATGGTGTATTTTTTGTTATGATAAATGCACCAAAGCAAACATTCACTTGGTGTGAATGGCAAAGCAACGTGATTTTCACAGGACAACACTGATGTCCAACAATTTGAGGATATAGCCTATTTTTCCTGGATGCAAAAATTTGTATGATTTATAATTTCATTATAATAAAGCTGATTTTCCATTTCTTAGGGTGGCTTTACACTATCAACAGCTAAATATTTCCTCATCGGGGACGAAGTTACAAAGTGTTGCCAATGCACACATGTTGTCTGGATGTAACATTTCCAAAGTATTATTTAGAAAAACAGCAATTATAAAGATGTTTTCCAAAGGAAATTGTATTTGGGTTAGGATAAGGATGTGAGGGAGTGAACATAAGTCTGAGGAACACCTAAAAGTTTATCTGTGCATTTAAATTTGTTTTGAGGAAGTGTTTGCTTTCCTGTCTACAGAACACAAACACTGATTTTCTTCAGCAATGAAGGTATGACCCAGTTCTGGACTGAAGCTTAACTTTATTTTGCAGCCTCAGTTTCCTGATGGGGATTGAAGTTAATGTTTTATGAGGCAAAGGAGAGCACCTGTTCATTCCAGGAACAGTTACTGCTAAGATACTTGTTTTGGGTTGGAGTTAAGGTGATTTTTTGCTGAATTATCATTTTCTCTCTCAGTCAGGGGTGTAAGGACCAATTAAACATTTAGGGTGGCCTGACCTTTATTCCACTCGTTGACTTGTAACGAGTGATGTCTACAGTAACTGCTTTCTTGTAATTTATTTACTCTATTTAGGAATGAGGAGTTTGGACTTGGGATCTACCAAGAGGAGCTTTTAATGTGCATTTTTATTTGTCTAAATGCATGGAAACGTCCAGGACAGATACTCAGCTGGTGTAAATCAGCTTAGTTCCATTGACGTCAGTGGAGCAGCGCCAGCAGCAGATCTGACCCACTTCTTTAATCTGATCCCTTGTCCATCCCATTTATTTCAGATTACATCAGAGTGAGCAGGGCCTTACCTCATCCACTATGAACTTGAGATAGATACAACCTTGCAAGTTTTGGCAGAGGACTCTCATCCCTGAGAAACGTGTAAAAAGCAATAGTGGCATCCTCCGCCATGCAGGAGCTGCTTGGAGCCAGTGCCTTGACAGACTCAGCTTTTCTTCATATGAGACTGTGTGACATATGAAATTCCAACTTGTTCAGAAGAAATTGTGTTAATT
This sequence comes from Rhipidura dahli, assembly GCA_013399225.1. Classification (NCBI taxonomy): domain Eukaryota; kingdom Metazoa; phylum Chordata; class Aves; order Passeriformes; family Rhipiduridae; genus Rhipidura; species Rhipidura dahli. Next base: position 985,802 of record VXAC01008058.1, read on the forward strand.
TACTGAAAAACACTGACCTAACATAGCAACTTTTGTGTGTGCGTGTTTGTCTAAATACCTATTATCTAATCAGTTATCGTCATTCAGTGTTCAGGATTTCTGTGCCCCATCAGCATTCTGTGAGTCTTCAGTAATCTCAGCATCCAGCTGTGAAGGCCATGCAGGTACCCACCGTAGAGATTTCCAAGGGAAATCAGATTTAAGTTTGCAGTCACACCTTGGATCTGGCACCTCTTAACATGTCCCTTCAGTTTTTCCTGGTTTTTAACTGTTGTTATGCCCTTGTGTCTGTTCCCTACCATTGTCCTCAGACATCAGGGTTGTATGGTTTGACTGAGCATTATCTTCACATCACACACTACTCTCCCAATGGAACTGATCTCTTCCACTGCTTGAGTGAGCACATTTGAAGTTTGGATTTTTGGGTTTTTTTGTTGGAGGAGAATGGAGGGGCCCATACACAGCTGAAAAAACTATTTTCCTGCTCAGTCTGAACTGATGGTTGAACTGAATCTTGGCTCTTCTGCTTATTCTCAAACAATAATATTCAAATATTCTAGTAGCTTCCAGGGAATGTTCAGTATCACGTGTTTGAGCTCTCTGAGTTTTGTGTACTCAGAGAAGTTGCTTGTCCTGAAAAGTTTACATCAAAGTCTTTATTTGTTCCTGTCCCATAATCCTGCAGTGAATTTACACTCTTAAGAAGATCTGGGAACATGTATTTTACTGCAGCAATTACTTTCTCTTGCTAATACAATATATCTTTCTACTTTATCTACCTCAATGCTTAATTTACATTTCCTGAGTAAAAAGGAGAGTTTTACCTTTTTATCAGCTTTTCTATGTACATTTCTAATATTGAGTGGCAATATTAGTAGAACAAATATTGCTTTTTCTAGCACTGAGCTGTCTTGCACATTTCTGCCAATTTGAATGAAACCATCAATTTTCTCAGCCACCAGCGGATCCTCTGCAGCATTATCTCATGTCCTACGACCCCTCCAGGCTTGTCATGCAGTGGCCATTGACTTTGTACTGGACTTTCTCCAGTACCTCCCTTCAAGAGCTTGCAAACGCCAAAATGATGTGAGCCATTGCAGTTCCAGTATCTTTTCCCAAATACCAGATGTTGTCTTGGCTTCTCTTGTTCCCAAACTATGTCTTGTTTTTGCAGACGCTGATATTTTTGTTGCAGGTCTCTCTTTATCGGTGTCTTGTCTCTTATAACTGTCAGAACTGTCCCTGCACTCTAAGTTTCACTTTGGGTGAAGTGGCTTCCTTTTCTTGGCAAGTTCTAGTTGGGTTATTCCTATATTTTCTAACAGTATTTCTCTGTCTCTTCCTCCACCCCTACACTACACTGTCAGCTTGACCCTCATACCAGCTTTTGTTTCCAGCTATCAATTAATAGCAGAATATTTCCTCCTTTTTTCCTCTGTCCTGGTTCAGTATAGTATTCCTGCACATTTAATAGTCTGCCTCCCCTGCCTCAGCTAACCAATCATCTTTGGCTTCAGAATCAGACATTCCCTGGAAGGAGAACATGATCCTCTTAGCTGGGAAGGAAAGTTGCTGCTTAAGCTTCTCTTATCTCTACTCTGTCTCTCTGAAGGGCTTTGACTTTGGTGGGATTTTTAACTTCTTTCTTCCACACAGAATAATGTCTTTGTTATTGCTGTGGCTGCCTCATCCCTGGACATGTTCAAGGCCAGGTTGGATGGGGCTTTGAGTAACCTGCTCGAATGGAAAATGTTCCTACCCATGGCAAGGGGGTTGGAACTGGGTAATCTTTAAGGTCCCTCCAACCCAAATCGTTCTGTGATTCTGTCATTCTATTACTCTTCTCGTTGAAGAAGAAACAATGAAGAAACAATGAAGAAGATGAAACATAAAGCCCTGTTCATCTGCCTTACATCTCTCCCAACAAGCTCTTCTCTTCCCTGCATCCATTGGTGCAGTTTGCACTCTACCCAGAGAAGCCAAACTGAAGGGCAGGTTTGCTCCTAGAGGTGGTTTCATTGCAAGCGTAGAAGAGGAAATCCATTTTTACCAAAAAACCCTAAATGTACTGGGAAACCCTAGGGCACAGAAAGCAAGACAAAAAAAATCACAGTTGTAAAGGTCAGGTTCAAGGTGTTCTGTTCTTACAGAAGGCTGTGCTTGAGTTTGTGGAATACATGCTTAGGAACTTTGCTGGATGAGGGCCTTATTAAATTTGAGTAAACTAAATAAACAGAACAAGCACAAAATAACCAGTTTTTACAATATGCTTGAGAAAAAAGCAAGCAAACAGCTTTTTTCCTACTGTTAAGGAAAAAAATGAAGCAGAAAAATGAAGTATCTCAGCTCCCTGGAGCAAGTAGCAAAGCAGACCCAAAATTCAGAATTTTGTTCTGGGCTTTGTCTAGTGTGCTGACATTTTAGTTTTTAAATGTCTTTCATAAGAAGTAGTACTTTTTTTTTTTTTTTT